>OZ026851.1:15817527-16417527 GCA_964023205.1 Lutraria lutraria | reverse complement strand
TTTACATCAGCAGGTTCTTTATGTACTGAGTCTTCAGATGAAGAAGTTGAAGATTTCCGATCTGGTTTTTCTTCAGAATAATGAGTTTTATCTTTTGGACTATCATCAAGATTAATTACTTGTTTTGCAGTAAATGGTGAATCAGAATCAGTGTCAGATATAACAACATTTTCATCATCTTTGTCTGAATACTCTCTGTCGGATAGAGAAACATCTGAATCTCTTCTTTCCAATTCTGGTCTTCTGTCGGACATCATTGAAGCT
This sequence comes from Lutraria lutraria, assembly GCA_964023205.1. Lineage (NCBI taxonomy): Eukaryota > Metazoa > Mollusca > Bivalvia > Venerida > Mactridae > Lutraria > Lutraria lutraria. The sequence goes on along the minus strand of OZ026851.1, from coordinate 16,417,263 downwards.
ATTTCTGACTCTGGAAGCTCTGAGACTTCGTCTTCAGTTCTTACAGACATATCTACCCCAAATTGTCTATCAGTCATAAAGGCATCATGTGGTATTTTGAATCCATAATCCTCTCCAAAATCAGTTTCTGGCTTAAGTCCAATCTGTTTGTTATCATGAACATCAATATAAGCATCAACAGTGATATTGTTAAGACTTCTAGGTGAAGGGACAGGTCTTTCATCAGTGTTAACATCCACAACAAATTCTGGAGATTGTCTTCTCTCAAACTGGTATGCATCATATTCAACACCAGTGATTTCTGGTTCATATTCATTACTGTCATTGTCTGACCTTGCATTATCATCTTCAGGTGTCTCTTCATCTTCAGGTACTTCTTCGACAACAATTTCCTCCTTAAAAATAGCAGGTCCTTTCTCACATTCAAGATGTTTCATTTTCCAAGTATAAATTCGATCGCTATCTAATGATGAAGGTGCAGTGGCATGCATAGACTACAAACAAAACACAAGACATGGAATAGTGCCATGCGTGTCAAGAAGCCTCTAACTGGAGACAAGGACATTCTGTTAAAGCTATAACTGATATGTTCCATAGTTGTAAAATTGCCAAAGCCTGTTACCCATTGACTAGCTATTGTTATTGCCAGAAAATGCTACCCACAACCCAGATGAATTTACATTTAAATGTGATTACTAAGTGCAACTAAACTTAATAAAGGTCAACAGTTTTCAAGCCCGGGATAATTTTCAGGTTTTATACCCAATAATGTTCAAAATTATTATCTCAAAATGTAGCAGAGAGAATTGGAGAAACTTTGATATTGTTTCAGCCTAGGTTTCTATGATATGATAGAAAATTATTTACTATGAGGGTTTTTCAAAAACAATGACAATCTTTTGAATTATTGTCCTTAGATACAATTATACCTTATAATAAGTATTACTTGAAAACAGTAAAATATCTAAAATTATTTTGATAAAGAAACAACATAATTTCTGAAAATTTGTGATTAAACATCACGCCTGAAAGTTGTAGGGTAAAATATCAAAAGTAAAAATTAATGAAGCAAGCCTTCATGACATATCTGTCAAAGACTACCGTTTTAAAGGCAAAGCATTACGGAAACTATGACAACAAGACAAGTTCTTTTCAAAATGATGAACCGTCAAACAGGCCTGTATAAAGCCAATTGTGTCATATGGGCAAAAAAACAAGCATTCATCTGTCTTAACAATTAACTGAGGCACATTAAAAGCAACCAATATCCCCAAAAGCTTTTTTGATTTGTATAAATTGTCAAATGAGTGCAATGGGATAAAATGGAGAAAGAGGACTCTGTGTGTTATACATACATCTGACAGAGAGGCAATTGTGCAACCATGTACATAAGATATTCATTCATAACTTGGAGAGATGTTTGATTCATTTCAATATGATAGCCCTGGTCACATGTGAATAATAGCTACACTGTACATAAATAAGTACCTTTAAGCAGACAGTCAGTCATACAATGGACCTAAGTGAATCTCAGAATGCAGGACAAGTAACTGAGTATTGAGGTAATATTTTCTTATCTCCTTTTGGTAGATTTTGTTCACAGGGTTGGCAGTATGTATGTTTTTGAAAGCCAAACAGAAATAAGAAAATGCACTTTCATTTAATTTCTGTTCATTTTAAATGGATTGGTTTTAAAAAATCAGTTGAAATCACAGACAATGATTTTGTCATCTGACTTGAATCAAACATTCCAAGTGTTCATAAAGAGAAACAAAACATTGAATTCGAACAAAATAAATTATCATGCATTTTAGAGATTTGTACTTTAAATAGTGCTATGATTATGTTTTTAGTTAATTCATAACATATGTTCAATTATCATGAAGTTAGATACATTTTCTGAGTATAAAGATAATTATTTACTTAGGATAGATCAAGCTTTTTCTGATATTCAAATATTTCAGAGGCATAAGATAACAATAATTATTCCTAACTTACTAAAAGTCTAAATGACAAGTGCTACAGAGTGTATAGTTCAGCTCACTGAACTGAGTGTAGAAAATCTATTTAGATCTATTAAGAAACAAAATAATTCCTTTTTCTAGTAATTTGCAATCATGCTTTTACTATGTGTATGTATGAATGTATTTCAACTAAAACTGGCACTAATTGACAATAAAGTTCATTAAAGCTAATACATGATAATGAACAGTATATATAAAAAAATTAAATCAAACATTTTTAATAAAAACAATTGTTTGTTTTTAAATTGACAATTACCACAAATAGTATCTTTGTAAATCATGAAACTACAACACAAAAACAAAAGCAAAAAGCAGATAACAGGAAACACCAATTTATTTTCAAATTGTGAAAACTCCCATGATGCATTTTTCACCCACAATGCCTGAACAGGAAGTTGGTAGTGCTAAGAACTTACCTTGAAGTCAGCTTCAGTGTCTTCTGTTGGTTGAATCGTAAATTCAGCTTCAGCTGGTGCAGTTACATCCAAAGTGATGTCTGCTGCTTCTTGTGGAGCTTCAAGTGTCACTTCGGATTCTTCAACAATAACATCAGTAGCAACTTCAGGAACAGTTTCTTCTTCAGCTTCTACCAATTCTAAATTTTAAAGATTTTACAATCAGCACCAGTACTTAAGTTATTTTGGAATTGTTAAATAGACAACTTCTAAAGTGGGTTTCTCATTTTTTAACAAAAATCAGAAAGTTGGTTACTTTGAAGATTTCAAGAAAATTACATGTATAAATATAAAATAGTAAGGAAAATTCCTGCAACTTACTGACTGAAAAAAAGTTGTTTCAATACATTTAATTATCTTCTTACAATGGATAATTGTATAACCTACAGGATTGCTTCATTTCTTGATAATAATACCATCATTGTGAAGTGGACTGATTTTGTTTGACAATGTTAGATATCTAACTATCAAAATGCTCCTTTATTTGGTAATAAATCAAATGGAATTGTACACATTGTTTGAATACTTCCAGAAGAAATGACAAATTTTACATGTTTGTCAGATTAGAACATCATATTTTTGAAACATGGCTAAATAGCATAATATATGTATACAGTGCATAATTAGTGCAAACATCATGCATCATCTTTGAACTTTTTGTTATATTCTTTAAAGAATAGATGAAATATTTATGCAAAGATTAGATCATAGAACCAATGTCAATTCATGTGATTCTAAAATTTCCTGAAGACAAAATTTTAAAATAATTTCTAATTACCAGTACAAAATAAAATATTGAATTTAATTTTTTCAATCAAAAGAAGCTTTGCTCTCCGTAGTGTAAGATAGAAAATTGCATTAAAAGCTGAAATCTTCCGAAACTTAAGATCCACTAATTAAATATGCTGTAGCATTAACTTATGTTTAACAAGAAAAGAAGGCGCAAAATGTTATAGCTGAGAAGAAATTTCTTTTATAGAAGTGCAATGGAGTTAGGTTACTATATAATATGTAACAGAGCATCATAGCACAATTTCATGGCAAAGAATACCTAGACGTAGACGTAGGTAAGAAATGTACCAAGTGGCTGGAATGATGAAATGGACTAATTGTGAAAAAAAGATAAACAATAAAACTTGATGTTAATGGTCTTAATGGTAAACATTTAGTTTAAATGTTAGTCCTGAACTACAACAGGACAAGACAAAGCTTAGTCATCAAGTTTACCAGGCACATTTTGAAATAAAAATACAGCCCTTTTGGTCTAAATCAACCAATGAGAGGCATCAAGACTAAGTTTCTTAAATCTCTTTGAAAGCTTTAGGATTGGTAGACCAGCATCAAAACTTAATTATGTAACCACAGAACAAGAACTGTTGCAGTACTCACCAGTAACTGAGAGGGAGGCAGTAGTTTCTACAGAGCCAGCCTGGTTTACAGCCTTCACAGTGTATAGTCCACTGTCCTCTGGGAAGATCTCAGCTATCTGTAGAGTACTCTCCCCTTCTGTTTCACCAGGAATAATTCTGTATACATCGTCACTTTTGATTGGTTCATCAGCATGGTACCATGTGACCTCTGGCACAGGTTGACCTGTGACCTTGCATGTTAATGTGGCACTGTCACCCTCTTTAACGGTCAAGTCAGCGATTTTGATGAGGAATTCAGGGGCATGTAACTCTGCTGTTTCAACCTGAACAGAAAAAAATGATTTCACATAAGGTCCAGCTCACTACCATTTACAACTATACCTCAAAATTAGAGAAAACATTACTTAGATAAGCTAACCTTTGAAATACATAAACTGAAATAATTTTGGAATTAAGGAGGCAGTGCTTTTCAAGAATCTATTGTAACTTAAGACAACTGTGCTATTGTCATTAGATGGTTGCTAGGCACCATCACAAATACTAGTGTATTACATTTAATTCTAAAGATTTCCTAGAATCACCAGTACAGTCCAACTTGTAAACAAAAGCGACCAAGAGGAGAAAAGGAGCATGTTCTTTGTATCTTCTTTAAGACATTTATCTGCTCTATCATACTGATCACTGGGGACAGAGTAGTGGCAAAAGTCTTCAAATTTATTTCATAAATAAATGTTTCCAAACCTGGGCCTTTGTTCAAATGGTGGCTTTACTTTACTGGTGACCACAGACTAAGGTCAGTACTATCTCTAAACATAAATCTTACCTTTGCAACAACAGTGGTTACATCAACTTGTTCAGTTTCAGTTTCTGTTTCAAGTGTAACTGTTTCAGTAATGTCTGCTTCGAATTTCCTACAAAAGTCAGCCAATCATATCAACAAATGGCTCTTCAATATCTACTGACTGTTTTTATGAATGAATAACAAATTTTCATCTAAAGCAACAAAATAGTTTATGATAAGATATGAAAATATTAAATATTGTCTTCTTTTCAAACTTGCCTACATTCAACTCAAGTAATAAGTACTCATTGAATCTTAGACATAATTACACAAATAAAATATAAACCCCAATAATGGAATGTTTTTTATGTTTCAAATGTCGCAGTTCAAAAAATATTCTTAAATGAAGATACATGTATTAAGTATCAAACCTATATAATAGAAAAGAAAATAAGGCAATTTTGCACACTGCATGCAATCTTAAATAAGACTAATTATTAATTACTTAACAGTAATATATTTGAACATATAACTACATGTACCAGTACAATTACAAGTATTACATATTTATCTAGCACTAAACATTTAAAATCAACACAACAAACATGAGATAAATCATTTAAATTCAGATTCATGAATAAATTTCATTTAGAATTATGATGTTTTGAAATTCTCTAAAATTAAGGTTTGAACAGTACAAAAAAACTCATTACACACAATAAACATTGAGTTCTAAGTTGAGAAAAACTAAGAACAGACTCTTCAAAATAATTATGGAATTGAACTTGGAAAGTTGAATATTTAAAACTTAATAATTGCAGTTGAATTAAAGACAAAGTCTTCAAAATGGAGGTGGAATCAACTTTAAACTCTTCAAAATGGAACTGGAATGAATTTCAAACCCCTCATAATAGAGATGGAATCAATTTTATCTTCATAATTGAATGGAATTAATGTCAAACTCTTCAAAAAGGAGGTTAAAACAATTTCAAGCCTTTCATAATGGAGGTGGAAACAGTTTTAAATTATTCATAATGGAGGTGAAATAAGTTTTAAAGATCTTCATAATGGAGGTGGGATCAGTACTACTGAACTCACTTTGATTTTTGAGAAGATACTTTCAGTAATGATCTGAAGTCTAGTTGTTCCATGTCATGCTTCACTCCAACTTTGGTTTCACTGTTTACATGCGAAAACAAAAACCAAAACATGCATTTTTCAGTTGCTCGGAAACACTTTTTAAAACAAATCTTTTAAACCAAAGACATTACATTAAGAGCATTCCAAGAGGTAAATATGCTTTCAGGAAGAAAATATTTGATGTACATGCCAATTTATCATTTTTAACACAATTCTGACTCAACAGACATTGGGTTGCAGTGCAGAGAAGATTGAAAAACAATATATCAATACACAAGACATGCTTTAGGAATACAGAGATCATTTTTGAGTATGTGCATGATCAAGAAAATTGAATTTAAAAATGAATTACAAGTTGAGTAATGGAAAAGTTATTTGATTCTTCAATTAGTGGACATGCTACCACTCTGGGACAATCTCAAACATACAGAAAATATAAAAGAAACAAAACAAAACAAAATATACGACAAGACTTTAAGGATATTCTAGCACTAATATATAAGACAGACAGGGGACATAATTTGCATTCATGGCTTAAAGAACAAATTGCTTACTCTTCTGTTTTTGAAGGTTCTTTGGCTGATAAAAGAAAAGAATAAAAGATATAAACATAATTATATCCAAAACTTACACAGGTTTCTTTAAAGCCATTCTAAAATCTAGCTGCTCTGCTTCCTCAATTAGGTCTGTAAAGTTCAAGGTCATACATAAAAGGTCAAGGTTGAATTAATATAAATCAATATTTAATGGAAATGCCACATGTATATGTGCATTTTTAGGATGATTCTAATAAGAAGGCAAACAATAAACTTACACTGAAACATGTTTTCTATATTAAAAAACTATATTGAAATATAGAGAAGAACTGGGGAAAAATTGAGTTTAAAAAGTTAGTTAAAATACCAGTGACTTCCAAGGTGGAGCTGCATTCTACCTCTCCAGCATCACTTGTAGCCTTAGCTGTGTATACTCCAGTATCTTCTGGGAAGGCTTCAGCTAACATCAGAGTGCTCTCCCCTTCTGTTGGATACCTGTGGTTGAAGAAAGATTAAAAATGTTGAAAGGTCAGTAAGTCATAATATGCTGAAAAAATGGAAAATGCGAACAATAACAAGTTTGTCTGCCCTGAAATTGAAGAATATTCAGGAATAGAGGTAAATTAAAGAATGATACAAATGTGTAATAGGCCAGAAAAAGGTTAGTTGCTATTTTTTGAGGCCATCGATTAAAGTCCAAAGTATGGACATATTTGGAGAAGATTACTGACCACATTTTCTCACAAAAGGTGTTTAGACAAATAAATTGAATATATTTTAACCAACCTATCCTATATTTTGGGGGGTGGGAGCTAATGAAACCTAAACAAGACCATGTTTTTCAAGCCTCATGCCAATATATTTATCTGACAGATTCTGATAATTTATTCAAAATTAATAGCATTACCTGATTTTGTATACTTCACCATCTTCAATGGGTTCATTGTCATGGAACCAAGTGATTTTTGGAGTTGGTTCTCCTGTTGCCTTGGCAACAAATTTAACTGGTTTGCCTTCAATGACCTTGACATCTTCAAGAGTGATGACAAATTCTGGAGCAACAACTTCTTCACCTTCAATGGTAATCTCAGCCTCAACATCTTCTGTAGTTTCTACGGTGACAGTTTCTTCAGCAGTGACTTCATCAGCAAATGTTCTATAAATAGCAACAAGAAAAGTCTAAAAATAGAAGTTTAAGTCAAGATTTTCTATAAATAATAACACAAGGTCAAGATGTTGAAATGAAGTTATTCCTTAAAAACACATGTTGTTATTTCCATCTACAGTTAAAAAATTGTTTAATGACAAAAAATGTTGATTATAAGATAAATGATGAATGTTTAAGAAGATAGTGACAATCAATTGAGTATCAATTTACCTAGAAATAAAAAAATAAGAATGAACATGCAGATTTTTTTTTATAAAATATGGATATTTGAAAAAGATTTATAACATAATGACATGCAGTTGTATAATATCAACATGCAGAATATTTCAGTATGAAAAAAAATGACCAAAACTATTATACCAGTTGAAGAGATAATTGTAATACATTATGGACATGCAAAAGATAAAAAATGTTTTAGAAATATTAATTACACACTTCATAAAGTAATTAACATTTATTACTAAGTATCAAGGTTTGAATCCATTTATTAGATATAAAGATAGAATTGAGAAAAATAATGATTATGGATTGCACAGCAAACACAGTAGATATATTAAAGAATGAGTAAAAAATTGATGAATAATATTTTGGATAAATGTTTATATATAGTTACATGATAATTAACTAAACCTGGGTATGGAAATACATTTTAATAAAAATAACAACAACTATTGTTGATTTAAACACAAAAACACTGTTAGTGGTTTAGTTACAAAATTGTTGGCAGGATGAAAAAATAGCTCCTCAACATGGAAACTGGACCTCAATGATACAAATTATACAAATAGATCTTGATATTGAATCCATATTAAAATTCCTTACATGAAATCAACATTGGCAACCAAAACTGGTTATTTAAAAAAAAACACACAAAAAAACCATTAACTGAGTGAAATTCAGAAAAGGAGCATGTATATTATTCAGGGTTCTAGTGATGCAAGAACCTTCGAAAGCAAATATGAATTTAAACCACCTTTCATTGACAATGGGAGAGTTTGTGAGAGGTGTAGCCCAGAGCACTGAATATGGTGCAATATTATGACATGAGGTATTACCATTTGAATGCCATTATTTTTCATGTCATAATACAGACATTAAAGACATAATCTTTGATACTGCTTCCAGTGCTCACAAACTTGAACTTACATAATGGTAAAAACTTCTTCATTAAATCAGATATATAAATTGAAAATTATGTATATTTCATGTTTTTTTTATGTACTGTTGTTGTCTTGACCATCTTGGTATTAAAAGTACTTGTGAATGGTCAGAGGCATTATATGCCAATAAAACCAATAAACTTGTAAAATTTAATATTTCAGGAAACGGGAAAGAGACACTAATGATATGAATGAATTGATTTTCACACTTAGTCCATTTAATTAATTTTATTAATTGCTATAAGATTTCCATACCCAGAAAAAAAACTATACCAAAAAATGCGTTATGTAAGTTATGATAAAAATTATTCTTCCACAAAAAAAGCCTTCTTCCAGACATTATGACATGTCATTCATACATCAATATAACAGGGTACCCAAAAAATCCTTTTAACCCATAAACTTACACTCTTTTAACTTTACGGGGTTGATTGGGAATCTCTGACCCTTGGCTAAAAATCATCAGAAACATTAAATAAAATGATTTTTAATGAAACAAATATAAAAATAAGACTTTGTAACTGAAAAAAAAGAATCACCATAATCTTAACAATTTCAAACTAAATGCAAATTATACACATAAGGAATTCTTGGGTATTAATGTATTCTTGTATAGTTTGTTTAATAACATAATTGTATATATAATAATATTTCTAAACAGAAAATAACAATATATACTACAGTAATTCTATAGATGTGATAATGATACCAATTAAATTAAATAAAAGGTAAAATGATGCCACATTTTATTGAAGAAAAAATAGCCCAAATACAAATATATACACTGACAAACTATTCAGTAAGGAGATTATATTAGTTATGCATAATTGTAATTTACATTGTAAATATAAGCAAGACGGATCACAAGAAAATGCTAAAATTCTAAAAATAGCCTAAATGAAACGGCTTAAAGCAATGTGGCAAATGCATTGAGCCAAAGTCTCAATGGTAAGCTTAGAATGATATAACACCAAAGAATGTAAAATCAACAAAACCAAGTATAAACATCAAAAGAATACTTTGTTGTCATGGCAACAGAACATTGTTAGTACTTACGTAATGTTAGATTTGAGGACAGCAGTATAGTCAACTTGTTCCATTGCAAAGGTCTCTCCGACTTTAGTATCGCTGAACATGCAAAAAGTCACACAATGCTAAAACATGCTATCATTCCAAATAAGCAGTATAACTTTACACATAGTACATTATTGTAATTACTTGAATAAGTATTTCTTGGATATGTATGTAATGGATAAAATAGAACAATTTATCATAATACAATGGCAACAAGATTTGTACCTTAAGTTCTTTCCATTCAAATATTTTTAATCTAACTACACTAAAAGAAGTTAATTAATAACCATGATTTTTAAGAAAAATGTTCTTCTTAACTGTTAGATTTAGGAGTGACATAACAGTGATGAACAACATATAATTGTTACAAAATCACTTTATCTATAATTTACACATAAAGATAATTTGGATCACATAATGTTCATAGTCATTTTCATTGCTTTATGGACCATCAAGAAATAACTAAATTATGTTAGCAACTCATGTTATGCCATGACTCGTATTAATTATCAGAATCAGTGTGCAATGAATGAATGAATTAATTAATCCCAAAACCTTGGCAACCTATTCAGTATCACTTACACATTTCTTTGCAATGCATCTCTATAATCCACCTGTTCCATTTCAAATCTTTCATCATGTTTAGTTTCAACCTTTCTTTTAAGAGCATCACGATAGTCTTTCTGTTCTGCATCTAGCTCAAGAACAGGTCTAGTGGTAACTTGAGATTGAAGCGCATGGCGATAATCAACCTGAATAGCTTCGAATTGTTCACCAACTTTAGTGTTAACCTTACTTTTCAGAGCTTCACGGTAATCTTTTTGTTCTGCAGAGAACTTTTCACCGACTTTAGTTTCTACCTTAGTTTTAAGACTTTCGCGATAATCTTTTTGCTCAGCTGAGAATTGTTCTCCGACTTTAGTGTCCCTGTTCATGCAAAAAAAAAAAAACACAAGATGCAGAAATTGTCATGCCATGGTTAGAAAGATGGTACAAACATGTACATGTTGTTGTTGTTGTCATTGCTGCTCTCAGACAAAATATTGGATGTCACTTTTCAGTAAATGACCATAAAAGGTTTGGGGGGAGGGGCATTCTTGGAGTAATATTTCATTGTTACATTGAAAGTTCATTTTGGTTGATAACACAAATGGATGACACAATAAATTATCAAATGGAAGAGTGTTGAGGCAGCATTCCCCATGAAATAACTGGCAATATCTCAAACATTTTATGGGTATAGACCATACTTTTTATAGGAGTGACACCACATACTTTTATGGGAGTGAGACCATATACTTATTTGGTAGTAGTGCCGCATTCTTTTACAAGTGGGAGGCCACATTCTTATGCTATGTCAAGAAAAGGTTTAAGAAATAATGCGTATACATAGGGCATGTTTCAGAGAGATATTTTGGGGATTGTTGAATGGACACATATACTGGGTACATTCCTAACTTAGATATAATATAACACACCGGAGGGCCTCATTCTTAATCAATAAAATTACCCTTTCTTTTTTCTAGTTCTGATACTTTTTCTATTGAATAAAAAGAAGAGAAAAATTTAAAGCAAGGTACCAATGGTACATCATCATAAATGTCTCATTATTTGTAACTCTAACTTTAGTTAATTAAATTTGAACATGAAATCAATTCAATTGAAATCAAATTATTCTACCAAATACAATCAAGATAAAAAAATTGATGAAATTAAAAAAAAAATTCTTTTTAAATGAATGATTAAATAAAAATACTACAAAAGGGTTTAAGATTAGGGATCTGAATGAGAAAAAGGGGATTTAATCTCTGTTATTGACTTAGTTTTCTCAAAATACTGAGAAAAGTAAGACACTTACACAGATCGGACCAGGTTGTCTCTGTAATCCATCTGCTCAGCTTCCACTTTAACTCCCACCTTAGTTTCACTGTGATAAAAATCACCAGATATACATTTTGTATTAAATGAAATAAAATTGTTTAAAGAGACTAAAAATAAATCAAGGAGGATACTATGAAAGGGAGTCTGCTATCAAGGGTCTATAATGGATAGAACTGGGGTGATACCCAATTAGGGGCCATTGGACATGTACAGGAGTAGAATGTTTTCCTCTGCTTCCAATATATCACATCAAATACAGCAGAATATTCTGTCATTGAAAAGCTATGGACATCATTAGTCTAGTTATAGTAGGACTTTATAGCATCAAGGGAGGTTACTGAGTATTACAACAATAATTAGACAATAAAGAAAATGCATGATTATGCAATTCATAGTAAAAATTTCTGACAATTCTAAAATTTAATGTAGCAGCTAACATGCACAATAACAAACATTCTGATTGATATGATAGATATATCAATGTTACATATTTCTTATTTCATGGCAAGGATATAAAGCTATATATAATTGACCAGTACAAAATGGGTCACACATATCTTAGTTTGACTTATATATGGAATAAAAAGAAGTGAAATTAATGAAAACCTTCATTACACACATACACGCATTCAGTGATTTACATAATCTGATAAATATATTGTGGTATTAATAAAAATTAATATACACTTTCTTCTAATTTTGATATATTTGGAATAATTATCATAACTTTTGTTTCATTACTTACACTTTGGTTTTCAGTTGTGATCTAAAATCAACCTGTTCAGCATCTGTACGTACACCTTCCTTGGTTTGACTAGCATGCAAAGCAAACAAAAAATATTCACACATGAAATAGATTTCAACACTTAACATCATGATTTTCAACAATACGAAGCCATATATGTCACATTTAAATTTGCACAACACATATACTATGCAAAACTTTTCTGACTAGCTTATTGGATGCACACAAGATCATTCAAATTAACATCACAATATCTAAAGCAGCATCTATTCTGTTCAAGGCATAAATAACTAGCATTTCAGATGCATGAATTCAAAACATCAGAACATTTCTTCAAAACAGATTAATCTAATGTAAGCAGTGCATTCACATTCAATTACTTAAGACAATATGTCTTACAAGATCATTCTAACTGAGCTTGGAGATGTGTCTCAAAATTCAGGCATTTGATTGGTTGAGAAAATCAGTCAATGGAATGCTTCCACTCTGAGACATGTCTTCAAGACATTAGCATCATTTTGTGTTATCTTAAGCATATATCATAACTACTTAAACTTTCAATACTAAATGAAGCATATGAAACCAATTATCAGACAATTATGTTGAAAATGATAGAAAACATTTTAAAGAGAAAATGAATTATGAACATCAGTTAAATACCCACATTATAACATTGACACAGACAAAGTTCATTGAAGCATTGTTTATAAGACATAAGATTTCAAAATGAATGGTTTAAAAAAAGAAAGTGAAAGACAGTATACATCGAGAAGGAAATGTGCTCTAGAATTATATACTGAGGCTATATTCGAAGGGTAATTATAAAGTGCAAGGTAGTAAAAATGAAAATAAAACGTTCCGAAAGCAAAAAGGAAGCAAATCAATTTTTGTGGTAAATGGGCCTGTTTTCAACATTATTTCAGGCATATACCTGTAGGCAGATGACCAAACCAGGTTGCCTGGCTTCTATACCAGTACTAACCCTGTACTAAAATTGTTCTCAGCAAGAAACTGCCAGTATCTCCAAATGACTATTTTGAGCCAATTGTGCCTAACATTATTTGTGAAGTACATGTACATTATTGTACACAGACAGAATTCATAAGGAAAATAATATATACAAGAAAATAAATGTAATGAAAAAAAATTATAAAATGGTTCCACTCATATAACAATGGTGAAAATGTTTACATAGATATTGATTTGGACCACAGCAAAATACAGGAGAGGGTAAGAGTTACATGTGATAAATGATATCAAATTTTAAAGATGCTCGAAACTCACATGGAAGATATAGGTGTAGGTGAATAATGTAGGTGGCATATTGCAAAGACAAGGTTAAAGTTTTGGAGATACAGAGATAAAGATTCCGGAAAGAGTAATACATCAGGACATATAGATAATGACAAGGCATATAATACCAGTGCAGAGTACAAGGTCAAAGACAAGGGAGAAGTTTTGGATATAAACAGAGTTGAAAGTTTTGTGATACAATGGACGAGTGCTTACACCCTGACACAGAAGGTTCAACTTACACTCTGGTCTGTAGATTACTTCTAAAATCTTGTTGTTCAACAATCTTCTTCTTAAACCCAACCTTAGTTTTGCTATATACAAAACAAATAATAGTCAATACAAAGAAAACTTATCACCGAATTCCTAACAAGCACTTCAAAGAAATGCATAACTGAATACCTTGATGATTTTTCACAAGAGGACTTAAAATATCGAGCTTACAGCAAGCTTCTTCAACAATTAAAGAACAATTAGTGTTAATGAACAAGACATTAAATCATTCAACCATGCAACCTATAGTTAAACAATTATTCAAGTGAATACTACATAACAATGTCATAACAATCAAGCCAGTATGAGTAATTTGATTAATTTAATTAAGTGTCTATAAATTGTGAAAGTTCTAAGATTCCACAATGACTTATCACTAATTTCTTTATAGTTATTCAATTCTGAACATTCCAATGGCAGAGTGCTCCCAGGCAACAACAGACATTAATTTGATCAATGCTAAATGATGTTCTTAGCAATAAGACTATAATCAACCAAGTACTGACTAGACTAACATCAAACAGTAAGATTTGGTTCAATTTGAACATAATCCATTCCATGCAACTAAGACTTGTCTCAGACTTAATTACATCAAAATGACATTAAAATCAAAATTTTAGTTCCCGTCATCCTTCCATGGAATATTGCTAGCAACATGTAAAATCCATGAAGGGAATTTGCAAATACATGAAACATAAAAGTTCCCAACCTAGTCGTAGGATAAGAACATTATGTTCTTGTCTTAAAAACACATAGTATTACCACAACAACACTATAACAAAAAGGTTAGCAACTGCATACAGTCTGTAACTGGTTAAAGACGATAATTACTGATTGAGCCATTCATAGATATAAGCAAACAAAATATAAACATTCTCCTGTTCTATATAGTAGAATAAAACTTCAATTCCGACTTTCACCAAGATTTTCTTCATTCATTTCAAAGATTAAATTTTTTTTCATTATTTTCGTAAGAGAAGTGCTTTGAAAAATGCTTGCTTATATTTATTTACAATAAATTATCTAATTACTAAAGGTCAGGGGTCAATGACTTACACTTCAGTCTTGAGTTTTCCACGTAAGTCTTTCTGGACAGGTGCTTCCTTAACAATAAGAGAAGCAGACACTGTTTCTTCACCGGCCTCATTAATGGCAACACATTTGTATGTACCGGCATCTTGGGGAGTGACTTCTTGGATAGACAATGTGCATTTGTAGGTGTTCTCATCTTCAATAACCTCTACTGAGTGAAGTTCATCCTCTTCCAATTGAACACCATTGTGACTCCAGAAAATCTAAATTAAACAACAATCATCATTATTGGGATGTACAACAAGCTTTGTAAGAGTCTGATGCCACTAAATCACCATGAGCAAGTTAATGATTACATTGTTCATGTAATATAGCGCATCCTCCCAGACATGCATGCAAGCACCCATAAAACACAATATATACAGAAATCCATCAAATTTAACATTATGGTTTGTTTTAACACCAACCCTAACTTGATACCACACTTTACAACTGACACAAAGACTCTTACCAGAAGCCCATACAGCATACTACAAAGGTGATGCATTAGACAATGGACAAAATTTTATACATGTATTTGGATATCTTTAACTTAACTATCATCAATCAGCCAATTGTGTAACTGGAAATGGCTTCATTTAGAACCAAGAAACAATATTTAGGTGAACAACAAGGTCACACTTAAATCTAAAGAAGTTGAACATCAAACATTGAATCAGCCAACACTGATAATAAACTTACATCAGGTTTAGGTAAGGCAGAAACTTTAGCTGTGAATGTGACAGTGGTTCCTTCATCAACATTTTGGAATTTGGGCTTCTGTTCAAAGATTGGAGCGATAATGTCTTCTTCCTCAGCTGTAGAGTTAAACAGAATTAAATATTGATTTCAGTGAGTGACAATGGTAAAAATGGTGCATCCAAGAAACATGCAGTTCAAATAATAAATCGAGAATGCAACATCACAATGGTATCACAGGTACACAACCTTATCTGAACATTAAGAGCTAAGAAATGCTTTGATTGGACAAGCCTGAAACTTTGATCAATCAGAGGACCCATTACATACATACATTTAACATGTATTTTTCTGCCAAGGAGAAGCAGGGATGTGAGATGAGAAACAGCATTCCATCCATTATGAGGAACCTTCCCCAAGTGTCTCACCAGATCTACGCAAATTACAGAAATGACCCCTCAGCTCAAATCCACATAAAAATCACATCACTATTATTACATTATATTGAAAGTCAGTGCTAAAAGCATCTCTAGGTAATATTACTATTGGAATTTTGGAATCTACAAGGTTATAGGAAAGCAGACAATCTAAAATACTTCTTTCTATCGCTTTACCTTCAACCATCAATTCAGCTGTTGACATTGCAGTACCAAGCTCATTCTTTGCAACCACAGTGTATTTTCCAGCATCTTCAGGATACACATCAGGAATGTTAAGAGAGCTGACTCCATCCTCGAACTTAATCTGGAATTCTTCAGCCTCTTCAATAAGGGTACTGTCCTTCAACCATGTGACAGTAGGCAATGGTTCACCTTTAACGACACATTCAAAGCGGGCACTACCTCCATCTGTGGTGACGATATCTTCAAGTTGTGTAGTAAATTCTGGGGCAGTCTTGAGAACCTTTTCTTCAACAACTGAATAAAAAAATTTATCGGGTTTAATGCCGTTTTTCAACAATTTTTCAGTTATATATGATAGCCGATTCACCTAACCTGTTTTCCTGGATGGTATTCTAACCAGTACTAACTTACGGTACCCTTCCATTAGGAACCAGCAACTTCTCCATATATGGAGGACAATCAACAAAGTTGTTAAATTTTCATGGAATGGTATGACCTGCCATGACTGAGAATAGAGCCCAGACCACTGGGTTACAAATCCAGTGCACTAACCACTGGGGGACGGCTGCGGCTGGACATTACAAAGTATGAGAGACTTGCTACATTTCTTTTAAAGAGAGAATATTAACAACAATATCGACTTACCATGAATAGGAACTTTAGTTTCTTCGTCAGATATAGTCTCTTTCTCTTCTTCTGAATTAAAGAAAAAGATGAGTCTTGTGTCTTGATCTTTTAGAACAAACAAATTTTCTTAGATATCAGAAATAGATCTTTAACTCCAATGTTTCACAAACTGAAGTTTTCACAAAAAAATTATTTTAGCACTGGACATTTGGTCCGTAAAAATGCAAACTTTACTGGACTAAATGAACTTTTAGTGGACCAAAAAAGTAAATACAAAATTTCAGGCTAAAATTTAAAAACATATTTTTAGAGAGTGATTGAAATATTTCAATTTTTATTCTCAAAACATTGTGAGATTATAACTGAAAAATTTACTGGACCGTCGGACCACTGACCTTTTCAAATTTAAGGGTGATCACTCGTGAAATCGAAAAATTTTATTGTAACAAGGATGTTTCGATTCTTATTTAATTTTGAAGAATAACATGTTGTCATTCAGTTTTTAGTATGGAAAGTATATGTCCATGATTTAACTTTTTCGTAAAATTACTTTTTAGTGATATACCCCAAATCGGTAATTTTCCTAATAATGGTTTTGAAAAAGGGGTGTGGGTAGATAAATAACCAAATATTTCAGTAAATATTAACCAAATCACTTAGAAAATGTACTGGTTGTATCACAGCCTGAATGAGGAAGAAACTTAAAGCATTAAATGTCCACTTTATGCATTTTTCTTGACTGTGTACTGTTTCAAACACTGAGTTATTTACCAAATTAAGATCTATAAAATGGCTAAAAAATAAGGGGTTATGAATAATGTTTATACCTTTTTACGTATTGAAGGAGTAACAAGGATTTTAAATGACATTGATAATGCTGAAGTAGGTTAAACACCAATTAAAAATATGACATGAAAAGCACATGTCCATGTTCATATAAGAAAGTTATCATGTGAAATGTTAGGTCTCTAAGCTTTTCTTTTCAGCAAAAACTGGAAATTTCCTTAGTTAATGACCTCTTTCAAGACAAAACCACTGCATGTTGTATAAATAACCACATATGCATAATCAGAAACAATATTTGATGGACTTGTATGAACTTTGGATGAATATTTTTAAACGGATATGTGTTCATAATGCTAAACTTGATGAAAACTTACCCCACCCACCCTTTTACAACAGCAAATATTTCAATATGAACGTTAAAAAGAAATAAACAATGTTTTTTACAATTTTTAAGAACAATACATTTGCAAACCAGGTTATATAAATGTATTAATACAATATTAAACAACCTTTAACTGATAAATACTGAACGGCATGTTGTTGTTGTATATATACAGACAAACTAAATTGACTGCCGTAATCTGGTCGGATGTCGTAAAAGCAGTAAAAATTCGCGATATAGAAAATGCCACTTTGAAATTATTTATGCATTTAAATAACATTGTTGACTACATTAGATGATAAAAAATACAATAATTTCAACGTGAAATTTTACGACATTTAGCTAGACTGCTTTGTATCACAAAAGCTCATGAGTGATCACCCTTAATGGACTGATGGCCATTTTGGTGGACTCAGTCCAAGGTCCGGGGCTAAATTCAAAGAATTTTCAATATTGCTAAGCTATACAACATTTATATTATAATAATATCAACACTTAGGCCATTCTTAAAAATTATTGGTTTGATTTAATGCCACCAACTGTTTTTCTTTTTTGTGGCGATTTTGACAATTCATTTGGTTCCTCATCCAAGCTTTTTGTTTCAATACTAGCTTAAAATGTTTTCTGAAAAATATTGCCTTCCTTAACCGACCCTCTGTTTGAGGTTTGAGTTACATAACTGTGAACCAACAATTTTTAAGGATTGTTTTATGATGTATAACATCAAAATGACTTCTCATGTTTTAAAACTATCGGAATTTGTCTAGGTCAATCTATTATAGAGTCAGGCCTTTTTAAGAAAGACTATGATGCTAAACTAAATACATCTGATAAACAAATTCAAGATATAAATGTGGAGACCACATACATGTAAATGAGATGCAAGGTTAGTAATACCAAGGAACACTGTTTAGGTCAACTGCCTTCTTGTATACAACAGAAATACTGTTGAAGACAGGTGTAAAAAGAAACAAGATGTGTTTTTAAACACAATGCCCCTTCCAGGTGACCTTGACCTTTGACCTATTGACCTTAAAATGCACAGGTCTTGTAGAATTTGTCATGAGGAACCAACATACGAAGTTTTGTAACTGTAGGTGGAAGCATTTCAATTTTATAGGCAAGGTTAAAGACAGACATACAAACATACAAACAGACAGACAGACAGACAGACAGACAGACAGACAGACAGACAGACAGACAGACAGACAGACAGACAAACAGACATACAAACAGACAGACAGACAGACAGACAGACAGGCCAAAAACAATACACCCCAAGCTATCAATATGGGGCATAAAAAAGGTAAAATATTTATTTTTGATAAACAAGAAATCAATATACTCACCAACAAGTTTTTCTTTCTCAGACAAATATTCCTCATCAATAGATACAACTTCATGGACATCAGATTCACCTGAGTGAAAAAAAGTTAGAAAAACATGATTATATAAATGTATAGATAGCTGATACAGAGCATTGGAAGAACACATTGGATTGTGTGTGCAACATAGCAATTTTACCAATAATTTGTGATAAAATCTTCAATGAATTGTGTGCAAGAAAAAGACACGCAGTGAAATAGAAATCAAAGATATAGTGATATAATTCTCATTCACAAGTTGGGTACAGATATAAAATCAGAAAGATAGGAACAACCAAGTGGGTGGGGTAAAACATCTTATCTTGTATAACAAACAGTAAATATCATTAAGGCATAAGGAACTGTAAGATATTACAATGTAACTACAACTTATATAGTGGTACATAACAGAAAGAGAATTATTTTAAACAAAGGTGTTATTTTGTCCTAATACGCGCTAATCTTAAACAAACATAAGATTTAAAAGAATTCAAATTCTAAAACCAATCAAAACCTTACATACATTTGAAACACAACTAGCAACATTTCGTAAAGTATATTCTAGCAATTAAATATCATAAGTCATTTTAGTACTGAACAAACATTGAAAAATCTAGCGACCTTTGACACAGGCAAACAGGAGTCTAATTAATACAAGATTAATTAAGAATTGTCACAAAATAATCTATAAACACTTGTCAAACACTTTACCCTAAGCTATAAAAACACACCCATTGACAACAAAGCTGAAGAAAGCCAAAACACTAATTCATAAGTTTGAATTATCACCTTATTTAGCCAAAAAACAGTACAATATTAAAAGCTTAAAATTTAAACTAACTCCTAGGTTCAAGTCAATGAAAGTCTCATCATAACTAGCCAAAAGATTTAGTAACTCTTGTTAAATCAGTTATTTGCAACATCTTCAATAAACTGATGTTCCATGTTATCAGAGCAAGAACCATGGCAACTGGGACATCTTTTAACCTTTAAAACACCCTAGCATTGAGTAGAAGGGCAAACCATGCCAAACATTGCAGCGAAGGGATGCAAAAAAAGAATATAAAATGCATGCAACAATAAGAGAGTCAACATGCAAAAGATTTCCAATACCTGACGTTGTTAGATCAATCTCGGCAGAAACTTCACCCTCAGATTCACTTTCATAGGTAATCTTAATACCTGATTGAGTAATAATTTCAGATTTTTCCTTTTCTTTTTGTTTAACAGCGAGATCAGTAAATTCAACCTGAATGTCTTCAGTTGACTTTTCAGTAATGGAAGATACTATTTCAGCTTCAGCATCAACATCAGCAATAGAAACTCTACTTTCTTTTTCAGTTATAGAAACTTCTGTTTCTTCTTTTGGCTTAATTTCCACGTCTACCACTTCTGCAGAAACATCTTCAACAAATGGTTTAAATTCAGAATGGATTGTCATTTCAGAAATAGTCTCTTCTGGTATTTCTTTTTCAACTGAAACCTCAGTTTCTTCAGTTGGTTTGATAGCAATTTCAACAACTTCAGCAGGAACATCTTTAATTTCTGGTTTCAATTCAGTATCAATAGTAACTTCAGAAATAGTCTCTTCTGGTTTTTCTTCTTCAACTGAAATCTCAGTTTCTTCAGTTGGTTTGATTGCAATTTCAAAGACTTCAGCAGAAACTTCTTCGATTTCTGGTTTCACTCCAGTATCAATAGTAACTTCAGAAATAGTCTCTTCTGGTTTTTCTTCTTCAACTGAAATCTCAGTTTCTTCAGTTGGTTTGATTTCAATTTCAACGACTTCAGCAGAAACTTCTTCGATTTCTGGTTTCACTCCAGTATCAATAGTAACTTCAGAAATAGTCTCTTCTGGTTTTTCTTCTTCAACTGAAACCTCAGTTTCTTCAGTTGGTTTGATTGCAATTTCAACGACTTCAGCAGAAACTTCTTCAATTTCTGGTTTCACTCCAGTATCAAAAGTAACTTCAGAAATAGTCTCTTCTGGTTTTTCTTCTTCAACTGAAACCTCAGTTTCTTCAGTTGGTTTGATTGCAATTTCAACGACTTCAGCAGAAACTTCTTCAATTTCTGGTTTCAATTCAGTATCAATAGTAACTTCAGAAATAGTCTCTTCTGGTTTTTCTTCTTCAACTGAAACCTCAGTTTCTTCAGTTGGTTTGATTGCAATTTCAACGACTTCAGCAGAAACTTCTTCAATTTCTGGTTTCAATTCAGTATCAATAGTAACTTCAGAAATAGTATCTTCTGGTTTTTCTTCTTCAACTGAAACCTCAGTTTCTTCAGTTGGTTTGATTGCAATTTCAACGACTTCAGCAGAAACTTCTTCAATTTCTGGTTTCACTCCAGCATCAAAAGTAACTTCAGAAATAGTCTCTTCTGGTTTTTCTTCTTCAACTGAAACCTCAGTTTCTTCAGTTGGTTTGATTGCAATTTCAACGACTTCAGCAGAAACTTCTTCAATTTCTGGTTTCAATTCAGTATCAATAGAAACTTCAGAAATAGTCTCTTCTGGTTTTTCTTCTTCAACTGAAACCTCAGTTTCTTCAGTTGGTTTGATTGCAATTTCAATGACTTCAGCAGAAACTTCTTCAATTTCTGGTTTAACTCCAGCATCAATAGTAACTTCAGAAATAGTCTCTTCTGGTTTTTCTTCTTCAACTGACACCTCAGTTTCTTCAGTTGGTTTGATTGCAATTTCAACGACTTCAGCAGAAACTTCTTCAATTTCTGGTTTCAATTCAGTATCAATAGTAACTTCAGAAATAGTCTCTTCTGGTTTTTCTTCTTCAACTGAAACCTCAGTTTCTTCAGTTGGTTTGATTGCAATTTCAACGACTTCAGCAGAAACTTCTTCAATTTCTGGTTTCAATTCAGTATCAATAGTAACTTCAGAAATAGTCTCTTCTGGTTTTTCTTCTTCAACAGAAACCTCAGTTTCTTCAGTTGGTTTGATTGCAATTTCAACGACTTCAGCAGAAACTTCTTCAATTTCTGGTTTCAATTCAGTATCAATAGTAACTTCAGAAATAGTCTCTTCTGGTTTTTCTTCTTCAACTGAAACCTCAGTTTCTTCAGTTGGTTTGATTGCAATTTCAACGACTTCAGCAGAAACTTCTTCAATTTCTGGTTTCAATTCAGTATCAATAGTAACTTCAGATATAGTCTCTTCTGGTTTTTCTTCTTCAACTGAAACCTCACTTTCTTCAGTTGGTTTGATTGCAATTTCAACAACTTCAGCAGAAACTTCTTCAATTTCTGGTTTCAATTCAGTATCAATAGTAACTTCAGAAATAGTCTCTTCTGGTTTTTCTTCTTCAAGTGAAACCTCAGTTTCTTCAGTTGGTTTGATTTCAATTTCAACGACTTCAGCAGAAACTTCTTGAATTTCTGGTTTCAATTCAGTATCAATAGTTACTTCAGAAATAGTCTCTTCTGGTTTTTCTTCTTCAACTGAAACCTCAGTTTCTTCAGTTGGTTTGATTGCAATTTCAACGACTTCAGCAGAAACGTCTTCAATTTCTGGTTTCAATTCAGTATCAATAGTAACTTCAGAAATAGTCTCTTCTGGTTTTTCTTCTTCAACAGAAACCTCAGTTTCTTCAGTTGGTTTGATTGCAATTTCAACGACTTCAGCAGAAACTTCTTGAATTTCTGATTTCAATTCAGTATCAATAGTAACTTCAGAAATAGTCTCTTCTGGTTTTTCTTCTTCAACTGAAACCTCAGTTTCTTCAGTTGGTTTGATTGCAATTTCAACGACTTCAGCAGAAACTTCTTCAATTTCTGGTTTCAATTCAGTATCAATAGTAACTTCAGATATAGTCTCTTCTGGTTTTTCTTCTTCAACTGAAACCTCACTTTCTTCAGTTGGTTTGATTGCAATTTCAACGACTTCAGCAGAAACTTCTTCAATTTCTGGTTTCAACTCAGTATCAATAGTAACTTCAGAAATAGTCTCTTCTGGTTTTTCTTCTTCAACTGAAACCTCAGTTTCTTCAGTTGGTTTGATTTCAATTTCAACGACTTCAGCAGAAACTTCTTGAATTTCTGGTTTCAATTCAGTATCAATAGTTACTTCAGAAATAGTCTCTTCTGGTTTTTCTTCTTCAACTGAAACCTCAGTTTCTTCAGTTGGTTTGATTGCAATTTCAACGACTTCAGCAGAAACTTCTTCAATTTCTGGTTTCAATTCAGTATCAATAGTAACTTCAGAAATAGTCTCTTCTGGTTTTTCTTCTTCAACTGAAACCTCAGTTTCTTCAGTTGGTTTGATTGCAATTTCAACGACTTCAGCAGAAACTTCTTCAATTTCTGGTTTCACTCCAGCATCAATAGTAACTTCAGAAATAGTATCTTCTGGTTTTTCTTCTTCAACTGAAACCTCAGTTTCTTCAGTTGGTTTGATTGCAATTTCAACGACTTCAGCAGAAACTTCTTCAATTTCTGGTTTCAATTCAGTATCAATAGTAACTTCAGAAATAGTCTCTTCTGGTTTTTCTTCTTCAACTGAAACCTCAGTTTCTTCAGTTGGTTTGATTGCAATTTCAACGACTTCAGCAGAAACTTCTTCAATTTCTGGTTTCAATTCAGTATCAATAGTAACTTCAGAAATAGTCTCTTCTGGTTTTTCTTCTTCAACTGAAACCTCAGTTTCTTCAGTTGGTTTGATTGCAATTTCAATGACTTCAGCAGAAACTTCTTCAATTTCTGGTTTCAATTCAGTATCAATAGTAACTTCAGAAATAGTCTCTTCTGGTTTTTCTTCTTCAACTGAAACCTCAGTTTCTTCAGTTGGTTTGATTGCAATTTCAACGACTTCAGCAGAAACTTCTTCGATTTCTGGTTTCAATTCAGTATCAATAGTTACTTCAGAAATAGTCTCTTCTGGTTTTTCTTCTTCAACTGAAACCTCAGTTTCTTCAGTTGGTTTGATTGCAATTTCAACGACTTCAGCAGAAACTTCTTCAATTTCTGGTTTCAATTCAGTATCAATAGTTACTTCAGAAATAGTCTCTTCTGGTTTTTCTTCTTCAACTGAAACCTCAGTTTCTTCAGTTGGTTTGATTGCAATTTCAACAACTTCAGCAGAAACTTCTTGAATTTCTGGTTTCACTCCAGCATCAATAGTAACTTCAGAAATAGTCTCTTCTGGTTTTTCTTCTTCAACTGAAACCTCAGTTTCTTCAGTTGGTTTGATTGCAATTTCAACGACTTCAGCAGAAACTTCTTCAATTTCTGATTTCAATTCAGTATCAATAGTAACTTCAGAAATAGTCTCTTCTGGTTTTTCTTCTTCAACAGAAACCTCAGTTTCTTCAGTTGGTTTGATTGCAATTTCAACGACTTCAGCAGAAACTTCTTGAATTTCTGATTTCAATTCAGTATCAATAGTAACTTCAGAAATAGTCTCTTCTGGTTTTTCTTCTTCAACTGAAACCTCAGTTTCTTCAGTTGGTTTGATTGCAATTTCAACGACTTCAGCAGAAACTTCTTCAATTTCTGGTTTCAATTCAGTATCAATAGTAACTTCAGATATAGTCTCTTCTGGTTTTTCTTCTTCAACTGAAACCTCACTTTCTTCAGTTGGTTTGATTGCAATTTCAACGACTTCAGCAGAAACTTCTTCAATTTCTGGTTTCAACTCAGTATCAATAGTAACTTCAGAAATAGTCTCTTCTGGTTTTTCTTCTTCAACTGAAACCTCAGTTTCTTCAGTTGGTTTGATTTCAATTTCAACGACTTCAGCAGAAACTTCTTGAATTTCTGGTTTCAATTCAGTATCAATAGTTACTTCAGAAATAGTCTCTTCTGGTTTTTCTTCTTCAACTGAAACCTCAGTTTCTTCAGTTGGTTTGATTGCAATTTCAACGACTTCAGCAGAAACTTCTTCAATTTCTGGTTTCAATTCAGTATCAATAGTAACTTCAGAAATAGTCTCTTCTGGTTTTTCTTCTTCAACTGAAACCTCAGTTTCTTCAGTTGGTTTGATTGCAATTTCAACGACTTCAGCAGAAACTTCTTCAATTTCTGGTTTCACTCCAGCATCAATAGTAACTTCAGAAATAGTATCTTCTGGTTTTTCTTCTTCAACTGAAACCTCAGTTTCTTCAGTTGGTTTGATTGCAATTTCAACGACTTCAGCAGAAACTTCTTCAATTTCTGGTTTCAATTCAGTATCAATAGTAACTTCAGAAATAGTCTCTTCTGGTTTTTCTTCTTCAACTGAAACCTCAGTTTCTTCAGTTGGTTTGATTGCAATTTCAACGACTTCAGCAGAAACTTCTTCAATTTCTGGTTTCAATTCAGTATCAATAGTAACTTCAGAAATAGTCTCTTCTGGTTTTTCTTCTTCAACTGAAACCTCAGTTTCTTCAGTTGGTTTGATTGCAATTTCAATGACTTCAGCAGAAACTTCTTCAATTTCTGGTTTCAATTCAGTATCAATAGTAACTTCAGAAATAGTCTCTTCTGGTTTTTCTTCTTCAACTGAAACCTCAGTTTCTTCAGTTGGTTTGATTGCAATTTCAACGACTTCGGCAGAAACTTCTTCGATTTCTGGTTTCAATTCAGTATCAATAGTAACTTCAGAAATAGTCTCTTCTGGTTTTTCTTCTTCAACTGAAACCTCAGTTTCTTCAGTTGGTTTGATTGCAATTTCAACGACTTCAGCAGAAACTTCTTCAATTTCTGGTTTCAATTCAGTATCAATAGTTACTTCAGAAATAGTCTCTTCTGGTTTTTCTTCTTCAACTGAAACCTCAGTTTCTTCAGTTGGTTTGATTGCAATTTCAACAACTTCAGCAGAAACTTCTTGAATTTCTGGTTTCACTCCAGCATCAATAGTAACTTCAGAAATAGTCTCTTCTGGTTTTTCTTCTTCAACTGAAACCTCAGTTTCTTCAGTTGGTTTGATTGCAATTTCAACGACTTCAGCAGAAACTTCTTCAATTTCTGGTTTCAATTCAGTATCAATAGTAACTTCAGAAATAGTCTCTTCTGGTTTTTCTTCTTCAACAGAAACCTCAGTTTCTTCAGTTGGTTTGATTGCAATTTCAATGACTTCAGCAGAAACTTCTTCAATTTCTGGTTTCAATTCAGTATCAATAGTAACTTCAGAAATAGTCTCTTCTGGTTTTTCTTCTTCAACTGAAACCTCAGTTTCTTCAGTTGGTTTGATTGCAATTTCAACGACTTCAGCAGAAACTTCTTCAATTTCTGGTTTCACTCCAGCATCAATAGTAACTTCAGAAATAGTATCTTCTGGTTTTTCTTCTTCAACTGAAACATCAGTTTCTTCAGTTGGTTTGATTGCAATTTCAACGACTTCAGCAGAAACTTCTTCAATTTCTGGTTTCAATTCAGTATCAATAGTAACTTCAGAAATAGTCTCTTCTGTTTTTTCTTCTTCAACTGAAACCTCAGTTTCTTCAGTTGGTTTGATTGCAATTTCAACAACTTCAGCAGAAACTTCTTTAATTTCTGGTTTCACTCCAGTATCAATAGTAACTTCAGAAATAGTCTCTTCTGGTTTTTCTTCAACTGTAACCTCAGTGTCTTCAGTTGGTTTGATTGCAATTTCAACGACTTCAGCAGAAACTTCTTCAATTTCTGGTTTCACTCCAGTATCAATAGTAACATCAGAAATAGTCTCTTCTGGTTTTTCTTCTTCAGCTGTAATGGCAGTTTCCTCAATTGGTTTTATTTCAATGTGAATCGTTTCTTTTGTTTCTCCTTCAGGCTCTATAGTTATTACTTCTTGCTTGGCTTGTAAAATTTCAGGTTGAATCTCACTGATCTCCTCAATGACTTTTTCCGTTACAATTGTTTTCTCAGATGTTAAGTCAATCTGAAGGCTAGTTTCATCAGACAGAGTTTCTATCTCGTAAGTTGTTTCTTCAGTGAGTTCCTTTTCCTTTGTTGTAACTTCTATGATAGCAATGAAATATTGTGGGTAGACAGATCAAATTTGGACCAGAAGTTGAAATTGAAGAATATAGAACAGATCTAACAAACTACTAACCTTCAAGAATTTGGAGTAAGACAAACCAGACCAATCTTTCACTGCCTTATTGACAGAAAGATCCCTCAAGATAACAACAAAGGATTTCCAGACAAGACACAGATTGAAGGATAAAAACATTGTTTTGTACAAGGACAAATAGAAAGGTTATAATTCTCATGCAAATAAAAAAATGGTGACTATAAGATTTGAAGGAAAAAGTTAACATAAAATTCATGATATAGATATTAATCATTCATTAAAGATCTAACGGATAAAAAATAAATACGTAGTTATACAGAAACATTGGAACACATGTAAGTGGATAGTAAGAGAAATTACAACATGTACAATTTCTAATATATGAATATATTCTACAATTACATTCAAGTAAAACTATTTATAACTCTACATTCTGAACAGTATTAAGTAATATAACTTTGTTTCTACATCCATCTATGTAATATTATTTATAAATTTCTATATACATTTCTATAAATCTATGTACATGAAAGAGTCAAGAACAAAATACTTGCATATAATTATACTTAAAGCAAAGGAACTTTTAATTAAAGGCCTAAACAAATGTTTTAGGTTACATGCTCATAACAAATAGAGTAGGTATGTCTGAGCTTTTTTGGTTGCTCTTGAAAGCATGTGGAAAGGTAAAAAAGTAAGAAAGTTGATCTTCCATTCCTCAGGCGAATAAAAAGTCTTGGGACTCAGTGAAAAAATAGGGTAGGTCATGTAACCAGACAAAAAACTATGCCTAAATGTTCAGCTTAAGCCTAAGTGACATTTGTTTGTTTGTTTCATCGGGTTTAACGCCATTTTCAACATTATTTCAGTCATATCGTGGCAGGCAGTTATCCTAACCAGCTTTCCTGGACTTCATTTAGGCCTTAACCAGTACTAACCACATTCTATTCGTAAGCTTCTGCCAAGCTACCCCACATAATTCAGAGGTGGAGGACAATTTAACATAGGATGTAATATCTTCAGTCAAATTTGTCAAGGACAGTGTGAGTCTCGCCCAGGGTTCGAACTCACAACCTCACGATCAGAAAACAAATGCTCTAACCACTGAGCTAGCCAGGGGGGCTAAGTGACATTCTACCAAATTAAATTAGTCAAAATTGGAAGACTTGACTTTCACCAATTAAGCAGGTTTGTCTTTGATGGCAATTTGCATACACTTTGTTAATATCCATATTATTAATTTTGTAACCTTTATTGTTATTCTGGTTCAAGTTGGTCCAATTGAACTCGACATGATAATAAGACAGTGATTATTAGTCAGAGGTCATAACCATTCGACCGTGGAGGCCCTCTTTTAAGTGTTTTGTCTAAAGAAGTATTCATCAATCCGGCTTCCTATTTGAATACTAAGTTCCTCGGCTAAAGGTATAAAAACAAGTTTGTTAAAGACAACAGGGTCAGAAAGAACTTTACCTGTTGGTTGTGGCATTGATTCTTCCAACTGTAATTGAACTGAAACTTCTTCATCTTCAGCAGGCTTCTGTTCAAAAGTGATTTCTTGTGTATCAAATGAAAACTGAAATTACATTGAAATACTGTTTAGAAATACATATTTGAGGGTATCCTTAGTATAAGATTCATTGAAGTTCTGAATTAATTAATTCACGGGGGTCTTTTTAAATTTTGAATTGTTCTTTTTAGATGTATAACTTATGACTTTCAAATTCAAAATAAAACAAGATGTGTTTTTGAAACACAATGCCCCCTCCAGATGACCTTGTCCTTTGACCTACCGACCTTAAAATGCAAAGGTCCTGTAGAGATTGTCATGAGGAACCAACATATGAAGTTTGATGACTGTAGGTAGAAGCATTTTGATCTTAAAGGCAAGGTTGAAGTTTGGTACAAACAGACAGGCCCCTGATCTATCAGTACAGGGGCATAAAAATATTCTGCTTTTAACATATTTACAATGAGAGGTGCTCAATATTTGTGAATTTCCCATAGAAATGGTAAGTGGTTTGTTCCTTGCTTAGAGATTTAAAGTAACAAGAAATCTAATTCTCAATTATTTTTCTGAAGTACAACAGAACACAAACCTCAATAGTTTCCTCTGCTTTAGGTACTTCTGCAACTTCAAGTGTGATCTCAGACACTTCTTCTGTGGTTTCAAAGCTGACATCAGATCTAACAATTTGATCTTCGGGAACTGTAAAATCATCAAATAATGCATCAGAATCATTTTTAATGGTTCAATGACCAAAACACAGCTTTGAAACTAAGATCATTAATCCAAAACCTTGTCTCAGAATGTAGGAATATGATTGGTCGATTTTCAGACTGTGCTCAGAATCAACCAATCACAGACTTGGATTTTTAGACAGGTAAGATTATTTGCAAACAGAAACCTTGGGACTTAATGAAAGGAAAGGGTTGTTTGCTATACTGAATTTAAAATCATTCAAAGTCAATTGACATAAAACAATCATAAAACAGATATTTACATATATCTTTACCTGATGACTTTGAATGACTTTATACATGGATATAGGCAAACATGCATTTACAAAGACACAAAATATGTAGAGATATATTAAGACACAATTAACATTAAGAGAAGGAAACACACATATAAACACTTCAAACTTGTAATCAATTAGATTATTTAAAGAAATTAATTACTTGCAGAATTTTGACGTAGCAATGTTATTATTCAGTCATTATCTGATTATCAGAATGACATATTCAGGTTTCACGAGAAATTGTAAATATTTGTTATTTTAGTAGATTTTAATTTTTTGTTCATCAGTTTAGTATTTTGTTTAGTATTCTCACTAATGTTGCAACTACGATTAAGGAAGTCTAATTTGACAACATTTCCAAGTAATTATGACTTTTTTATAGAAAAAGAACTTTTTAAGTATATGAAATTTAAGTGAGATAAAAATCAATTAAGAATATATTTGATGTCAGACACAGCTTGAGCTTTGAAAATAAAATAAAAAATAGCCGCAGGGGAATAAAAGAAGTCAAGTAGTTTTAGAGAAATTGGGCCTCGAAAAGTAGACTGACAAAACATTAAATAAGATGGACACAGAAATTAAAACAGAATAGTTTAGCAGAAATAGAACTTTCTAAGAAAAGACTGACAAAAGAACAAAGAAAC
This sequence comes from Lutraria lutraria, assembly GCA_964023205.1. Classification (NCBI taxonomy): domain Eukaryota; kingdom Metazoa; phylum Mollusca; class Bivalvia; order Venerida; family Mactridae; genus Lutraria; species Lutraria lutraria. The sequence goes on along the minus strand of OZ026851.1, from coordinate 16,386,661 downwards.
TACGAAATAACAAACAAAAACACGTAAACAAAATGTAGCAGAAATGGACAACGATTTGAGAAAATATATAACAAAGACTGAAAGAAGCATTTAGTAGAAATAGATTAAGAAACACAAAAAGAAATCTGAAATAAAACAGATTAATCAAATATAGATTGGTATTTAATTGGCTAAAACAACTAAAAAAGAATCTGTTACAATAATTTTTAGCCTTAACATCACTATAGACAGCATTGCTTGCACTTAAAGAATACATTCTCTTTTCTGAGAACAAATTCTCTATTCTTGGACAAATTGTCTATTCTGCGAACAAATTCTCTTTTAATAAATGCTCAAGTAATTTCTGGGAATAAATGCCGTTTTCTGAGAATACCTTCTCTATTTTGGAAATCAACTCTAAGAACAGATTTTCTGTTCAAAAAGAGATTTCGTTTTAATGTTTGATATAATGTAAGCTGAAGCTACTTTCTGTTTGATTGTCATATTGTAATTTCATTTCAAAATTATCAAAGTAGCAGTAAATCTCTTTTTTGTATTTTCCTTTTTTTAATAAGAATCTAGCTGTAAAATTTTACTACTACTCAGCTTATAAAATGAGGAAAATCACTTAGCTCTACAAATTTTTCTTGCCATACAATACAAAACATTCTATCAGATGCAATATCGCGAAATACAAGACAACATCAATGGATACTACTAAATTTATTATTTCCTATTGAATTCAGTTTTCTCCATAACAAGGAAATGCATTAAATAGAGCTACTTTGTGTCAATAGCAAAGTCAAATAGCACTATAAATTACATTGTCACTCAATAGGAGGCAGTAACATTTTCAATAGGAAGACAATAGCAGATGTCGATACATGCTAATTGGAATGACAATAGTTGGCCACAGCACTGACAATGTATGACAAATGCAATGTCAACAGGATGACAATAGCAAAGTCGACACATGCTAATGTCATTGTCAATTGTTGGTCACAGCATTGACAAAATATGACAATAGTAATGCTGATACATGTCAATAGCATTGTTGATACATGCTAATAGCATTGTCAATAGGATGACAATAGCATTTTCCATAGCACAGTCTAGTTGTCTATGGATGGCTATGCTATTGAAATTACAAACATTTATGTAGACAAATTGCACAGATGATTAGCATTAATACATCTAACTGGCATTGTAAATGAATATCATATTCTATTGACTACATGCTATTTGGATAATCTTTATCTTATAAAGGTCGGATTATTTCTTAACATATGTGCATCGCTAGCATAATCAATAATGTGTGAGCATTCCATAGGCTAAAATCAAAACAATAAAGACACTTATTATGCACCATAATTATTGATGGAACATAAATAATGGACATATTTCACATACATTCAGTATTTCTGAGTTCATTAATGACTGAAATAAAACTTTATTCTATCTTTTATTACCTTTAATGTATTTAATATTGATATAATTCAGTCACACTTATAAACGTTTGAAAATTAAATAATAAAAAAAAACATTATTTAAAAAAACAACATGCAAACCTTAATTGTTACCCCTAAATTCTATCCAATTATCATGGTGCATAATCATTTGTCACATAGTTAATATGAAATAAATAATTGCACACGTTCACCAGACTTCAAGCCACCTGCAATGAGATCATCTGTAGCCTGGCTTTAAATTGTCAAGTTCTAATACATTGGGTTTATCCAATGATATGAACCATATTAATCTAAGTTTATTATAATGTAGTGTCAATAAGAGACTTAAGAATGATTTCAGGCAAAATGGAAAGAAATGAGTAGATATGGAAAGTGTGATCGTTCAAACCCAAAAGATTCCAAGAATTATAATTGAAACAATTATCAGCCAGGCTGACAGATTTTTAACTTAAAATGAGCTGCTCTAACAAACCAAGTACCTTCCACTTTTTCTGGCACTTCTTGTATTTCAAGACTGACCAATTGCGGTTCCTGTGGTTTTTTATCTTCAGTAGGTATATCTTTAACTATTTCAATGATTTCTTTGACTTCTGAAGTAATTTCATGCAAGGACTCAATCTTATCAGTGTCAACTTCAAGAGTAATATCAGGTTTTTCTTCAACCTTTTGTGTGGGTTTTATCTCTAATTCAATCTGTTCAGGTTTCTTCTCAGGTTTTGACTCAATCTCAACCACAAATGTCTCATGCTCTTTTTCAACAATTTCAGTAATTTCTGTTATCACTTCAGTGGTATCAGGTGCTTCTTCCGTGGTAGGCTTTAATTGAACCTCAATTATATCAGCTTCTGGCTTAGGCTTCTTTTCAATTTCAACTTCAAGAGTTTCCACTTTTTCTTCGATTACTTCAGTAGTTGTTTTAATAACAGTTTCAACAGTTTCAGGTTTCCTTTCTTCTTCAGCTGGAATTTCAACCTCAACAATTTCAGTCTCAGGTTTAGGTTTCATTTCAACTTCAACTGTTTCTACTGTTTCCTCGATTACTTCAGTAGTAATTGTTGTTTCAATGACAGTTTCAACTGTTTCAGGTTTCTTTTCTTCTTCAGCTGGGATTTCAACCTCTACAATTTCAGTCTCTGGTTTAGGTTTCTTATCAATTTCAACCTCAAATGTTTCTGGTACTTCTTCAATAACTTCAGTAGTTGTTTCAATAACAGTTTCAACTGTTTCTGGTTTCTTGTCTTCTTCAATTGGAATTTCAACTTTTACAATTTCAGTCTCTGGTTTAGGTTTCATTTCAACTTCAACAGTTTCTACTGTTTCCTCGATTACTTCAGTAGTAACTGTTGTTTCAATGACAGTTTCAACTGTTTCAGGTTTCTTTTCTTCTTCAGCTGGAATTTCAACATCTACAATTTCAGTCTCTGGTTTAGGTTTCATTTCAATCTCAACCTCAAATGTTTCTGGTACTTCTTCAATAACTTCAGTAGTTGTTTCAATAACAGTTTCAACTGTTTCTGGTTTCTTCTCTTCTTCAGCTGGAATTTCAACCTCAACAATTTCAGTCTCTGGTTTAGGTTTCATTTCTATTTCAACCTCAAATGTTTCTGGTACTTCTTCAATAACCTTGGTAGTTGTTTCAATAACAGTTTCAACTGTTTCAGGTTTCTTTTCTTCTTCAGCTGGAATTTCAACCTCAACAATTTCAGTCTCTGGTTTAGGTTTCATTTCAACTTCAACAGTTTCTACCTTTTCCTCGATTACTTCAGTAGTAACTGTTGTTTTAATGACAGTGTCAACTGTTTCAGGTTTCTTTTCTTCTTCAGTTGGGATTTCAACTTCTACAATTTCAGTCTCTGGTTTAGGTTTCATATCAATTTCAACCTCAAATGTTTCTGGTACTTCTTCAATAACTTCAGTAGTTGTTTCAATAACAGTTACAACTGTTTCAGGTTTCTTTTCTTCTTCAGCTGGAATTTCAACCTCTACAATTTCAGTCTCTTGTTTAGGTTTCATTTCAATCTCAACCTCAAATGTTTCTGGTACTTCTTCAATAACCTCGGTAGTTGTTTCAATAACAGTTTCAACTGTTTCAGGTTTCTTTTCTTCTTCAGTTGGAATTTCAACTTCTACAATTTCAGTCTCTGGTTTAGGTTTCATTTCAACTTCAACAGTTTCTACTGTTTCCTCGATTACTTCAGTAGTAACTGTTGTTTCAATGACAGTTTCAGGTTTCTTTTCTTCTTCAGCTGGGATTTTAACCTCTACAATTTCAGTCTCTGGTTTAGGTTTAATTTCAATCTCAACCTCAAATGTTTCTGGTACTTCTTCAATAACCTCGGTAGTTGTTTCAATAACAGTTTCAACTGTTTCAGGTTTCTTTTCTTCTTCAGTTGGAATTTCAACTTCTACAATTTCAGTCTCTGGTTTAGGTTTCATTTCAACTTCAACAGTTTCTACTGTTTCCTCGATTACTTCAGTAGTAACTGTTGTTTCAATGACAGTTTCAACTGTTTCAGGTTTCTTTTCTTCTTCAGCTGGGATTTCAACCTCTACAATTTCAGTCTCTGGTTTAGGTTTCATTTCAATTTCAACCTCAAATGTTTCTGGTACTTCTTCAATAACTTCAGTAGTTGTTTCAATAACAGTTTCAACTGTTTCAGGTTTCTTCTCTTCTTCAATTGGAATTTCAACTTCTACAATTTCAGTCTCTGGTTTAGGTTTCATTTCAACTTCAACAGTTTCTACTGTTTCCTTGATTACTTCAGTAGTAACTGTTGTTTCAATGACAGTTTCAACTGTTTCAGGTTTCTTTTCTTCTTTGACTGGGATTTCAACCTCTACAATTTCAGTCTCTGGTTTAGGTTTCATTTCAATCTCAACCTCAAATGTTTCTGGCACTTCTTCAATAAACTCGGTAGTTGTTTCAATAACAGTTTCAACTGTTTCAGGTTTCTTTTCTTCTTCAGCTGGAATTTCAACCTCAACAATTTCAGTCTCTGGTTTGGGTTTCATTTCAACTTCAACAGTTTCTACCTTTTCCTCGATTACTTCAGTAGTAACTGTTGTTTCAATAACAGTGTCAACTGTTTCAGGTTTCTTTTCTTCTTCAGTTGGGATTTCAACTTCTACAATTTCAGTCTCTGGTTTAGGTTTCATATCAATTTCAACCTCAAATGTTTCTGGTACTTCTTCAATTACTTTAGTAGTTGTTTCAATAACAGTTTCAACTGTTTCAGGTTTCTTCTCTTTTTCAGTTGGAATTTCAACCTCTACAATTTCAGTCTCTGGTTTAGGTTTCATATCAATTTCAACCTCAAATGTTTCTGGTACTTCTTCAATAACTTCAGTAGTTGTTTCAATAACAGTTACAACTGTTTCAGGTTTCTTTTCTTCTTCAGCTGGAATTTCAACCTCTACAATTTCAGTCTCTTGTTTAGGTTTCATTTCAAGTTCAACCTCAACAGTTTCTACTTTTTCTTCGATTACTTCAGTAGTTGTTTTAATGACAGTTTCAACTGTTTCAGGTTTCTTTTCTTCTTCAGATGGAATTTCAACCTCAACAATTTCAGTCTCTGGTTTAGGTTTCATTTCTATCTCAACCTCAAATGTTTCTGGTACTTCTTCAATACCTTCAGTAGTTGTTTCAATAACAGTTTCAACTGTTTCAGGTTTCTTTTCTTCTTCAGTTGGAATTTCAACCTCTACAATTTCAGTCTCTGGTTTAGGTTTCATATCAATTTCAACCTCAAATGTTTCTGGTACTTCTTCAATGACTTTAGTAGTTGTTTCAATAACAGTTTCAACTGTGTCAGGTTTCTTTTCTTCTTCAGCAGCTGGAATTTCAACCTCAACCTTGAAAGTATCTTGTTTGTCGACTGGTTTTACTTCATCCTTGTCTGTTGGCTGAATGACTGATACCTTTTTTATAGTAACAGATTCCCTTCTTTCATAAGTTTCATAAGTTACAATTTTATCTTGAGTTTGTTTTTCTAATTCAATAACAGTTTCCTGTAAAACAGCAGGTAATACTTCTGTCACAGGAATTAATTGCGGAGTTGGTGTGTCCTTCATTGGTTTTTCAGGAACATCTTCAACTAAAACAGTTTCATGAATCTTCTCAGAAACAGTTTCCTTTTCCAATACTTCTTCTTCTTTTAGAGGTATTTCTTCAACAATTTCTTGAATTTCAGTTTCAACAAATTGTTCCCTTTCTGTAACAACTTGATCTTCTGGGATTGTCATCTCAATTTCCACTAAGGGAGTTTCAGATTCAACTGTAGTAGTCTTTGTAACAGATATGGAAGTGGTTGTCTGTTTTTGCACAGGAACATCTTCAGTTTCAATTTCAACAGTTTCAGATGCAATCTCCTTTTCAGTTGTGAATTCTTTTTCAGTAACAACGATGTCCTCAACATCTTCAACTGTCTCAGTGGTGGTAACAGTTTCAGTAGTCTCAGTGATTTCCCTTTTAGTAATTTTTGTAACTTTAGAAGCAGGGTGCAATTCAATATCAATGCCAATTGATGATGGCTTTGGTTGATCAATATCAATAGACTCCTTAAATGTGGATGTTTCAGCAATAGGTTGTTCTTCTTCTGTCACTTCAATCAACATTTTATCAGTAGTTTCAGTGGTTTCAGTTTGTACAGTTTGTTTAACAACTTGTGGCTTTTGACTTATATCTATTTCAATTTCACTTAAATCTGGTACTTTTTCTACTTCTAATGTTTCCTTGAAGCTTTCATCTGGTTTATCCTTCTTTACTGATTCAACCTGATCATCAGGACTTGGTTTAATAGTCTCTTCTTCTTCCACAGTTTCTTTTTCAGGTTGTTTCTCAGAAACATCAACTTCCACTACTGGTACAGGTTCTCTTTTCTCCTGCGCTGTTTGTATTAAAATTTCTTCTTCTACAGTAGGAGTTACTTCTTCTTCTGGCAAAATAATTGTTTCAACTTCTGTTTCAAAGACAACAGTCTCTTCCTTGGTTGTAACTTCAGTTTCCCCAGGATATTCAATGAAGTACTCTTGGTCTTTACTTGAAACTTTCTCTAAAATTGGTATTACCCTCTCTTTCTTTTCAGGAACAGCATGGTCAACTTCATCAGGTTTCTCCAAAACTTCCTCATGTATATCAACCTCTTCAACATCTTCAACAATTTTGATTATAGATTGTCTTGGTTTATCACCATCTACAGTGATTTCCAATTCGACATCTTCCTTCTCAGTATCAAATATTTCCTTTTCCTGTTCAATTACAGATGGGACTTCATCTTCTTTACCCAAAACAGGTTTAAATTCTTTTGATTCTTTAAGAATATCTTTTTCATCATCGGTCTTGGTGGTATCCTTATCTTCCTCAGTCAATGGAGATTTAGTTTCCTTACAAAGTACTTCAGAAGTCACAGTTGCTTCACCAGCAACAGGTTCAACAATTTCAAAGTCAACAGATTCAACAGACGGACTAACACTAGCGATGCTAACTTCATCGATTTGTTCTAAACCGACATTTAAAGATTTTGGTGAAACCACAGGAACTTCTTCAATTGGTACAGCCTTTTCTTCTGGATAGTGAGTAGGCTCTTCCTCGTCTGGTTTCACAATCCTAGGTGATTCCTCGACTAGTGTTTTAAAGAGTGGGAGGGAGAAATATAGACATGGAGTGTCATAAAACAAGTGCATAGTGACAAACACCAAGATCAAAACAACAAATGGTGACAGGAAGGTGATATCAAAACACGAAAAAAGCATAAAATCGTAAATTAATTTTTCTTATATTTTTTAGATAATAAAAGTAAATACTTCAGATGTTTAATAAAAAAGATAATTTTCATTTGCCTAGGAATTAATAAAATGTCATTCAAGAGCAAAACAAACTATCAAAACATGAAATAAGACTCTGACAAGACAGGCGTGTATACAAAAATATGAATATAAAATAAACTTGCTTTAATTTAAACATTATCAGTTTTCATCAACTTTTAACAATAGTTCACTTAACAACTAATACAGAAGAGGTATTTTTATCAGGAGGGTAAATGTGGGAACAAAATATTCGGGGTGGTAAAATACACAAAATATTTTGGGTTTGTAAAATACACAAAATACAGGAATATAAAGAGAATTTTTACCCAACAACAATGAAGCAATAAACAAATGAAAACTCATCTACTTGAATGTTCAGCATTATCATTAAGTCAAGATGTATTGCCAATCACTGAGTTAGAACCATTATTGTGCAATATGAAGTCTCAGTAATTTCAGTAATTGGATACAAAAATGGTCCTAATTAGCAAATTATATTTAATTGCCATCTACCTTTTTAAACTAATTTTCAGAGAATTGGTTTTCAAGGATAAACATAGTAAAGTCCATAAAAACTATCAAGATATAATAACCAATTTACTCATATTGACGCTGACATTTCAAGCTGAGAATTTTCATTAAAATTGAATAAAAACACCAAAATATCAATAAATAATATTTACAATTAAACCTACCTTCAAGAACCAGTTCAGCTGTAGAACGAACAATTCCGAAATCATTAGTCGCCTCAACAGTATATTCTCCTTCATCTTCTTGTACAGTTTCTTTAATAGTGAGAATACATGTACCATCTTTATGGTACTCTGTAATGTAGGTAGTAGAGTCTTCAGGGATTACTTCCCCATCTAAAATCCAGCGAATAGTGGGAGTGGGGGTACCAATAACTATGCATACCATCTGCACTTGTTGCCCGTATTTAGCAACAGTTTTGGTAAGTTCGGTGATAAATCTTGGTGCTTCACCGGTTGCTGGGGTAGGGCTCACCTCTTCCTTGCTTTCAACAGGGGCTTCCTTCTCTGGGATAACCTCCTCGGGTACTTGCTGTAATTCAATAAGATTATATCATTCAATTTTAAACAAGGGTGCCATATAATCACAAGCTATGCCTGTCAAAACCATCAGGTCTGGATATGAACTATTCAACTTTGAGAACAGACAAGGTCTATTATTTTTTCTGAATAAGGGGCAATAACTAAAGGTGATTTTGTTGGTTAGTAAACTTATGGAAAAGATATTCTATCCATAAACATATTTACCATGTTTGGTGAAGATTCTATGGGAACTGTTCAATTTAGATGCTCCCTGTCTGCTGGTGTTCCGATTAATATATCCAGTCAAAAGGTGTTCAAAATTTTAACAAATGAAATCCTTTGTAAAATCACATAATTATGATGTACATCAAAGGAAGTGGGCTATCCTTACTGAAATACAAGTAATAATGAGTACAAACCTCCTCTTTTGGAGCCTCCTTCTTTTCTGGAAGTTGCTCCTCGGGCAGTAACAGCTTAATGTCAGTATCTACTGAAATGATCTCTTCAGGAGTCACTTCCTTAGGAATGACTTCTTCCGTCTCCAAGGTCGTTACCATGGAGACTTCAGTAGCCGTTGCCGTCGGAGCAACTTTTTCCTCATCTGGAAGAGGCGTCTCATCAACAGTGACTTCCGTCGAAGACACTTCAGTCTTCTCAGGGGTCACGATCTCGAAATGTATCTCTTCTGTGTCTACATCTTTGACATCCTCCCTAGTCGTTTCTATGGTGATGACCTCAGATTGAACTGGGGTCACCTGCTCAGGTGAAATGTCTTGACCCTCCAAAGTAACAGTGTCTTCATCTGGTATTTCTCTCTCTGTGGTTTGTTCTGTTGATAAAAAACATTTAACCCTGAATCTCTAAGTTTAGAGACAATAAAAGATGTTTTCCTTTTTGAAATGCAAGAATTTCTGACATTTCTATTATCATAATACATAATATGCTAAGACTAAACTGGGCCAAAATTAAGAATTTTTTTTTTATCATGAAATATTTATGGTCTCGAAAATACCAGTATATTGCATTGACTTGAAATAAATGATATGGATGACTACATACAAATTTTTACAAGTAAATATTCTACTTTCTTGCTACTGTTTCCTATTCCATAATATTCTTTGCATGTCAATTCTTAATCAGTACTCACCTGAGAGGCATAGCCTAATTTATGTATGAATGCCTTATTTGGAGAATCCTTTAGTGTGTGTTTATTAGACATTACGTCATTACAAATTCAAAATACTAAGCCAGTGTGTGGAAGCAGCAAAGCTTGAAGTCAATACAGTCAAACAACATTTTGCCATTTGTTTTACTTTCACACTATCAATGCATGATACATGTATGTGCGTTCAAAAAGCATTTTGTTATGTATTTAAATGATTTGTATTCATGTCGATTAATTCATCATCAATCTGGTAACTGATCACGAATGTACAGAATATGTTTCCCAACATTTATTTTTTAAACTTGAACTTCCAACAGGAAAAGAAGAAAAGGCTATTGAAAATTACCTTTTTTTATTGCAAATATTGCATCAATCAGTATTTTAGATCTATCAAGCTTAGGGGTGGACATGAAGTCACACAATGAATGATGGGAATCAAATTCGGTTCATTTATGATACAAGCCTGTAGGAAGCATCTACAAATGGGGGGGGGGGGCAAGGTCTAATTTCAGATTTGAAGGGAGGGAGAACCAGTTATAGACCCACTAAATTATTATCACAGCTAAACTATATGGGGGCTAAGTCCCCCCCCCTGAGCTCCAACCTTGCGTTCCTATGGCCATGTGTAACATACTTTGGATTCTATGTGTATTTAGTGACTCATGTATGAAGTGTATTTTTATACTGTTTGCCTGTGTAATACTAAAATGTCTTGTCAACAAGTTCCATGTATGTGTAAAGAGATATATTTAACCAATCATTTCCAGAGGCAACAAAATTAAACGGTTTTGCTTTTGAATATGTAAACCATACAAAGAAATGTTTAATTCCCTACACAATAAGTAATTCTTTAATAATAAGACTTATCTTACTAATAAACAGGTCAATTTTGATATAACAAAAATATAACAAACTATTAATGAAATACTTGAAAATTAAAGTGGTTACATTTACAGAAAGCAAAATGTCCAATTATGTGCATCGAGATTTCATCAAACTCTTCTTGCATGTTCAGTACTGTGGCACTGACTTGTGTATCATTGTTACTAATTGATAATTTAATGGTCATCCCTCAACAGATCAGCATGCATAGATCATGCAATTACTTGTTGTTTTTTGTGTGTGTATCTGTGTCTCGCTTTTTATAAATACAGTACAACCTCTGTAGATCAACACCCTATGGGAGCTGCAAATATTGGCCACTGTTTAGAGGTTGTTGCTCTACAGAGGTTATATTTATGGTAAATATCAGCTTAGCGAAATTTTGAATGATGTTATAGAGAGGTTGTTGCTCTACAGGTTGTACTGCACACTTATGGACAAAAGTCTAGTACGGTCTACAAAAAATGTAATACCTTTTTTGTTTATAACTGTACGTTAATAGTAATGGTACCTTTGGAATGAAGACGGTACAAGTCATTCATTTTCATTACATTTGAATATTATGTACTTCCAGTACAATATTATTGTGAAGCAGTACACATTCAAATGTCAAGTTACAGCTGACTTTAATTTCATCATGGAAACCCCAACCAGACAAGATTTTTGTCCTTTTTACTCATATCTAATGTTCAGTGTATCTCTACTGTACTGTTCAATTTTTTTTGTACATTTCAGGTTTAAGAATTATATATAATCTTTAAGTGGACCAAATTATGATCAACCACCAAGAACTATGACAACATATTCAATGGATTGGTTTATGCAATTGACTACAAGCAAACTCTAGGAATGTAATTTATAATTGTCAGTGCAATTTCAAAACAACACAGAGTTTACTAAAACCTGAAACTAACGTAAAAAAATCTATATAAATTCCGTATAAGTACTTTTTAAGAATGATTTCAGTGTCAGTCAGCATTTCATTTTGAATATTTATGCAGACTAACCTTGTTCTCATGTATTCCAGTATTCCATTGTTTAATATTTGTTTATTTGGTGGCAAGTTTGTGGATTTGGTTTCAAACGAGTATTATCTTATCTTGACTTTTATGATGTTTTTGGTTTGATTCTTTTTTTTAAATGGTCCAATCACAGTCATACTTACATTACATGTACATAAAATCAGCCAATCACAACACAGGAAACATCACAGTAGCATGCTATGAGGATAATAAAGAAATCTGAAAACTGACTTATTAATTAATAGATTAAGCTAATTTGATTTTCCAATTCACTTTTTAAAACTTTGTTTAGGTGTTAAAAGATTTTAAACACAAATTAAAATTTTGATAATTATCTCAACAAGCATTTTAATGGATAAGTTTTTTGCAACTATTTCATCTGAAATAATAATTTCATTTTTTGGGTCAAAATGTGAGAAGCAAAATAGCCAAATAGAGAATTAATGAACTTTCTCTTTTTTTAGAAATAAATCCATTAAAATGCAAGGAGGTAAAAAAACATAAGAAGAAATATTAAGTACTTGGGTAGAATTCCAAATGAAAAAATTGGAAAAACAAAAAGCTTCATAATATAGAGTAAGGTTCGACAAACGATTTCAGAATTGACAGATTAACAATAGACATTTGATAAAGTATTTTGTCAATGGCTCATAACCATTATCACCAGCAACATAAAATTCAATTTCACCCCCCCCCCCCTCCCCCCTGGTTATTAAGTTTGTTTACCCTCTCCACGGGAATAATCCCATATTGACAAGCTTCAAATTCCCATTCACATAAAAGCATTAACAGTCTCAAGTCAAAATGGAGTACTATGTAAAAAACATATTTCTGTCAATTTTGAAATTTCATACCTCTGGTAATCATGCAGGTCTTGTTATATGTAACATACAGGCAGCAGTTTTCTTCAGCGGGGGAAAAAGAATCTAAAATCTAGAAAGATCAGGTTAGATTTTGTTCACAACATACAGAAAATGCACAAATACAATATCAATATATCAAACAAGCTAAATAGATAATATGTCGAGTTAAATATCACAACATTTTAGAACACACAAACAAACACACTCAAAAATAACTAAATAAAACTAAAATATAATCACTAATGCAAACAGGTGAGCATTGAGGTAGATAAGTTGTCTACAGTTAATAACTGACCACTTTCTGAGAGAGAACATTAAATACAGAAACAAGGGATGTCCTATGGATTTATAACAACTAATTCTTGTACAAGGAATATGACGAGGGTTGTCCTATGAAAGTACAGTAACTAATTCTTGCACAGGGAGTTTGACGAGGGTTGTTCTATGATAGTACAGTAACTAGTTCTTACACAAGTTTGAACGAGGGATGTCTTACAGAAATACAGTAACTAATTCTTACACAGGGATTTTGACAAGGGTTGTTCTATGAAAGTAACTAATTCTTGCACAAGAATGGAGTTTTTTTAGTTAGTTTGACAAATTAAGAAAACAACAAGTTACAACAACGACTATCACATTTGGGAGGAGAACAAGGTTAATTTGAAAGTCTGCTAGCAAAAAGTGTCAGCTAAATAACTGAGTAACAACTTATCATCTAATTAAGGCACTAGGATTTCAACTCTGCACAAATACACAGAGAAAAAATAGCCAACAATTATGTAACAGAAAAAAAATTGACCCGAGAGGGATAACATGCTGGTTGTGTTTGAGACGACCCATGTTTTTGTTTGAGTTTGTTGTATGGTCAAAACAACAACATAATAGATTATTAAGATTTTTCAAAAATTTATTTGGTCCGTTAGGGCTTAAGTTTACACTCCAAAACATAATCTCATATTTCTTGTAAGAAATATAAAAAACAAAACAAAAATTTATTTGACAACAAAAAAAAAACACTTTGAACATTTGCTCACCTGCATAAAAAGAAAAAATACAGACCTTACCAAGAGACATTTTTTACGAAAATATTAAACTTTACTTTCAGTTTTGTACCTTTTTCGCCATTGCTTCATTCTCATAGTTTTCATAATGAAATCATTCCATGTCAAAGTAGCTAAATTCTTTGCGAAAGGTATGAACAATTGGTTCAAGTTATCGATAAGTAATGTCGTCGAAGAAAGACGATATCTAAGTACCAATCCCTCTGTAATTTGACAGACATTCAAAATAAGCTACTTTCACCCAATCTTTCAAGAAGGTCCGAAAAAAACGTAGCTCCATTTTAAAGCTTAGTTTTTTAAATATATCATTATTTCAATGCAATGGTCTGCAATCGTCTCCTGATAAAATCTGTTTACAACAAATTATTTTTAAAAAGATAGGAACATAAAACGCTACTACTAAAGCTGTCTAATACAAACAAAAAGTAAAAACTTATTCATGCTAAAAACACAAAATTAGAAGAAAAGAACATAAAAACGTGTACAGTTATACAATATGCTTGGTTTAACAATTTCTAACACTCTGGCAATCTCAGGAATTTTTATGAATTGAATTAAACGACAAACTGGACTTATAAGCTGCAGGTTTAAAAAACGAACAATCAACTCAAAGAGAAGGAGAACCAACGCAAAAACATCAAAATGAAAAAATATAAAATGGCTGAATAATACAAATCAAGAATCTACCACATCCTGTCAAAGACTCAACAGAATAAAAAATCATTTCCATGGTAACCAAGACTGCAGTGAATTGATGGATTTACATGAAACAGAAAACACCACAAGACATTAAAAATAAAAATTGAATAACTAATAATGTTAATTACCTGAGAAATTAACCAAAATAAGAAAATTATCTACTAAATATAAGTTCATTCGATGGAAAAATTTACTATGAAGAATTAGAAAAAATAGTTCAGATGTATTCTAGCTGAAGATCGAAGTGTAAAGACAAACAACAACAACAACAACAAGAAATGGAATCATCACTTAAGACCATTAAATTCAAATTCATTCCAGGAAGATTGCCAGGTTCACACCAGAAACATTGTCAAACAACCAGACAATTTAGCATCGCAGAAACAACATCGCAAAGTGGCCGTTAAGGAGAAGGAGAATTATGCGCCCATGCTACGCACAATTTAATCAACGCATTTCCCACAATGCAATTTTGTTAGGTAAATAAGTAGCATCGGGGCGAAAAGAAAGTATAAAGTCCAACCTAAGAGAGTAACTGTCTCCGTAGATGGTTTCTGCAATTCTGGTTTTGTTTCTTGTACAATTTCAATTGTTTCCTTAGTAACATCAGGTCCACGCTCTTCAGTAATACGTGCGACTATAAAATTCGAACAACCAAAGTTTAATGATGAAAGCCGAGAATTGATTATAAAACTACTAAGATTTACTGCTCCTCTCAAGTCTATGCCTGTATAAAAAATGCTTCATGTCATATATTAAGTACATTGTCAAGATAATGCAAATTTTGGTGAAGCTACCAAAAGAATTTCTTTTCAAATGGAATAACCTATCCCAGAAATAATATTCCTTTTAGATGCATGCCACCAAAGCACCTGTTACCAATTAGTGGTATGATAAGTATTGTTCATAGCCAAAAATATTTCTTGTTGTGTGTCCTTAAAATGTATGAAAATGATCAACTGTGAACGTGAACCTGTAAAGTGAATAATGATGAGTCCCACCAAGGGAGAAACTTGGAAATGAACTTGCTAAACCAGATTAATAACAGTAACGTAAACAACACATGGTGAGATGATACTAAAGTAAGAAGACAGTATAATGAGTGAACGACCCTTTTGGAAATATAAGACAATTGATAAGAAAGGAGTCAAAACAAAAGACATATGATATAAATAACAGTGATAAATAAGAAATTTGAAAAAAAATTGAAATGAGCCCAAAATTCACAAAAAGTATGAAAAACATGTATGAATTAATATAATGTGAGCAATACTTCAAATCCAAAAAATTGAAATTTTGTATCCAAATTGATTGGTATGAAATCTATGTAAAGATTGTTTTTTTTCCCCAGTCGGTTTAATGCCATTTTTCTATCATACTTCAGTTATATATGACTTCAAATCTTAGACATAACTACTTGTGTATTTTGGGCTCATTACTCAATAAAGTATTGCAATGACAAGATAATTATATGATATGGAATGGTTAAATAAAGTAATTTGAATCAATGTTTCAAAGAGTTCAGCTAGTGGAAGTAGCACTTTTTCACAGCTTAAACAACCCAAAACAGTCCAGGAAGCTGCGTGGAAGAAATTTGGACATTTTCGGTAAAAGTCAATCCAGTACTTTTCTATTTTCACTCAAAAATGTTTCTAACAGGAAAATTTAGTAACACCAAATTTCCTCTGAGCAACCTTTGAAGCATTGGGTCAGATTAGAGTATTGTCCCTTTACATCATCTTCAAGATAATTAAAGGGACACTACTCTTAACATACTAAAATCAATAGTTTCGACATAAATCATGAATGATTTGTGACCGCTCGAGTCTCAACGATGTTTTCCTTTATTTCTAACATTCGTTTCTCTTTCTTAGACCAGAACAAGTCGACGACGACCTCAAGTCGATAAACTTCCTCGTGAAGCACTTTAAACATGGTATTGGCTGTGAGAATTGAAAACAAAGAATTAGAATATAACATAGAATCGATTAGGCGTAAAAAAATATTTATTTCTGGTTACCTGACCTACCTAATTTCCCCCGCTACCCTAGATTTTTTATGAGGCACAAGAAATGGTACACCCACTTTCTCACTTTTTCTACCTTTCCGCAAGCTTTCAAGAACACAAAAAAGACAAGAGTGCCAGGTCACAAAATATGCCCATAACTCAGAAGTGCCTGGGCGATTGGGCTGGTTATCGAACTTGACCAAGATCTCATGGCGATAAACATTTCCATCAAGATTGGTGAGGATCCAAATAAAAAACTGTTTGAATTAGAGAGCGGACACCATTGTTCCCATAATACAACCCGTTTTTCAAATGGGCATATAAAAAACCTAGCTACCCTTTTGAATGTGCATGAAACCAGAAACAAACACTTTTTAGGCCTTATAACAGTTTGTACAAGATGACACAGGAAAATATTAGAATGAGAATATTAGTAACAAACAATTACCATATTACAGATTTTTAAAGACATCTTTTTAATAAACTTCAGCTTCATGAAAATCGTACCCAATTTTAATTCAAGCGTTACTACGAAAAACATTCTGAACAAGATTTAAGTATACAACTAAATATATTGGAACATTTAAATAAAGAAACAAAAAATAATAATCTGAAAAAAAATCTTTGTCTTATAATATAGTCAATGGTAAAGTGTCCTAATGAAATAATGAAGTAAAAAAGCAAATAAATAGATTATCTAAAAATTATGATAAATAAATATAAAAAGGATTTGTTGCACCTGAAATTCATGGAATGTGTAAAAGAATCAAAACTTAACCTGTATAAGAATGATAGGAAATGAATGACAGAAAGGACACACAACACATATGTTAATACGGTTCACAGTTAACGAAAAAAGGTAAATTTGTGAGGCTGAAAGAAAAAATCAAAGTTATTAATTTTAGAACATATTATTCATATGTCCACTTAAATCATGCAAATTCGATAAGTTTTCAAAATTACAATATTCAAAGTAAAGCATATGTCAATTGAAAGGAATAACAAAGATATCAAATATTATGAAATTCAGACAGAAAAACTGTAATTACACAATATAAGCCATTCTTTAAAAAAAAACTACTCAAACCAAACAGTCCCTGCTATTTAATAATGATGAAAAATATAGTTTGCAATAAATAACTACAGATCGTAAAACAACACCTTAACAGACCATGAAATTATATAAAGAACATGAAAATGCATGAACATCAACTAGTATTGAAAATTCCTCAAGTTTTCATTTCAAAATGAAAAATTGGCTACAATACCTAATAATAATAAAAACTTTATTGACACATGCTTCGCTATGATCGAATAATTATCACATGCCAGATGAGGGAACTTACCTTGTACGAAAAGTCCAACTGTTGTCGTGGCAATACCGTGCACATTCTTGGCAACACACTTGAAGTATGCTTCGTCGTCAATGGAAACATTGTTGATGGTGAGGGTCACGGTTTCTTTGTGGTATTCCGTAATGTAACGCTCATCTTCAGGTAGCGGTTCATCATCCTGAAAAAACAAACATGCACAATGAATGCCGTTGCTAGGATACCCAAACACGTGACATTTGTCCTCATTTCACAAGTTCACAATAATTTTATTTGATAATACAATTTACCAAGCAGCAGCAGATCTATCATGACAATCAGACATTAGTGTTTTCCAATACAACGAATTTGTACAAAAACAACATTACAGAATGATATGCTATAACAAAATGATATAGGGCCAGTACAACCTAAAATTTGAAAATGTTTTTGAATATGGATTTAACTCCACTTCCACTTAAATCTCAACACATATCACAAGCTCATTTCTGCTTGAGGGAAATTATCTGAAGACTATTAAATATATAATAGCTAAACAAAGTTAATTTGAATCAAAATTCTTATCAATACTTAAAACCAACATAATAAGGCCACACTGAAGTATGAAATGCAATAATTGAAAAAAGACTAAATAAATACACATACCATAAACCATGTGACCTCAGGCACAGGTTTGCCAGTCACCACACAAGTGAGCGTAATACTGGTTCCTTCTTGTACATCCACATGTTTCTGGAGGGTCGTAATGAAACGGGGAGCGGCGAAATCCTCGCTTATCGGTTTTTCTTCTGGTTTTAGGGGGATCATAATCTCCTCTGAGACTTCCTGAGGCAATTCTGTAAAATATACGCAATAAACAATGAATACATGGTCAAATAAACCAGAGAAATATCATCTTTGAATGTCAAGAATGAAATGGATATCAGGTATACCTCCCAGCATAAAAACTTGAACTACTAAGTATGGTCCTTCCATAAATCATAAAGAACTATATTACTGGTACCGGGTAATTGTGATTATTTCATACAAAAATAATTCTCTCTGCACATTTTAAAAACCTGGGCCATAAAGTAAGTCGAACACTGAACAGTGTTATGGCTTATGAAGGCAAAGCTATTAAAAACTCGAAAATGTAAAAATCAAGAATAGATTAGCAGAAAAACCTAATATATCAAAGACCACTGGTTTAAATTATTTAATCCATATTTCCACTTTATCATCAACTTAATGCAAAGATCATATTTTGCCTTGATATTGGGATTTACTGTTTATATAAGAATAACTTTCAACCAAAGGTAGAAAAAATATTCAAAAACATCAAACAAATTACCTTGTTCTTCTACAGTTAATTCAACAGTTTCTTTAACTGTTGTTGTTTCTTTGATAGTGGTTTCCTCATCTGTTGTTTCTTCAATAGCTTTTGGGAGAGAAACAACATCAACAATTAATGATATGACATGCAAAAAAGACTGGTAAAAATTAAGTTAGCACAAAGCAAAAAATGTGGAAATGACGAGAAGCCTTTTCCAATTTTGGGCCGAGCTCTATTCCACATTTTCTGACTTTCTGATTCAAATTAGTTTATTTCAACCCTAGTTTTTAAAATGCATAATAATAAAATACGCAATTCATCGAAAAATTGGTATTCAGAAAAGGCAGACATTTGAAGGACTACTTGAAATAAACTAAGAACATCTGCATAGTGATATCATGCCAGGAATATATAGAAGTGAGCATGCATTGTATAGAGTGCTGTAAATATAGAAAAAAATTATTATTTACGACACATAAAAAAAATCATATCTGACAACACTTATATTGTTAAAAACTTTAAACATAACTTAAAAATAAGTATGTGAATACCACTTAATTATTCATCTTAGTAAAACTGGTTAAATGAGATCACTAGTACTATATTTATAAATTGAAACCAACAAACCTACCATGAGCAATAGATATATATTTTCCAGACTTTTAGATTTATGCCATTGTATGGACACCAAATTTTTATTACGAAAGCTATTAATTCAAGAATATTACATTAAAAAGATTAACAGTGTTATCATTAATTGATTAAGAGTTAAAATAGTACTATAATCTAATGCATACATACCAATAACTGTCAAGTAACAAATGGACGTTATAGTTCCAATGGTGTTTGTTACAACCACCTTGTACTCTCCTTCATCTTCGAGGAAAGTTTCTGGAATAACAATCTTACTGAATTCTTTCTCAATAGTCACAATAAAGTCTTCACTCTCTTTCAAAGGTTGGTTATCAATAAACCATGATACTTCAGATACTGGATTAGATTTAAATTCGACAACAAATTCAACCTTCTCCCCTTCCATAACAGTGATGTCTGTAAGAGTTTCAGTAAACTTTGGAGCAAATTCAATAACTTCAACAGTCTTAGTCACAGTTTCTTCAACTGTTGTCTTTTCTGTAACAGTAATGCTGATTTCCTCCGGTTCTTTCTTATCTTCTGGAATTTCAACAGAGACCTTTTCTGTAGTAACTTCTTTCACAGTTTCATCACTAGGAATTTCAATTTCAGTTTCTTCAGTCACTTTTTCAGTAATTTCAGTCACTGTTGTCTTATGTTGTATATCAATCTCCACAACAGATGTGTCAGGCTTCTCTTTTGGTTTCATTTCCATTTCGACTTTCTCAGTTGTTTCAGGTGTCACTTCTAATGATACAACTGATTTATCAGAGGGGATTTCTTCAGGTTTATCAACAGTAATGGTTGTTTCGGTGACAGATATTTCAGTAGGTTTTTCTTCATCTTCAATGTCTTTTTCTTTCTCTTCTACTGGAATTGTTACAGGGACATCAATTTCTTCTTTAACCTTTTCTTCCATTTGGACATCAAGGGTTACTTCCTCAAGTTCAGAGGGCTTTTGTTCCAATTGAATTTCCACAGTTTCCATAGTGGATGGCTTCTCCTTGATTTCAATATCAATTCCAGTTATCTCGGTCACCTCTTCTGGTGCTTCTTTTGATACAACCACTACTTCTTCAACTGTTTCTGATATATCCGTTGAAACTGTCTCTTCAGTAACCAAAGGTGTCTCTTCTGGGAGTTCTGAGACCTCATCTACATCAACATCTTCTTGAATCTTGGTTTCAGTTGGTTTTATATCAGTGACTTCAACACTGGAAGAAACATCTTCAGACGTTGTTTCAGTTGGTTGTTCAACAACGATTTCAGCATGTACATCAGTTTCTTCGTCTGATTTGATTTCTTGAATTTCCTTTGTTTCAAATGGTATAAGTTCACCTCTTGAAGCTTGCTCCAGAAGGTCCTTGGTTATTTCCTCAGCATATGTCTGGATAACTTCTTCATCAATCTCTGAAAGAGGAACTTCAGCTGTTTCTTCAACAGTAGAAACTTCAGTTGGCTTTTCCTCATCAATGGAAACTTTCTCATCAACAGATTCTGGTATTTCTACAGAAGGTTTTTTTTCCTGTTCCTCAACTATCTCTGCTGTCTTGTCTTCAGTAACTTCCATTTCTACTTCAGTTACTTCAGTCTCTGGTGCAGTGTCAATTGTAACAGATTCCAAAATGTCTTTTGAAATTTCTTCAGCATATTTATCAATGCTTTCAGTTGGAATTTCTTTTGTTTCTTCAGTTTCTTGAACTTCTTCAATGACAGGAACCTCTGAGACTTCTTCAGGTGCAACATCTTTTTCATCTGTAACAGCTAATGTGATCTCAACAGGGACTGTCTCAGTTGCCTCTGGAACTATCTCTTCAGTTATTGAAGATATAGTTGACTCTACATCAGCATCAACTTGAGTTAAGGGCTGCTTTGAAATATCTGAAATTTCAGTCACTGAGGGAACTGTATCCTCTTTTGGAACAACAGACTCTTCAACCACAATTTCTTGAACAGTCTGTCCTTTGTCATCAACTTCATCAGTGGCAACCTCAGCAGGAAGTTTATCTTGTAGCTCGGTCACTTCTTTCTCATCAGGAACAGGTTTTTCTTCTATGATTTCAACAGTAGTAACTGGTACTTCATCAATTTCACTTTTCTGAATATCAAGTTTGATTTCAGTTACCTCTGAAATGTCTTCAGGTGCTTTCTCAAATGTTTCTCTGACTTCAATTGTGGTGACAACTACAGGAACATCAACTTCTGTTTCAGTAATTTCACTTACTTCAGGTTTTTCTATAGATTCTTCCAAATCTGTTGTTTCTGATGGAATTTTGTCAACCTCCAACTGAATGGTTTCCACAGATGTTACTTCCTGTTCGGTGGTGGTGTCACTAGGTGCAACTTCCAATTCAATAACATCTGGCTTTTCAATGTCTAGTTCAATTGTAGTGACCTCTGATGGTTCATCACTGACAGTTTCTGGCTTTTCCATTGGCTGAATAACAACCTCTTCAGTTGTCACACAAGTTTCTACTTCACTGACCTCAACAGTATCAGGAATTTTTTCTTCAACCATTTCCTTAGTAACGATGGTTATAGTTTCCTCAGAAGTCACCTTCTCTTGCACATCAACAGTAATAGATTCTGGTGCGACACTTGTTTCAAGTGTTATCTCAGATACTTCAGTAGGCTCAGGTTGGTCTTCCTGTTCTTTCACTGTACTTACATCCTTGGTTTCAATAGTAACTGTTTCTCTGATTTCAGTAATTACTTCTTCTGATGGTTTTTCGCTTTCAGTAATAACATCAATGTCTTTAGGAACTTCGTCTGTTATTGTTACTTCTTCAATCTTAACTTCTGATGGTGCCTCTTTCTCAATCCGGATGGTTTCTCTTGTTTCTTCAATAATCTCTTCCTTTGGTATCTCTACTTCATGTTCAGACACTTCTGAAACTGGCTGTTCTTCAGGCTTTTCAACATCCTCTTCAGGTACTTTACTTGGCATTTTCACATCTACCTGTACAGTGTCCATTGGCTGTTCAATTTCTGATGGTTTTAAGACACTTATCTCTACTTCTGAGGTTACTTTGTCAACCTGTAATATATCAATCTCTTGGTCAACAACAGACACAGCAGTGGGTGTCTTGTCTTCAATTTGAATAGTCTCTCTAGTTATTTCAATTGTTTCTTCAGTAGGTTTTTCACTTTCAATTTCCTCATCAACTTTTTCAATTTGGGCAACAGGTATCACAGTTTCATCTTCATCAACCTCTGATGGCTTTTCTTGTACAATAGATATTGTTTCTCTAATTTCTTCAATTGTTTCTTCTTTTGGAACATGCGTTTCTGCAACTATTTCAACAGAAACAACTCCTTCAGTGGTAGCAGAAGGTTGCTCCTCAATTTCTGATGGTTTCTCAACATCTATCTGAAGAGTTTCTGTGATTACTTCAACAGTTTCCTCAGATGGACCAGCAACCTCTGTTTCAGGTTCAGTGGGTTTAACATCTAATTCAGGAATTTTTTCTTCAACTTCTTCAACTACAGTTGTGACCTGCTCAACAGGAGTAGTTGTTTCAATCTCAGACAAGACTGTTTTTTCTTCAACACTTTCAGAAATGGTCTCTGTAGTGTCATAAACAATTTCTTGTTCAGTTGGAATTTCAGAAATCTTCAACTGCTCGCGTTCAGAAATAACAATCTCATCACTGGGTGCTTCAATTTCAGCTTCAGTTACACTTTCTTCAGTAACCTGTACAGTTTCCCTTTCTAGCACAACTGTTTCTTCAGTTGGAGCCTCTACTTCAGGCTGTGGCTTAACTTGTAATGTAATGGCTTGTATAGTGGTCACAGAAGGTTTTCTGATGATTTCAATTTCTTCTGTGACTGTTGGTACCTCTTCAGCTTCCTCAACAGTCTCCTTAGTTATGGTAGTGACTGTAGTATCTTGAACAGTAGGTTTGATATCCAAATCAATTTCTACAGCCTCTGTAGAGGGCTTTGGAGAAACTTCAACAATTTCTGTAACCATTGGTTTGTCTTCCTCTGGTTTCTTGGTGATTTGAATTTCAACAACCTCTTTTTCTTCAGGTTTTTCTTCTTTCTCCAATGTGATTTCCTCCTTAAAGGTCTCAGGCTGCTCAACTACAATCTCTTCAACTTCTGGTTTTGATACTTCAGTAATGGTTATGGTGTCTTTTTCAATGACAACTGTCTCTTCAGTAGGAGCCTCTACTTCAGGCTGTGGCTTAACTTGTAATGTAATAGCTTGTATAGAGGTCACAGAAGGTTTTCTGATGATTTCAATTTCTTCTGTGACTGTTGGTACTTCTTCAACTTCAACAGTCTCCTTAGTTACGGTAGTGATTGTAGTTTCTTGAACAGTAGGTTTGATATCCAAATCTATTTCTACAGCCTCTGTAGTGGGCTTTGGAGAAACTTCAATAATTTCTGTAACCATTGGTTTGTCTTCCTCTGGTTTCTTGGTGATTATAATTTCAACCACCTCTTTTTCTTCAGGTTTTTCTTCTTTCTCCAATGTGATTTCCTCCTTAAAGGTCTCAGGCTGCTCAACTACAATCTCTTCAACTTCTGGTTTTGATTCTTCAGTAATGGTTATGGTGTCTTTTTCAATGACAACTGTCTCTTCAGTAGGAGCCTCTACTTCAGGCTGTGGCTTAACTTGTAATGTAATAGCTTGTATAGAGGTCACAGAAGGTTTTCTGATGATTTCAATTTCTTCTGTTACTGTTGGTACTTCTTCAACTTCCTCAACAGTCTCCTTAGTTACGGTAGTGATTGTAGTTTCTTGAACAGTAGGTTTGATATCCAAATCAATTTCTACAGCCTCTGTAGTGGGCTTTGGAGAAACTTCAACAATTTCTGTAACTGTTGGTTTATCTTCCTCTGGTTTCTTGGTGATTATAATTTCAACAACCTCTTTTTCTTCAGGTTTTTCTTCTTTCTCCAATGTGATTTCCTCCTTAAAGGTCTCAGGCTGCTCAACTACAATCTCTTCAACTTCTGGTTTTGATTCTTCAGTAATGGTTATGGTGTCTTTTTCAATGACAACTGTCTCTTCAGTAGGAGCCTCTACTTCAGGCTGTGGCTTAACTTGTAATGTAATAGCTTGTATAGAGGTCACAGAAGGTTTCCTGATGATTTCAATTTCTTCTGTTACTGTTGGTACTTCTTCAACTTCAACAGTCTCCTTAGTTACGGTAGTGATTGTAGTTTCTTGAACAGTAGGTTTGATATCCAAATCTATTTCTACAGCCTCTGTAGTGGGCTTTGGAGAAACTTCAATAATTTCTGTAACCATTGGTTTGTCTTCCTCTGGTTTCTTGGTGATTTGAATTTCAACAACCTCTTTTTCTTCAGGTTTTTCTTCTTTCTCCAATGTGATTTCCTCCTTAAAGGTCTCAGGCTGCTCAACTACAATCTCTTCAACTTCTGGTTTTGATACTTCAGTAATGGTTATGGTGTCTTTTTCAATGACAACTGTCTCTTCAGTAGGAGCCTCTACTTCAGGCTGTGGCTTAACTTGTAATGTAATAGCTTGTATAGAGGTCACAGAAGGTTTTCTGATGATTTCAATTTCTTCTGTGACTGTTGGTACTTCTTCAACTTCAACAGTCTCCTTAGTTACGGTAGTGATTGTAGTTTCTTGAACAGTAGGTTTGATATCCAAATCTATTTCTACAGCCTCTGTAGTGGGCTTTGGAGAAACTTCAACAATTTCTGTAACCATTGGTTTGTCTTCCTCTGGTTTCTTGGTGATTTGAATTTCAACAACCTCTTTTTCTTCAGGTTTTTCTTCTTTCTCCAATGTGATTTCCTCCTTAAAGGTCTCAGGCTGCTCAACTACAATCTCTTCAACTTCTGGTTTTGATTCCTTAGTAATGGTTATGGTGTCTTTTTCAATGACAACTGTCTCTTCAGTAGGAGCCTCTACTTCAGGCTGTGGCTTAACTTGTAATGTAATAGCTTGTATAGAGGTCACAGAAGGTTTTCTGATGATTTCAATTTCTTCTGTTACTGTTGGTACTTCTTCAACTTCAACAGTCTCCTTAGTTACGGCAGTGATTGTAGTTTCTTGAACAGTAGGCTTGATATCCAAATCTATTTCTACAGCCTCTGTAGTTGGCTTTGGAGAAACTTCAACAATTTCTGTAACCATTGGTTTGTCTTCCTCTGGTTTCTTGGTGATTTGAATTTCAACAACCTCTTTTTCTTCAGGTTTTTCTTCTTTCTCCAATGTGATTTCCTCCTTAAAGGTCTCAGGCTGCTCAACTACAATCTCTTCAACTTCTGGTTTTGATTCTTTAGAAATGGTTATGGTGTCTTTTTCAATGACAACTGTCTCTTCAGTAGGAGCCTCTACTTCAGGCTGCGGCTTAACTTGTAATGTAATAGCTTGTATAGAGGTCACAGAAGGTTTTCTGATGATTTCAATTTCTTCTGTTACTGTTGGTACTTCTTCAACTTCAACAGTCTCCTTAGTTACGGTAGTGATTGTAGTTTCTTGAACAATAGGTTTGATATCCAAATCAATTTCTACAGCCTCTGTAGTGGGCTTTGGAGAAACTTCAACAATTTCTGTAACCATTGGTTTGTCTTCCTCTGGTTTCTTGGTGATTTGAATTTCAACAACCTCTTTTTCTTCAGGTTTTTCTTCTTTCTCCAATGTGATTTCCTCCTTAAAGGTCTCAGGCTGCTCAACTACAATCTCTTCAACTTCTGGTTTTGATTCTTCAGTTATGGTTATGGTGTCTTTTTCAATGACAACTGTCTCTTCAGTAGGAGCCTCTACTTCAGGCTGTGGCTTAACTTGTAATGTAATAGCTTGTATAGAGGTCACAGAAGGTTTTCTGATGATTTCAATTTCTTCTGTTACTGTTGGTACTTCTTCAACTTCAACAGTCTCCTTAGTTACGGTAGTGATTGTAGTTTCTTGAACAGTAGGTTTGATATCCAAATCAATTTCTACAGCCTCTGTAGTTGGCTTTGGAGAAACTTCAACAATTTCTGTAACCATTGGTTTGTCTTCCTCTGGTTTCTTGGTGATTTGAATTTCAACAACCTCTTTTTCTTCAGGTTTTTCTTCTTTCTCCAATGTGATTTCCTCCTTAAAGGTCTCAGGCTGCTCAACTACAATCTCTTCAACTTCTGGTTTTGATTCTTCAGTAATGGTTATGGTGTCTTTTTCAATGACAACTGTCTCTTCAGTAGGAGCCTCTACTTCAGGCTGTGGCTTAACTTGTAATGTAATAGCTTGTATAGAGGTCACAGAAGGTTTTCTGATGATTTCAATTTCTTCTGTTACTGTTGGTACTTCTTCAACTTCCTCAACAGTCTCCTTAGTTACGGTAGTGATTGTAGTTTCTTGAACAGTAGGTTTGATATCCAAATCTATTTCTACAGCCTCTGTAGTTGGCTTTGGAGAAACTTCAACAATTTCTGTAACCATTGGTTTGTCTTTCTCTGGTTTCTTGGTGATTTGAATTTCAACAACCTCTTTTTCTTCAGGTTTTTCTTCTTTCTCCAATGTGATTTCCTCCTTAAAGGTCTCAGGCTGCTCAACTACAATCTCTTCAACTTCTGGTTTTGATTCTTTAGTAATGGTTATGGTGTCTTTTTCAATGACAACTGTCTCTTCAGTAGGAGCCTCTACTTCAGGCTGGGGCTTAACTTGTAATGTAATAGCTTGTATAGAGGTCACAGAAGGTTTTCTGATGATTTCAATTTCTTCTGTGACTGTTGGTACTTCTTCAACTTCCTCAACAGTCTCCTTAGTTACTGTAGTAATTGTAGTTTCCTGAACAGTAGGTTTGATATCCAAATCTATTTCTACAGCCTCTGTAGTTGGCTTTGGAGAAACTTCAACAATTTCTGTAACCATTGGTTTGTCTTCCTCTGGTTTCTTGGTGATTTGAATTTCAACAACCTCTTTTTCTTCAGGTTTTTCTTCTTTCTCCAATGTGATTTCCTCCTTAAAGGTCTCAGGCTGCTCAACTACAATCTCTTCAACTTCTGGTTTTGATTCTTCAGTAATGGTTATGGTGTCTTTTTCAATGACAACTGTCTCTTCAGTAGGAGCCTCTACTTCAGGCTGTGGTTTAACTTGTAATGTAATAGCTTGTATAGAGGTCACAGAAGGTTTTCTGATGATTTCAATTTCTTCTGTTACTGTTGGTACTTCTTCAACTTTCTCAACAGTCTCTTTAGTCACTGTAGTTATAGTAGTTTCTTGTACAGATGGTTTAATTTCTACTTCTACTGTCTCAGCGACAGGTTTCTTAGAGATATCAACAGCTTCTACAAAAGTTGGCTGTTCCTTAGGAATCTCATCTACATCAATTTGTTCTTCAGATGACGGTACATCACCAGCTACAAAAAATGGTGAATTATTGAGAAAAACAGCTTCAATTTAAAGAATTTTAAATAGAATCACTAATGGACAAGACATGAAATGATAAGATGTGCTTTTTTGATGATGTGATAAGCAATGAATTCATTCAAGGCAAAAATATGTACCTAGTTCTTAACACACATTTCTGCAATGAATGAAGGAGAGTTGAATGAATGAAATGAAGAGTTAAATGATGCATGAATGAGAAGCTTCAAACACAAAACTCATTGATGTTTTATCAATTTGGTCAGTAAAAGCTGATTGAGAGTGATAATTCATTTGTCTTTATAAATCAGTCTGTTATTTGAGTTAATACTGAATAAAACAAATCTAAAGCCTTCTTAGTGTTTGTAGAGAAGCAGTGATTATTGGTGTTAAATTATTGGCACTGCAACACACACTTTAAGTTTATTTAAAGACATCAAGCCCACCTGGACAAAAATTAACATACTCAATTGCTTTAATAGTGTAATTTTATTAAACAATTACATGGTCACTGAATGCGATTATTTTTAGCTTTATACAAAGTCGATAATTTTCTTTTATTTACTGTTAGGAAAGTTCCACTCTGTATGTTTATGTAAAATTATGTAGCACATTCTTAAATACATGTACATTTCACAACGAAAATTATTGTGTAACTTTCAAAAGAAATCGCATCTCGCTGAACCTAAAAATAAATGCAAGCATTGACCATGAAATTATGGAGCTTTGACAACTTAATAATAAAATTGCACAAAACAATGTGTTCATATTTTAAGTGAGCAATGAGTGATCTGCTTGTAAATACTTTTAAACATTGAAAAATCCACCCTGTAGGTAAGCAGCATGTTTAGTTTGCTCATGAAGTGTGGATTACATAAGCACCTAATTGTATAATCACCATTTAATTGATTTTTAATGGGATCCACCTGTACTTAATATCATGGGGGGCTAGCACGTTGCAGTGATAGTGTAAAATGGCAACACGGACCAAAAACACGTTTAGCATATACAGTACAACCTCTGTAGAGCAACACTATGTGGGAGCTGCAAATATTGGCCGTTGCTTAGAGGTTGTTGCTCTACAGAGGTTAAATTTATAGTAAATATCAGCTTAGGGAAATTTTGAAGGTGTTATGGAGAGGTTGTTGCTCTACAGAGGGCCACTCTGGAGAGGTTGTACTGTATATACATATTTTATACTATCACTGCAATGTGCTAGCCCCCTATGCTTAATATTTTGTTAACTTGAAAAAAAAAAAGCATGAGCTGTGTTCACAGAATCTTACTCAGATAGGATAATTTTAAAGAGGTCGTTTAAAAACTTCCCTAACAAATAAAAAACTGTTGTAATACTTACCAAAAAATTGACAAAATGGTTGAATTGATATTAGCTTGAAGGGACATCCTATCATTGCTGGACTGCCCTGGAACTTTTTCTTGGACTTAAGGTACAAGGAGGGGGTAGGGGGGATTTTCGGCAGCAAACAGACAATGCTTACAAAGAGCAACTAAGAGAGAGAGAGAGGGGTGGTCATTGAATACTCCATGGATAGAGGGGTGAATACCAACATTTGAACAGGAAAACTTAAAACTTGAATCAATACACTGGGGCAGATATAGGAAAGGTATATTGATAGATATGCTAAATACTAATGCTAAAACACATGAACTGTATGTTTGACTTTCAAAATGGGGAATATGCACGAAAATAACGCAAGTAAATTTTGACAATAGGACTGATAAAATATCTAATCATTAAAATAACACAGAAAATACTGATTTTTGGATCATAGGAACACATTTTTAAGTGGTATGAATGATGCCATGCAAACTGAATGAATATAAAGTTATAAAACACCCCACCCGTATCATATACATTGTAATTATATTCTTAAACATCAACCATATAATGCATATTTACATTACATATCTTAAGTGGCATTGCATTGTATTTAATTGTATTGTGGTTAGACTTTTGTCACAGTATCATGACCTGAATGATAGCATCTTAGATATACGAAATTGAACTATTCTATAAGAAATAACCTATACTCATCTGTGGAAAAAAAATCACACTGTTCTGAAAGTGTATGCTTTCAATTAACAAAACCAATTTAGGTATTACAGTCAAACATGTGTGAACATTCAGAGGTGGTCATCTACACAGGTTTGACTGTCTGTGACCATTGATGTGAAACATGTTAAATTAAACTTTATATTCAATCTCAGTCTGATAGATATATGATAACTTGAAAATGAACTTTTTAAACACTTGCCATGCAATTCAACAAAAAGAAAATGAAAACAAAAACAAAACTATGAACAGAGTGAGTCACTATGATTTACCAGCTTAAAAAGATAATAATTTTGCTTAAGTCTAATCCATTAAAATTCTATTTTCATATTTGAAATCTATTCAGTTTTAAAAGGGTAGAATATCAAATGT
Source organism: Lutraria lutraria (assembly GCA_964023205.1). Taxonomy (NCBI): domain Eukaryota; kingdom Metazoa; phylum Mollusca; class Bivalvia; order Venerida; family Mactridae; genus Lutraria; species Lutraria lutraria. The sequence goes on along the minus strand of OZ026851.1, from coordinate 16,356,596 downwards.
AAACTATTCAGACAAGTGAAACTGGGAAAGAACCAGTTACTACTGTTCAACATAGGTGAACTCATTTCTAAAGTTATCGCAGAATTATGACATACATTTTGAACACCATATCGAGGGTTCAACGCAAGAGTGTCGTAACTCATATTGAAATAAGAACAAGTTATGATAGTGTTGCGCTGAGCTGTCAATTTCAATATCAAACTGGTAACTCATAGCAACAAAATAAAAAGAGTAACATCCTATCCTATAAGAATTTATGTTCTTGATAATAATTAGCATACAAAAGTAGTTTCTCATTCCAAATTCAACAATTTTTCTTCACTTAAATCAGAGAAGACTGAAGCTATCATTGTATAATAGACATTCAAATTAATTGAAAAGTAAGATACTAAATGTCATACAGTCATATAATCAAATCTTTGAGAATTCAGTATACAGCAACTCCTATTTCTGTTCTGTTTCGTATTAAATTTAACCTCAGACAGTACTTTTTGAGTTAGCAGCAGATGATTTAGCTAACCAGTCTTGTCTTGGTTACATATAGGTACATAATTATGTAAGCAACTGCCAACTTATTATGTGAATCATAAATGGAGGGCAGATATGTTTAGACACAACAACCACAGTCAAGTTGTCATAAAGAAATGTGTGTCTAGCGAAAGGCTTATAATGCACCTTCTCCATCTAGACTCAGGTAACTGAACCTCTGGACAGGCTTATTCTAATTCATTCAATTTTCACAAATGATAGACCTACAGAACAGTAATAGATGTGTAAATATTTAACTTACGGATTACTGTCACATAAGATGATGTGGTTGCAGCTCCAAACTCATTGTTGGCTTCTACCCAATATTCTCCCTCATCGTCCATGAAGACTTCTCGGATAGTGAGCAAACATTTGCCTTCCTCAAAAGTGATCTGAATATCATCTGATGGTGACAACATCTCATCATCAACGAACCACTGGATTGTTGGTAGAGGGTTGCCCCTGACAACAGCTTCCATTCTAAGATCACTTCCTTCTTGAAGAGTTTCATCTTTCAGAGGTGTAATGAATACTGGTCTTTCAAGCTGAACCTCTGGGACATCAATTTCTCCGGTTTCTTCCATGATTTCATGAGTAATCTCCTCTTCATCTTCACCTTCATGCATACCAAATGTTACAGTGATAACATCATGGTCAGGTTCCTTTTCTTCTGGTTCTTTCTTCAATTGAATTTCTTCCTTGAAAGTTTCAACTGGTTCGTCTTTGTCTTCAGCTTCAAACTGTTCAACTGCTTCTGGAACAGCTTTGACAATTTCTACCTCAACTTCACTGACAGTTCCAACTTCCTCCTTCTCTTCAGAAACTGGTACAACTTCCGGCTGCTCAACACCTTCTTCTACAAGGTCAATTTTATATTCTTCAGGTTTCTTTTGTTCAGGAGTAACAATTTCAAGTGAAATATCACTTATATCACCTTGTTTAGGTGACTCTGCTCTAACTTCAGCAACCTCAGGTGTTTCTTGCACCTCTTGTAGAGTGTCAACCTTATATTCTTCTGGTTGTTTTTCTTCTGGTTTTGCAGTTTCGACAGTGATCTCAGATACTTCTGTAGATTCGGTTGGAGCTTCAGTGACATCAGTAACTTCAGGTTGGTCAATTGTTTCAGCAGAAATTTCAACCTTGTATTCTTCTGGCTGTTTCTCCTCTGGTTTAGCAGATTCAATAACAATTTCAGAGACTTCAGTAGTTGTTGTTGTAATTTCAGTAACATCAGTGACTTCAGGTTGATCAACTGATTCAGCAGTGATTTCTACCTTGTACTCTTCTGGCTGTGTCTCCTCTGGTTTAGCAGATTCAATAACAATTTCAGAGACTTCAGTAGTTGTTGTCGTAATTTCAGTAACATCAGTGACTTCAGGTTGATCAACTGATTCAGCAGTGATATCTACCTTGTACTCTTCTGGTTGTTTCTCTTCTGGTTTAGCAGATTCAATAACAATTTCAGAAACTTCAGTAGTTGTTGTCGTAATTTCAGTAACATCAGTGACTTCAGGTTGATCAACTGATTCAGCAGTGATTTCTACCTTGTACTCTACTGGCTGTTTCTCCTCTGGTTTAGCAGATTCAATAACAATTTCAGAGACTTCAGTAGTTTTTGTTGTAACTTCAGTAACATCAGTGACCTCTGGCTGTTCAACTGATTCAGCAGTGATTTCTACCTTGTACTGCTCAGGTTGTTTTTCCTCTGGCTCAGCAGTTTCAATGACAATTTCAGAGACTGTTGTTGTTTCTGTTGTTGTTTCTGTTACATCTGTGATTTCTGGTTTGTCAACTGCCTCAGCAGAAATTTCAACCTTAAATTGTTCAAATTGTTTTTCCTCTGGTTTTACACTCTCAATTACAATTTCAGAAATAGTTGTAGTTTCAGAAGGTACTTCTGTTACGTCAGTCACTTCTGGCATTTCAAGTGTCTCAGCAGTGATTTCAACTTTGTACTCTTTCGGCTGCTTTTCTTCTGGCTTGACTGTTTCAATTACAATTTCTGAGATTTCAGTAGTATCAGCAGGAGTTTCAGTTACTTCACTTACTTCTGGCTGTTCAACAGTCTCGGCAGAAACTTCTACTTTGTATTCTTCTGGCTGTTTCTCTTCTGGCTTAGCAGATTCGATAACAATTTCAGAGATTTCAGTAGTTTTTGCAGTAACTTCAGTAACATCTGTGACCTCTGGCTGATCAACAGTTTCAGCAGAAACTTCCACTTTGTATTCCTCAGGTTGTTTCTGTTCTGGTATAGTAGTTTCAATAACAATTTCAGATACAGATGTTGTTTCAGGTGTAGTTTCAGTCACTTCAGTGACCTCTGGTTTAGCAATAGTCTCAGCAGTAATTTCAACCTTGTACTCTTCTGGCTGTTTCTCTTCTGGCTTGGCAGATTGGATAATAATTTCTGAGATTTCAGTTGTTTTTGTAGTGACTTCTGTAACATCAGCAACTTCAGGTTGTTCAACAGTCTCAGCAGAAACTTCAACTTTGTATTCTTCTGGCTGTTTCTCCTCTGGCTTAGCAGATTCAATAACAATTTCAGAGACTTCAGTAGTCTTTGTAGTAACTTCAGTAACATCTGTGACCTCTGGCTGATCAACAGTCTCAGCAGAAACTTCCACTTTGTATTCTTCAGGTTGTTTCTCTTCTGGTTTAGCAGTTTCAATAACAATTTCAGATACAGATGTTGTTTCTGGTGTTGTCTCAGTTACGTCAGTGACTTCTGGTTTAACAATGGTCTCAGCAGTGATTTCAACCTTGTACTCTACTGGTTGTTTTTCCTCTGGCTTAGCAGATTCGATAACAATCTCAGAGATTTCAGTTGTTTTTGTCGTAATTTCAGTGACATCAGTAACTTCAGGTTGGTCAACAGATTCAGCAGAAACTTCAACCTTATACTGCTCTGGTTGTTTTTCCTCAGGCTTAGTAGTATCAATAATAATTTTAGACACTGTTGTGGTTTCAGATGGAGTTTCTGTTACCTCTGTGATTTCAGGTTGATCAACTGATTCAGCAGTGATTTCTACCTTGTACTCTACTGGCTGTTTCTCCTCTGGCTTAGCAGATTCGATAACAATTTTGGAGATTTCAGTTGTTTTTGTTGTAACTTCAGTCACATCAGTGACTTCAGGTTGGTCAACAGATTCAGCAGAAACTTCAACCTTATACTGCTCTGGTTGTTTCTCTTCTGGTATAGAAGTTTCAATAACAATTTCAGAAACAGTGGTTGTTTCAGATGGAGCTTCTGTTACCTCTGTGATTTCTGGTTTTTCAACAGATTCAGCAGTAACTTCAACCTTGTACTCTTCTGGTTGTTTTTCCTCTAGCTTAGCAGATTCAATAACAATCTCAGAGATTTCAGTTGTTTTTGTTGTTATTTCAGTGACATCAGTAACTTCAGGTTGTTCAACAGATTCAGCAGAAACTTCAACCTTATACTGCTCTGGTTGTTTTTCCTCAGGCTTAGTAGTATCAATAATAATTTTAGACACTGTTGTGGTTTCAGATGGAGTTTCTGTTACCTCTGTGATTTCAGGTTGATCAACTGATTCAGCAGTGATTTCTACCTTGTACTCTAATGGCTGTTTCTCCTCTGGCTTAGCAGATTCGATAACCATCTCAGAGATTTCAGTTGTTTTTGTTGTAACTTCAGTGACATCAGTAATTTCAGGTTGTTCAACAGATTCAGCAGAAACTTCAACCTTATACTGCTCTGGTTGCTTTTCCTCAGGCTTAGTAGTATCAATAATAATTTTAGACACTGTTGTAGTTTCAGATGGAGTTTCTTTCACTTCAGTGACCTCGGGTTTTTCAGTTGCTTCAGATATTATTTCAACCTTAAACTCCTCTGGTTTGGTTTGTTGAATATCACCAACATCCATCACAACTTCAGTTACGCTTGTAGTAACTTTAGTTGTTTCTGATACTTCAATCACATCTTGAGGTGTTTGCTCTTCAACAGCAATCTCAATTACTGATTCTTGTGGTTGTTTGGCTTCAGGTTTAAGAACGTCAATTTCAACTTCCACTGGTTTAGTTTCATCTTTTGGAACCTCAACAGTTGGAACTACTTCAAGAGTATCAGCAGATTCTATAATTATTTCAGACTTGTACTCAGTCTTCTTACTTTCTGGAGCTTCAAGTTCAGCTTTTTCTACTACCGGTATCACACTAAGGGTTTCTTCTGGCATTACTTCAGCAACATCAGGCTGATCAACATCTTCTGGCACTTCTTCAATTTTGAATTCAGTAACTTCTTCTGAAGGCAATTGTTCAATCTGGAAAATAAGTAAAGATACAATGAAAAGTGTGTTGTGCTTAGTTCATTTACAACAGAAAAAGGCTTAAATCATCCTGTCCATTAATTCTATTTAGTTCAAACATTTTATTTGAATTTTATATAATTTATTTAAATCTTACTGGTGCTTCTTCAGCTGGCACTATTTCCTCAGGAATATCTTCAGAGATTTCGTCAAGTACATCTTCTGGTAACTGATCTTCATGTAAACTGGTTCTCATTATTTCTTCACGACGTACTTCAGCCTCAACAATGTCAGCTTCAATATCCTCTTTTACACCTGATTGTAAAGAAAAATAAGTGCTTTTACAAATAACAACAAAAAGATTTTGGGAATTAAATTTTCTCTCTTATAAGAAAGTTCTAGAAATGCTACATGTATCAGGCCAGAACAAATAGACACAGTTATTTGACCAATCCTATATATTTTTTTAGCCAATCCTAAAGCCAATCCTTTGAACTACCTGCCCTATTTATTGAATTAAGAGCGAAAGGCTTTTTCTAGCCTCGTAATTGTTAACAGTTAAACCTGTGAACAAAGGCTACCTCGGGAAAGACATAATGTTGCCTTTATTGACAGAATTTATGGCCTTTATTCAGAGGTCATTTTGTTATAAATAATCTATGACCGTTTTTAAAAGAATTGCCTTTATTCACAGGTGGCCTTTATTTGGAGGTAGCCTTTATTCGGAAGTGGCCACTAACTCAGATTTGACTGTATTAAAGCTATTAAGAAATTCCATGAAGCCCAGAGGTAGGAGCCAATATGCCACAAGCACTTTATTGAACTAAATGAATTGAATAACGTACCAGAGAAAATGGCATGAATTCTGTCTTGCATTTCTTGCATCTCCTCGATCATTTGTTGCCTGGCAACAGAGACTTCAGTGTCAGAGTCTATTCTCTGTCTTGGTGAACCAGCATCAATAGAAGACTGAACTGAATCAGAGGCTTCCTCTGTGTCTGCTACATATTCATATGCTGAAAATAGTGCAATGAAATACAGACTGTGAATACCAGGAATTAATGTGTAAAAATTCAGGCTAGAATATTTCTGGCCTTTTTAATCTGTTATCCAACATAAACGAAACTCCAAATGTGTCAATTTGAAGAAGATTATTGGATTTTTTTTTCAGAATATTCAAGGGTACTATTTTCTAATCTAAACATTGAACAGAAAGTCTGAAATTCCTTGAAGAACTTTTCAACAAGAACAAGAATGGTTTCTATAACGACTAAAAGACAATTATTTTTTACATGCATATAGAAAAATAAAAAAAAATAAGAAGTTCGTAAATTTACAAAGTAAATTTACTTACATTCAACTTCAAGGGTAGCTCTGGACAGAGCTCGGCCATGTTCATTGACAGCGATGCAGCAGTATTCTCCAGCATCCTGTGGGAACACTTCAACAATCAAGAGAGTGCATTTGCCAGATTCTGGTTCAAATGTGATCCTGGAAAATAAAACTTAAATTTTCATATCAGAGAATAAAGAGTACAAAACATCATACAATATTTATTCATTTATCTGTTGTTTAATGGCCCATTTGACAGCTATGGTCATTTCAGAGCCACCCCAGAGAGGGGAGAGGAGAATTGGGTATTTATATCCCTACTCTTTTCAAATAGTTTATCCTAATAACTAATTCAAACAGAATAGCTGAGGAGTCTAAAAAGACATCAATGAAACCAATAGCAGTACCTTACTAGCAAATAGACGCAGTCAAATATAACCTTTCTCTTAGAAACAATATAATCATTAAACCAATGAAAAGCACAAACCTGAAGTCCTGATTTTCAGCAATTGGTTTTTCATCATGGTACCAGGAAATCTCAGGAGGCTGTTCTGAGGCCACTTCACAGAAGAATTTTGCTTCTTCACCATCCATGACCTTCAAGGAAGTAAGACCCCAAGTAAACTCAGGAGCACCTTCCTCAACTGTCTCAAAAATTTCTTCTGTGGTTGGTGCCAGCAATGGGCTAGTCACTTTTGGACTTTCTTCTTTGGGGCTTGTCTCTTTAGGGCTTTCCTTGGGGCTCTCTTTTGGGCTTTCCTTTGGTTTCAATGGAATGACGAGTTCCATTTCTTCCAATTTTTCTGGCTTGCCTTTTATGTCAAATTGGATTTCCTCCTTATGAGATTCTGTGACTGGAACCTCTTCGGGTAATTCAATTGTTTCTTCAGAAACAACCATAACTGTTTCCTTGGTTACCTGAGTTGGAACTTCGATTTCCATCTGAACAGTTTCAGGCTTCTTGCTGATATCCAGGGTGACTTCGTCAGTAAAAGTGTCTTCAGCGACAGGAACTTCTACAGTTTTTATGACAGTCTCAGTTGTTGTGTCTACCTGAGTAATTTCTGTTGTTTCTGGAACTTCCTGTGGTTTGATTTCAATCTGGAACTGCACAGCTTCCTGAGGCTTTTCTTCAATAACTGTTTTAGGAACTTCAATTTCCATCTGGACAATTTCAGGCTTCTTGCTGATATCCAGGGTGACTTCATCAGTAAAAGTGTCTTCAACGACAGGAAATTCTATAGTTTTTATGACAGTCTCAGTTGTTGTGTCTACCTGAGTAATTTTAGTTGTTTCTGGAACTTCCTGTGGTTTGATTTCAATCTGGAACTGCACAGCTTCCTGAGGCTTTTCTTCAATAACTGTTTTAGGAACTTCAATTTCCATCTGGACAATTTCAGGCTTCTTGCTGATATCCAGGGTGACTTCATCAGTAAAAGTGTCTTCAACGACAGGAACTTCTACTGTCTTAATGACAGTCTCAGTTGTTGTGTCTACCTGAGTAATTTCAGTAGTTTCTTGAACTTCCTGTGGTTTGATTTCAATCTGGAACTGCACAGCTTCCTGAGGCTTTTCTTCAATAACTGTTTTAGGAACTTCAATTTCCATCTGGACAATTTCAGGCTTCTTGCTGATATCCAGGGTGACTTCATCAGTAAAAGTGTCTTCAACGACAGGAAATTCTATAGTTTTTATGACAGTCTCAGTTGTTGTGTCTACCTGAGTAATTTTAGTTGTTTCTGGAACTTCCTGTGGTTTGATTTCAATCTGGAACTGCACAGCTTCCTGAGGCTTTTCTTCAATAACTGTTTTAGGAACTTCAATTTCCATCTGGACAATTTCAGGCTTCTTGCTGATATCCAGGGTGACTTCATCAGTAAAAGTGTCTTCAACGACAGGAACTTCTACTGTCTTAATGACAGTCTCAGTTGTTGTGTCTACCTGAGTAATTTCAGTAGTTTCTGGAACTTCCTGTGGTTTGATTTCAATCTGGAACTGCACAGCTTCCTGAGGCTTTTCTTCAATAACTGTTTTAGGAACTTCAATTTCCATCTGGACAATTTCAGGCTTCTTGCTGATATCCAGGGTGACTTCATCAGTAAAAGTGTCTTCAACGACAGGAACTTCTACTGTCTTAATGACAGTCTCAGTTGTTGTGTCTACCTGAGTAATTTCAGTAGTTTCTGGAACTTCCTGTGGTTTTATTTCAATCTGGAACTGCACAGCTTCCTGAGGCTTTTCTTCAATAACTGTTTTAGGAACTTTGACTTCCATCTGAACAGTTTCTGGTTTCTTGCTAATATCAAGGATGACTTCATCAGTAAAAGTATCTTCAATGACAGGAACTTCTACAGTTGTTATGACAGTCTCAGTTGTTGTGTCTACCTGAGTAATTTCAGTAGTTTCTGGAACTTCCTGTGGTTTGATTTCAATCTGGAACTGCACAGCTTCCTGAGGCTTTTCTTCAGTAACAATTGTTATTTCTTCAGTATGCTTTTCCTTAACCTCTGGTACTTCAGTTTCAATTTCCATAGTAACGAGTGTTGTCTCAATTTCTGTTGTTTCTGTGGTGACAGGTACTTCTTTTGGAGACTCAAACTCAATCACCTTGGTAACTTCAGTAGCAAGTTTGTCAGCAAAATCAATAATAATTTCCTGCTTTTGAGTCTCAGTAGTTGTAGGAATCTCCTCAACTATTTTTTCAGTGACTTCTGTCTTTTCAATAGTGGTTACTTTTTCAGTTTCAGGAACTTCCTGTTCTTTGATATCAATAGTCATTTGAACTTCTTCAAAAGGCTTCTCTTGAGTTTCAACTGGTATCTGATCAGAAGGCACTTCTTCCAACTCGGGTAGTTGGAAAGTTTCTGTTACTGTGTGTGAAACAGTTTCAACTTCTCTTACCTCTTCTGTCTGTGGAACTTCCTTCTCAGATGGCTGGATTTGGAAAGAAAGTTGAACTTCTTCCATTGGTTTTCCAGCAATCTCAAGAGAAAGCTCTTCTTTATGAGTTTCAGTAACTTCTGGAAGAACTTGTTCAATGACTGTCTCCTTTGAAACTGTGTCAATCTGAATTGTTTCGGTTACAGTAGGTGCAGCACTGTCGGTCACATCAATCTCTACCTCAAAAGTTTTCTCCTCTTCTGGAATCTTGACAATTTCAATTGTTTCTCTTTCAGAGATTTTAAGTTCCTCTTCTGGAGCTCTAGTTTCTTGTTCTACAACTGGTTTAACAGTAATTGTCTCCCTTTCTTCCACTTCAGTTGGCTGAGATGGAGCAGAAACTTCAACTTCCATAACAGTAGTTTCTTCAGGGATAACTGGTGCAGTAGAAATCTCCATGACAACTTCCTGTGTGACTGGTTCTGGTTTAAGCTGAATTTCTATTTGTTCTTTCTCAACTGGTTTCTCTTCCTGTGGTATTTCCTTTGAAGAAACTTCGATTGATGGTCTAGTTTCTTCAATCTGTTCATCTACTGGTCTAGTAGCCTGTACTTGAATGACAGGTGACTTGATCTGAATATCAGTGGTGGTGGTCTCAGTCTTTGGAATAACCATTTCAATCTGCTTTGGTTTTTGTGTCATTGTAGTTTCCTGAATCTCAACTTCTATTCTCTTTGTCTGTGTGGTTGTCTCAGTAACATCAGTTGAGATGACTGTTGTTTGAGTTGTGGTTTTAGGAACAGTTACAACCATCTCTACAGGCTTGGTTTCTGGAGTGATTTCTATTGTTTCTGTATGAGTTTCAGGAACTTCATCCTCAGGTTTCATTTCTGTGATTTTTAGTTCCTTAGTCACTGTAGTCTTTGTTGTCTCGGTAGCTGAGATAACATCTTCAGGAACAGGTTTCTCAGGTACTTGAACAGTCAGTTGCACGGGAGGCTGCTCTACACCAGGTTTGTCAAAGATTATTGTAGTGGTACGAGTTTCTTTACCTTCCTTGATTTCAGGCATCTCTTCTGGTTCTTCCTGTAAACATCAAGAATAACTTAAATAATTGACTGTGAGAAACTCATAAAATAATTGCTAAATATATGAATGCAAACAAACAAACTAAACTGAGCAATCAAGGGACATTCAAAACCTTTCCTTCGAAATTGTCAATAAAAGCTATTTATGGAAAAAAAACTTTAAATACTGAACACAATATCCCAAAATTTGAACTATGCACAGTGAAGTAGTAGCAATGTATTTTACCATCACATTATTGCACAGTGATTTGAAACATTAGGGAACATGTTTGCATCAAAGTGAATTAACAGTGAATGTACTTACATGTATTTGACTCGTAATGGTTGTATAAGTTGTAGTTTCAGTAACCTTCTCTCCAGTTGTAGAAGGCATTGTTTGAGGAACACCCACTCTAATCTCAAATGCTGGCTGTTTCTTTGGCTCATGTGGCCTTTGTTCAGGTGTAGGAACAATTATCATTTGTGTAGGCTGTTTGTCGATTCTAATAGCCTCGGTGTGAGTTGTCTCCTCGGGAACAATGATAGAATCATCAGGTCGAGCTTCCACTTGGAATGTCTTAGTAACAGTAGTAGTTTCTGGGACCTGTTCAACTTCAGGCTTAGAATGTTGAATTTCAATTGTTTCCTTGTGTGACTCAGCAGATGACACTTCTTCGTCTTCTGGACCTGTTAAGAATAAGAGAAAGAAAATTAACAACCTGTAAACAATCGCCTTATCAGACAAAAGAGAGCAAACGAATAGAGGGTGTTAAAAACCTTCATAGACATTTGTTTCTGTTTAATATCAAGACGAATACTTAGAACCATGATGTCATCTGCATTTTGCATGGTCACAGGTATGTTATGAAACCCTTCAAAATCTCATGCATTCCATGCTAGATTGACTGAAACCATGATCAGAAAGAAAGGTTGAAATTCAGGTTACTAACTTGTGAAACAAATAAGAGAATATCTAGTTTGAAAATAAAATGTCAAGTAAAAATGAAATTTCTATGACTAAAATAATTTGATGATGTAATTAAACCACAACTTACTAAGAATGGTGAGTCTACATGTTGTGATTGTCTCGCCAATCTTGTTTGAAGCCACACAAGTGTACTCTCCCTCATCTTCAGGGAAAACTTCAATGATTACCAACATGCTAACACCTTTGTCATAATCAATAATGATTTCAAAATCGGTACTTTTGACCACTTCTTGGCCATTATGGAACCAACGTATCCTTGGAGATGGTCGTCCCTGGAATCGAACAATCAGTTCAATACGTTGTCCATCACGGACAGTGATTGGTTGAAGCAACTGAGTGAACTCAGGAGCTTGAAGTTGCTCTTCTGGAATCTCATCCTCACTGGTAAAGGCATAGTCAGATTCAAACACAGGTTGTTTGACTGTAGTCTCCTCATCAACAGGTTCTGGTACAAGCTCAATATCTATTGTCTTGCGAGCTAAAATAGAATTAATGTTATCTTCAATGTCATGAACATCATCTTTAAATGCCATAATTGTTTAATACTAAATAATGTTGTCATCCTAATTACTTTTGGGAACAGCCATCTATTCAAAAGTATCGCCTCCCTTTATTTTCTTAGAAAATACAAATCCATGTAAAAAGGTATCATTAGCAACATTTTCATCATCATTACAATCATCAAAAATTAGATACAGCAGACACAATGACAGAATTATTAATACTACAAGGGTTTCAAGCATATTGGTAGACAATATTACAAGAGTAGAGAGTTCAGAATTGACATACGTGTAATGTGAAGTGTAGATCTGCAAGTGATAACACCAACGTCGTTCTTAGCTTCACAAACATAGTCTCCAGAATCTTCAGGTTCTGTGTTGATTATAATCAAGGTTGACATATTCTTCTCAATAGTGATCTGAATTCTTGATGATGGTTCCATTGGACTGTCTTTGAAGTACCAGGTTATGGTTGGCAATGGTTCGCCAGTGACCTCAATAACATATCTGTTGATAAATACATGGTATTGTAATACATTTAAACTTAAATCTTTATAACAAAAGTCTTCCAGCTTAGACACATTCTTCAAATTCCATAATAAGGAAAAATAGAAATTATGATCAACAAACATTAATTTTCAGAAAGTTGTGCACTCAAATAGATTAACTGGACTAATACTTTCATACACAGACAACATCAACTTGAAGCTGGGGAGCTCTATGACTATCAATACATTGCTTAATACAAAAACAGAATTCAACTTAACACTATAAATATCTTAACCAACACTTACACTCTTGGTCCTAGACATACATATAAATATAAATGCTTAGGCAAAAAAAATCATTAGAATGATTTGGCCCGAAAGTGCACATTTTTATGCTTATTAATAATTTATTGTAAAATAATGTTTAAAAAAATAAGATTACAACATACTTAGCAATGTTTCCTTCAGGTAGTTCCATATCACTGACAAGTGGTCTGATAAACTCAGGTGGTTTCTGTACTGTGGTTGGTTCTTCATCCAGTTCAGCATCTGGGACATCTATAACTGTTGTAGCTTCAGTGGATGCATCAGAGAGCACTGATGGTTCTTCTGCAGCAACTGAAGTGTTCAAATTAACAGTTAATTTATCTTAGAGAAGTATATCAGATGCACAATATTAGGTTTGCAAAAAAATAATTTATTTTACAAAACAATCATTTGACTATTTTTTACATCAGCAATACAAAATCTATAAGAACATACTTTGACAGAGAAATTAGTATATTTTCCAGTTTGGTGTATAAAAATATGTAGTATAAATAAGTTAAAAACTTACTTTCCACAAGCAGATTTGCTGTTGTGACAGATTCACCAAATGGATTTACTGCTCTACAAGCGAATTCCCCAGCATCTTCAGGGAAAACCTCAGGAATCTCTAGTGAGCATATTCCAGTGCTTGTGTCATGACCAGGCATGAAGTCAGAGCTTGGTGTAATTTCTTGACCTTCACGATACCAAGTGATTGTTGGAGCAGGTACACCAACAACTTTACAGATCAGCATTACCTTATCACCATCTTGAACAACCTGTGGTTGAAGAAGTTCAACAAATTCTGGAGGAATCTCTTCAACTGTTTCACCTTCATCAATTGTAGCATATATATCTTCTACGTGGATTTCTTCCTTTGGTTTAGGTGCTTCCTCACCTTCTGTTGATTTATCTTTACCAACTTTTTCATCTTCAGGTTTAAGTTCAGGAATATCCACTTTCTTAGTTATCAGTTCAGGAACAAGAGTTTCTTCCTCAACATCTTTACCAGCTTCTTCAGGCTGTTCTACAACTGGTGTAATATCCTCCTCAAATTCAGGCTCTTCAGGTGCCTTTTCTTCAACAATTGGTTTAGGTAGAGGACGATCTATCTTAGCAGCTTTCACAGATGGCTCTAAGATCTCTTCTTCAACTTCTGGTGGTGGCCTTTCTGGAATTTCTTCATAAATAGGTGCTTCTCCAATTTCTTCATAAACAGGAGATTCTGGTCTTGCCTCCTCTTTCAAAGGTTTAGGCATTGGTCTGTCTATTTTGGTTGGTTTGACATCTTGTTCAAGTACCTCTTCCTCAACTTCTGGTTGTTCTTCTTCTGGAACTGGCACTTCAGTAACTTCTACAACAGCTTCAACAAATTCAGGTGATGGAGATCGTGGACTTTCCTCCAATGGAACCAATTTTGGTCTTTCAATAGCCTCAGTAGTAATTTCTACTTCAGTAACTTCAATTGGCTCTTTAGGTTCAAGTCCAATTGTTATTTCTGTTGTCTCCATCTTCACCTCTTTGGGTTCAAATCCAATGGTTATTTCAGTTGTCTCTTTCTTAACTGGCTGAACTGCTTCTTCTTCAATTTCAGGAACTTGTTCTTCAGGTTCAGTTGGCACAGGCGCAATTGTGATTTCCATTTCTGGTGATGGAGATCTTGGACTTTCCTCCATTGGAACCAATTTTGGTCTGTCAATGACTTCGGTAGTAATTTCTACTTCCGTGACTTCAATTGTCTCTTTGGGTTCAAGTCCAATTGTTATTTCAGCTGTCTCCATCTTAACTTCTTTGGGTTCAAACCCAATGGTTATTTCAGTTTTCTCTTTCTTAACTGGTTGAACTGCTTCTTCATCAACTTCAGGTACTTGTTCTTCAGGTTCAGTTGGTACAGGAGCTTTAATAACTTCCACTTCAGGTGATGGTGATCTTGGTCTAGGAGCTTCCTCCATTGGTACAAGCTTAGGTCTTTCAATAAGGTCAGGCTTGACTTCTTCCTCTTCAATTTCCATATCTTCTGGTACACACTCAACCTCTGGCTCTACTTGTTTAACTTCAGTTTCATCAATTATTTCTTGAGTGGGAGTGATCATTTCACGTTCCTCAGGTTCGGCAACAGTCAATGTTGCTCTTGTAACAGCATCACCAACTGGGTTGTGTGCAACACAGACATATTCCCCTTCATCTTCAGGGAAAACTTCAACAATTAATAGACTAATGTCACCAGTTTCTGGATTGTATGTTATTACATATTCCTCATCTTGATCAATGTTTTTACCATTGTGATACCATGAAATCTGTGGCATAGGCTTGCCAGTAACTTTACATGGAATGCGTAACTCCTCCCCATCAATGGCTTCTACTGATTGGACAGGTTCTACAAAGTTGGGTGGGATCATCTTCTCAGATGGAGATGGTTGAATTTCGGCGGAACCTGGTGCAACTGGTCGAGTGATCTCTTCAGTGGCAGGTTCTGTAAGAATAAACCGAAGTGAAAAAATCAAGTTACTCCATCACATGAAAATAATGCAGTAACATATGAAATTTAGATGAATTGGTACAAAAGTATCATATCTTTTGCATGTTCTTTTACATTGGGTGGGTTTTGGGTTAATGTGTTTTGGGAAGGTAGTATTTTGTTCAAGTAGAATCCTTTTCTTATCTGTATAAAAAAGTTTTAATTGACAAGTTAACTGAAACCGACCAATCAAAATCCTTCATTTTTTAAGTAATGAAAACAGAGGCTTACATCTTAATATCATAAAACATTCAGACTTACCTTGTACATAAAGTGTTGTACTACTGACAAGTTCACCAATCTCCTGGGACTGAGCTTTTACTGTGTATTCCCCAGTGTCCTCTGGTCCAACTTCTATAATTAGTAACACAGATTTCCCGTCTTCATACAGCATTTCATAATGAGGCGATGGCTTGATTTCCATGCCGTTTATGAACCATGTGACCATGGGTGGAGTGTATGCATCAATTTTACATTCAAGTCTGGAAAAATAAAATGTACCCAAGTAACATTTCATCAACTTAAGATATAAGAAATATAAAAATTAAGAAAAACTACTAGATTCCCAAAGGGAAGATTTGTAACCAATTCAAAACCAAACATAATGACATAATGTGGCCTTTATTGACAGGACAGGTGGGCTTCACTCAAGGGTCATTTTGTTATTACTAATCTGACCTTTTTAAAAGAATGACCTTTATTCACATGTTGGCATTTAATCAGAGGAGGTCACTAACTCAGGGTTGACTACATTTATAATCATTTATACATTATGCAATGACATCACAAGAAACCCCTAAAATAGGCTAAGCTCCTTACCTGGCAATTCCTCTTTCTCTCACATAGATTTCTGGTTCAAGGGGCTGTACAAGTTCTGGTGCCATTGTACTAGTAGTGATTATCTCTTCCCTAGTTACTGTTGTTGTGGTGTGAGTCAAGGTCATTGTATCAGCAGGTTTGGGTGGCTGAACTTCAATAATCTTTTCCTTACCTGAAGTTGTGCAATGAATAAACAAATGAACGATTGACCAGTTTAAATTTAAATCCATAGATCTATCAATGAATAAAATTGTATTCCTATGTTGATTTTTATATATCGAGTTTTACGCCCCTTTTCAACAGTCAGAGTCATATGACAGTTCACCTAAGCATTGCTCCTGGGAAGCACCAGTACTAGACTCCTATCCTCAGTAAGCAACTGCCTACTTTCTCACATAAAGAGCCATGGTCGGTAGCGGGGCTCAAACCCACAACCCTCTATCATTGGGAGGTTACAGTGATTTTAAAGTCAGCGACCTTAACAACTCGACCACATGATAAATTGATAATGCAAATAAATCAACCTGGTGCAAATGAACAGTATAATCATGAGGAGAAATAGGGGAAGACGTTAAAACGAAGTCAATTAAAGAAAATCACTTACTAGGTAAGGTCAAGGTTGTTCTACATGTGACCTCTCCAAGGTCATTCTCCACCTTGAGGATATATTCTCCTTCATCCTGAGGCTGTGTAGGGGAGATAATCAAGATGATAGTATTAGCTTCTCGTACAATCCTGATTCTCTCAGTAGGCCTGACCTCTTGACCTCTGAATGTCCAAGTGTAACGTTTAGGAGGTGGCTGTGCAGCAACTGTAGCCTCAAGCCTAGTCATCTCTCCGGGTTTGATTTCTCTCACAGCTGGTAATGGTTTAACAAACTCTGGAGGATTTCTCTCAATTGTTGTCTTATATCTCTCCTCAAGAAGTTTGGCTTGCTCGGAGTCTGGAACAAGATTTTTAACCTCAATTTTTGAATCAACAATGATGGTAAGGAGAGGTTGTTTATAATGGTTTCATCCCTTTCAGAAACAGGATTTTTCACTTCAATTTTTTTTTAAATGAACAATATTTTTATCATGCTTTTGAAAAGATGTAGTAAATAAAATCTGAAGCAATTATAACCTTTTTCACTTCTCAGAACATTTCCAAATTAAATTCAACCATTGATAACTAATAGCTTTTACAACGCTATCTTGGAACCTCATTCTTCAGGACAAATTGAACAAATTATGTGTCAATGGAAAGTGGGTGAAAAATGTATAAATGAACAAGTTTTTACACTGCCTCCACAATTATCTTACCCTTCATTTCCTCTCACTTCTCAGGACTATCGATTGTGTCCGACTGTCATGCGGTACACAAAAACATTCCATTCGAGTCCAAGTCAACATACAGGCAAACAGATTCAAACAACATGCACAAATATTCAGCCTTGATCCATTGCTGAGCAAATCTATCATTCAGTGACCAGGTCTTTTATCTCTCTGGGGTTACACATCAAACAATGATCATCTGGTGACCCCAGTTAGACAAATACCTGCGTGATCTTCCATATCCCGGATGGAATTCAAACTCACAGTCTACTATTGCAATTCTATCAGTAAGTGCACCTGCTTAATTCAAACTAAAAAAAAACATGCATTTTCACAAAGAATACATATCATATTAAAATGCAATAGAAGAGTTACAAATTATTAATACAAAATAACAATAATTGTATGATTAGTAAAGGCAACATAACATAAATCGTCAAAAATATACTAAAAGTTAGATAGATTTCTTTGCAAAATGCATTAGAAAATTATCTGGAAACAAATCAAAACAAAATTATGTTGAAAAAATAACCACAGGGCTATGTAACAAAATTTGGCAAGTAAACTGCAAGCAGCATACAGACTGAAATCCTGTGACAAAACCCTGTGGTGTCTACACTTGAAACCTCACTGTTATATTTGCAAAACTACTGCACCAACAATGAGCTTACAAATGGACTAATACATATAATAAACATATATTAAAACAACAAGGGAGGTAATTCATTCATTTAAAAAAGGGCAATAACTCATAGCATGCTCCTGTGACGTCTCCTGAAATATATGACTGCATTCAAAATATGTTAATATTAATATTTCCATTCAAATATCACACAGTTTCATGCAATCCGTTTGTCATTTTAATTATAAAATAATAAAATAAATTATATTTATTATCGAAATGAAAGTAAAACTGTCATGCTTTAATTCATTCTAAGTAATGGACCGGTTGAGTTTACCATCATAAGTCATAACTAAGGAGTAGATTCAGTTTCTTCAAATGAATGATTTAAGTTTATGTAATCATGCGTTTTTAAATATTTTGTTCAAGTCTTTGAGGTCATTTTTTATATCATGCTGCATTCTTGAAGGGAATTTGTTATTTAACAAACATTATGCATAAACTTACCTTAAAACTTGCCATGTCATAGTTGTAGCCAACAATGCTTTACATTAGATTTCAACCAATGAAATCATCCCAGAACAATCATGTGATCGGTTTTGACCAATCATCTTATTTCACCACAGTCACATGACTATATTTTAACAAATCATGTGATCAGATCTGACCAATCACCTCATTTCAAAACAGTCACATGACTAAGTTTAAACCAACCAAATCACTTACCTTGTACATAGAGTTCAGCAGAGCATTCAGTCATACCAAACTTGTTCTTCAGTCTACAAGTAATAAGACCAGAGTCTTCTGGGAAAGCTTGTTTGATTGTCAATGTTGTTGTAGTCTTGGATGTCTCAATCTGAAACAGGAAAGCAACAATGTTCACAAATGTTATAATATTCCAGCTATATTTTTTCGCTATATTTACTGCCATATATGGGCAGTTTCCCCCAGCAAAATTTCCTTCATTTTTCCTATGAAATGGCCAGAATTTTCCCCTAACAAGAAGTATTTTCCACAAGATCATGTGAAAGGAAGAAAATTGTAACAGTTTTAGCACCATTGCCATCATTTACTGTGTAGTAACATTTTTTTATTTATGATTTAAACAACTAAATAATCAGATATTCCATGGAAAATAAATGTTATTATATATTCCCCTTTTGGGATTTGTTGGAATATCCCCTTTTGACGGGCATGGGTAGTGAGAAAATTTTGGGAAAAAATCACTGTATTCTAAGAATTACCATCATAAGATTGACGATCCCATTTGATAAAATAACTTTTCTCACTTGTCCTTACTTGTTTGACTTGAAAATTTGTATTAAACATTATGAGCAAAACAAGAGTGCTGTGAACAGTGCCAATGCTCGTCTGTTCATCGCCTCAGTGAGATTTGTGGACCTATGAAGTTTCATGTTGCTACATCTTATAGTTTCTGAGTTACATTAAAGTTTTTGCACGGCATAGATGCTGACACAGACACCACAGTGATCAAAATAGCTCAAATTTTCTTTGTAAACAGACACACTAACAACGTAACTCAAGATAATATTATTACCTTGATGTATTTTGTCTCCTTAAGTGGCTGAAGAGCATTTCTCAACCATGTGACCTGTGGCTGGGGTTCTCCGCTGTATTCGGCAACAAACTTGGCGGGGCTACCTTCAACGACTAATGTGTTGGTGATGGGTCTCACGATCTGTGGTGGTTGCTCTTGTGGCATTGGTGGGGCATGTTCAGGCTCGCTCTCAAGACCTGAAGGAAAAGGGTAATAAGTTAACTTTACTAACTGAAACTTTTCTTAACTGCAACATATCCAGTCAGTAGTTTAAATTATATTTACAAGAAATTTATAGTTAATGGAAAGTTAACATCAAGTTTCTTAACAGTTGCAATAAATTTCTTGTTCATTTTAGTTAACCATAAGGAAGTTGTAATCAACATTTTGGTCAATTTCACATTTTTTTCATTGAAGGGTCTACAACCTTCTGTGACCAGGACTCAAACCTAGATGACCCAGTTAGAAGTCCAGTACACTGACCACTGGGCCACAGCCACAGCCAATAATTTCTTAAGTTACTCACCATGTACTTTGAGGTAGCATGTTACAGTTTTCTCACCGGCCTTGTTTCTAGCCGTACATTTGTAGTGTCCAGTGTCTTCTGGGAATGCTTCTAGAATGCTCAGACTGTGAACGCCATCTGGTGTCGATTCCATGTGGAAATATTTCGATGGTTTTACAATCTGGTTGTTCCTGTACCATGTGACAACTGGTGCTAGAAAAGTTAAATATTTGGTTAAATATATGAAATTAAATAACAATTCAATAGCAAAAACTTACATCCTTACTAGACCTGTAAGTCATTTGAAATCTAGACACACACTTTATAATGTCAACCAATCATAAAACTAATGTTTTCCACATCTCAATATCTAACAAGCAATTCAAAAAAATGCCTATCAATTTTCATTTATAAGTAAAAAATGTCATAGAAAATGTATATACCAAGAGCTCCAGAAAGCAAATTGTTACATTTGAATAGTAAGCGAACATGATTTGAACAGTAAGTGAACAGAATGTTGAAGGAATTCTAACAGATGCCATCATTTTTTCACAATATTTACCTGGATATCCCTGAATTTTACAAGTAAATGTGATAGGTTCACCCTCATCAGTTACAAGGTTCTGGGGCTCCTGTATACAAACAGGGGCTGTGACCTCTTCAACAGGCTCCATGGGCTCAGGAGATTGAATAGGTACTGAAAAGGGGATGACAAAAAGTATGATAATTTTATCATACGGTAATCTTCAAGTGATTCCATTTCAGAACATATGATTTAACTGATATCAGGGAACATAAAAAAATTAAAATAAACACTGTTTTAGTAGAGATTATAATCAAGAAAAAATACATTTTACAACATATACTAAGACATTCCATTTAAAAATTACCTTCTACGTTAAGTTTAGCAATGCATGTTGCCTTGCCAACTTTGTTGATAGCAACACAAGCGTAATCTCCAGCATCTTCAGGTTTGACTTCATAAATCAGTAATGTATAATTGTCATCTTCGTGAATAAATTTCATCCTTGGACTTTCATCCATTGGTTTACCATCCTTGAAGAAGAAGAAACATAACCTACTGAGTACCAGTCTAATATTTCATAAACAGTGGATTCATTGGCTTAGACTTTCTGAACCAGGCTCATTAATAAAATAACCAGGACTGATTGGTTGATACTTTTTGAACCAGTCTAATTGGTAAAATACAGAGAATTGATTGGATGATACTTTTTGAACCAGTCTAATTGGTAGGTAAAATACAGAGAATTGATTGGATGAGACTTTTGAACCAGTCTAATTGGTGAAATACAGAGAATTGATTGGATGAGACTTTTGAAACAGTCTAATTGGTAAAATACAGAGAATTGATTGGCTGATAGTTTTGAACCAGTCTATTGGTAAAATACAGAGATTGATTGGATAAGACTTTTGAACCAGTCTAATTGATAAAATACAGAGATCTCATTTGCTGAGACTTTCTAAAACTAGTCTAAATTGATAAAATACAGAGATCTCATTGGCTGAAACTTTTTTAGCCAATCAGAATACAATGATTGCTTTTAATTTGGTCATGCTAACATTCTATGTTCAATGAATGTGTTTCAATTTTTATCAATGATAAAATCTATTGAGATTTATTTTTTAATGACACAACTTCATAAATACAGACAGATGGACAGACAACCAAGAATGTAACAGATCACAGAACTTACCTTCTCCCAGTGTACTTGTGGTTTGGGATATCCAGAAACTTGACAATCAAAGGTGGCTGGTTCCCCTTCCAGTGCTTGGTTGTCACGGATAAGGTTACGGAACTCAGGAGGAACATCTTTGCTTGGTTCCTCTTCTTCAATTACAGTCAACTTAGCCTACAATGTTCAGGAAATAAGCGATTCAGAGTTTACCATTATGGTCAGGACAAAATAACCTATTACAAATCACAAAGGATTTCTATTAATTGAAAAAAATAGGGTCAAATAACTACTCAAATTGAATCTTTTTAATTGTTTCACACAATGTAGATTTCTTTCTATTTTATCCTTTACATTGTACCTTCTAACCATTTATGTGATTTTTTAAGGCAATTAAATAATATGCTAATGTATTTATATTAGTAAGCTTTCACAAGTTAATGAGATTTACTAACCCCTTTCAAATGGTTATTCTTGAACAGAATCATGAAATATGCAAGAATAGTTCAAGAATAGTTCATTTTTTCATGAATTCCATATGAAGAGGATTAGTCATTGTAAAGGTGATTGGTAAAATATTTTCCGAACAAAATGGATTCTTGAATTACCAAGAGTTACCTACCTTACATTGCACCATTCCGTACATATTGTAAGCCTTCACAGTAAACATTCCAGTGTCTTCTGGGAACACTTCAGGAATTTTGAGTTTACTAGTGGTTTCCGTGGTTACGATCTGGAAATCGTGAGATGGACGAATCTCAAAGTTATCTCTGTACCATGTGATCAAAGGCGGAGGATAACCTTTAAAGTGAACTTCCATCCTGTTAAATATCAGAAAATTTAAATGAGACATCCCATTTACCATGTCAAGAAGCTAAATAATAAATTGATGCACACAAATATGGCCATCCTTAAAGTAATATTTGTTTTATGTTACTTGACCCAAATTTTTAACATTGGGTAGATAGGTAGGTAAGCATTCCTTTTAACAATGTTATATGTTTGTACTGAAAGTGAAAAGCTGTAAAGATGAAAAAAAATTGTCATAACCACCTATAATAATTTAGGGACAGAGTATTTTTCTGTTTGTACTGAAAGTGAAAAGCTGTAAAGATGAAAAAAAATTGTCAAAACCACCTAAAACAATTTGAGACAGGGTATTTTTCATTAAGTGTTTGTGTATTTTTTTTTAAGGATGGCCTGAATAGATATTAGATAATGATATCATTTGCCAAGTTTTGTTTTTCGAAAAGGAGTGAACATTCTATCGAATGATGATAATAGTTTTCATGAAAATTACTACAACATGCAAAACTAGGAAATAACAAGAACAAATTACAAAGAAAATACTTAGAATGATAAAACAAATAAAATTTTATTAAGGAACAAAATGTTTATATAATCACTAAAGATAAATGAGATACTCTAGGTATGAAGAAAGTAATGAGAGAAAACTACATTACTAACAAATTGACTAGACAAAAGTATCTGATGAAAAAATAAACAAAACTATAGATTACTACAAGAGGTAAATATGTTCAGGATACTGAACTAAGGATCATTATAGTGGATTCCAAAACTAAAATCTAAAACATTACAGGAACGTATCTAAATTTAGTTAATGAATTGGTCATGAAATGTTAATTAAGAAGATTAGAAGAAAATACATGTATCAGACAAAAAAGACAGGAAAGGAAAGGTTTCTAAAACAGATGAAGAAAGTTTTAGATTTATAGAATAAAAAAGGTTAAAAAAAATATAAACATTTCTACACTCACTCAATGGTTCTGTTCAAAAATGATTTAAATATTGATAAAATATCACATGCTGTTAATGCAAGAAAATTATACACAACAATTTTTATCTAATTTTTTTTTTCCAACCAATAACTGATTAATTTTAGCTGCAGGCATATAACTCAGTTTTATTTTGGACCATTAAAAGATTTGTGTCTACAAAATTTCTGGATAAATTAAATGATAATGTTACAAACTAAGATCACATGACAGACAGACATAAACATAGACAAGTGCTCAACATGCATTATAAATTCTGATTAACATTGAATACATCACATATAAGTAATTTTTCACTTACTGGACTGGTTTCCCCTCAGTGATGCGCCCTGGTCTCAAAGGCTTGGTGAACACTGGTGGTTCCCGGCGTTCAAGAAGAACTTGGTGCTCAGAAACCATTGGTTCCCCTTTCTGTGGTGGAGCAGACTCAGGCATGATGGGAACCATCCTTGCTTGTTGAATTTCAAGCTGGATTTCTGGTCGGTCAGGTCGCACAAAACGAGCTGGCATTTCGCGCTCTTCTGGCTGTGTGACTGGACGTAATTCACGGTGTGTGGTGATATACTGTTGTTCAGTGATAACTGTCTCACGGTCGGTTTGTGTAATATACATTTCCTTGTCTCCCACTGTAAACATAAGTACAATTTTAAATACATCAAAATGAATACTATAATTGAGTCAAAATATGAAGAAAATTTATGAAAAAGTGTTGATGTTTTAATGTCGTCAATAAAACACAAACAAACTGTAAAAGTAGAAATATTTTCACTTAGAAGAATTTGTCTCCCTGCTATAACATAACATTTTATTAATGTACAATAAGTTGCTTTAATTCTACACATTCTTTTGTTAAAGCCTGTATGTTCATCTTTATATGACTTATGAAGTTGTACATTATGCATTCAAATTCATAAGCCATTTTGACAACAATTAATACCAAGGTCATGACATTTAAATATCAGTATGACCTACCTCTTTCAACTTGCTTGAGTTTGAACTCAGTAGCCTTTGGTTTCTCAACCTTCTGTAATTCAATCTTCTGTCTCTTATCTAATTCAATTTGAAGATCTCCTGGAAAATATAAAATGAAACATTTAGTAAGGTACAGATACAAAAAATATTTAATTGAATGAAAATTAATAAAAAGCATGTATTGCAATCTTCATTCATATTTATCTAGGAGTTTGACATTTTGACTTGGGTGTTGAAATGACAGGCATTTTATTTGACCTTCAAGTTTTATTGTCTTTGACCTTACGACCATGACCTACCTTTGGGAGCTTGTCTAAGTTTAGATCTCCAATCGTCATGAGGTAGTACATTTAGTGAGGTAGAAGCTTCAGCCTCGCCCTCGCAATTACGTGCGACAACACGGACCTGGCCGATATCAGTTTCACGTGCACGAGGTATCTCAAGGTAGTGCATCATGCCATCATATGTGACCTTGTATCTGGTTCCCTGTAAATACAAAAGTTTTGATAATCAATGTAACCATAGACCATTTCATATTTTCTAAAAGAATGTGGAAAGCACCTTTCTCATAATGTTATAATACAGACATTTAAGACTAGCCTCAAAATTACTTAGAACTATTGATTTGCAACTTAAATCATCCATAATATTCACATCACTAGTAAATCAAGTTGGATTTTACTCTACAAATACAACAACGAATTCCAACAAATAATTTTTTAAAAATCGGAAACATTTGAAATCAATGTCAATAAATGGCTTTGAGAATCAAAAGTGAGGTAAAACCAGATTTGGCAAAAAGTTTCAATATTTTAACCCTTTCTCTGCCAGACACACATTGCCTACACTGTACACAGTAGTGCCGGGAAATTTTTAAAACTGACAGCTCATTCAAAACTTTATTTGATTTATGAAGACGGTATACCGTTTTATTGGCAGCAAAGGGTTACCCCTTCAAATGGAATTCATGAAAACATGAATTTTACTTGACCTATTCATGCATACTTCATTTGACATGGGTTCAATTCGGCCATCAAACTTTCTAAAAGATGAAGTAATCGAGATTATACTTACACCAACAATAAGTGAACCATTGACAAACCAGTTCACTCTGGGACGTGGGTATCCACTCACTTTAACCAAGAACTTAGCAGGGAAGCCCTCTTGTATTTCTACAGGTTCAGGTTTCAAGTCAATGCTTGGTGGTAGTTGAACCTTTGGCTCCTCAATGTCCTTCTCTACCAAGTGAGTGTGACTAAAAATATGAATAACAATTTAACTTCAATTTTTTTTTAAACAAGCAATTCAAAAGCAATTTGAACCCAGCGATCCAGGTTCCAAGTTGCAGTCATGATATACCCATCATAAAAATGTTGATTTTCTTCCACATGTGGAGACATTGCTGGTTCTTAGTGGAAGGGTAAGTTAGTACAGGTTAGAATATAATCCAGGAAAACTGGTTAATGCATAATTGAAAATTTGTTGAAAGGGCATTAAACCCAAATAAATAACAATATTGCAATTCAAGTTGGTAACAAGTGTCCATAACTTATTATTTAGAGGGTTTTAATTTTCCTATTTGGAGGGTTGCTGCAAAAGTAAAATTGAAACACTATCAAGTCATTAAAATAATTACCCTCCTCTCCAGACTTCTTCCATTTGTTGCAATCTAATGGCGCTTTCTCCTGGTAACTGTGTTTCTATGATAATTGACCTTTGACCTGTAAAACAAACAGATTGGGTAAATAAATGACATTCAGACAAGATAATCCTATAAAGAATTATTGGTTTGAAGTAATCTGACCATTTCAAAACTTCCCTCTCAACCAAAAAATCTCTTTTTTTTCTTTCTTTATTCCAGCTTTTAATGTTAACAAAAAACTGCCTACCTAACCACAGTTAAAAGTTTCGGTCACATAACTGTGAATCAACATTTTTTAACCTAATTAATAATTAATTTTGCAAATACAAATAATTATTAAAATCAAGCTAAGGGTTTGATACTTACTTCTACATCTGACTTCACTAGAGGTTTCCACAACACCATAGGGGTTGGTGGCACGGCATGTGTAGACACCAGAATCCTCTGGGTACATGTATAGAATATCCAAGGATACAAAACCAAATTCATAGTCTGGTTTAAATCTGTGACCTGAAAGTATTAAAAACATAAATAAGTGGAATTTATGTTTGTTTGTTTGTTTCATCGGGTTTAACGCCATTTTCAACATTATTTCAGTCATATTGTGGCGGGCAGTTATCCTAACCAGCTTTCCTGGACTTCATTTAGGCCTTGACCAGTACTAACCACATTCTATCTGCAAGCTTTTGCCAAGCTACCCCACATAATTTAGAGGTGGAGGACAATTTGACATAGGATGTAATTTATTCAGTCAAATTTGTCACAGACAGTGTGAGAATCTCCCAGGTTCAAACTCACAACCTCTCGATCAGTAGAGAAACGCTCTAACCACTGAGCTAGCCAGGGGGGCTTTGGAAATTATGATTATTGCTTTTATTTATAGCAATTCGAATGATATTTGAGGTTGCATATGACTTATGAAACAAGCACTTAGGAAGATATTTTGTTGACTGAAGCCAATGAAAATTACACAAAAATCCAAAAAACCCATTTTCATATAAAATCACCATGTATATGAATCAAAGCAAATTGATCAGTTCAAGTGACTGGCTAATAATGATTATAAAGGTTAAACTAGAAAATGTTCCTGAACGACCCTTTTTTCTTGCACCGACACTTGAGTTTCCAACAGCAAAATCCAAAGTATGACAAACTTTACAGACAAATCATGTCCCCATAGTATGAAGATACTTAGCAAAAAATAGACTTTCATTAAAATGCATATTATGCTCCTGGGAGGTACTAGTGACAGACAATCACCATATGCCCCGACATCAATTGATGCAAGGAGGAAGCACAAATGGTTGATAAGATAAATAATTGATAAAAAAATCTTACCATATTGAAGTGGTTGATCATCCTTGAACCATTCGACTTTCATGCGTGGGTCTCCAATTGGTGCAAGTTTGCATTCAAAATGGATTGGTTCATTTTCCTTCAGGTTGACCAAATTCTTGATCTCAGTTCTGAAGAGTGGTGGCTGTTGTTTGGACTTATGATATAAATCTTCCGGTGCTGGGGCTTCTCCCTCACGTTTGATGTATTCACGTACAGCACTTTCATGATCAACATCCCTGTAAAAATAGAAATGGAATATTCCAAATTTAAAATCAACCAATCATATCACCGGATTATGTTTACTGCTGAAAATATTGTCCAATCAGCACTCAGGAAATTAATTGAATATAAAATGGATGGCTAAATATTTGATGATATTAGTATTAGAATAGAGACCTTAATTTATGATGACACTTAAAATTTTTCTCTGTATGTACTGGGTAAGTAAAGATGAAAAAATGAAATATGGGTGTGAAATAAAGATCCTAGAGAAAAGATAACTTGACATTAAAGAAGACATCTACATGTACTTAAGAAAAATCTCAGAAAATCATATTTATTAAAATTTCAGAATCTGTATGAATCTCAGATGAACCATGCAATCCAAAGCGTTTTAAATTCAGGCAAGGACAAGAAATTACAGAAAAGGAGCAAGCAATATTTTTCAACAAGACTGAAACAGAGAAAATGCATCTATACAGAAATAGATGTAGGAAAAAAATGCCGGTCAGTTGTTTGAATTCATGGCATAAAAGCAATGGAAAGTAATAAATATGTCATATGACAAAGGTCATACTTGAAAGGTGCAAGGTTAAACAGTATAGAAAATAACAAACAAAAAGCACAAATAAAGGTGCATAGATTGAAGAAAGAGTAAATGAAACATAAATGATAAAAGCTGAATAAAATGACTCAATTTGAACATGAAGAAAATGAAACAAATCGTTCAGTTCTCCATTTTGACTGTTCTTAAGTCAACTGGGTGTAGGCCATGGTAGGAAAAAGCAAGTAAAATATATAGAAAATGAATATAATCAACATTTCTAGGCATCATACACTTAAATAGGTTTGTAGGCAGTAAAACATGTTATGGTAGATTGTGCATTAATTTAATGCGAGTAAAAGAAATGTCAAGGTCACACAGGCTGCATCAATTTTATTGAACTTTGACCTTCTTCTCCATTTGGAATCTACGACAACTGATGGTACTGGTGGGAGATACTGAGGCTCGTAGTGTGGGTGAAAATGCACTGGTCTAAAGCTGTAAAAATAATGTAAATGATACAAGATTCTAAACTTCCTTAATGTTCCCAGCATAATAATGAATGAATAAAATGGCTGAAATGCAAAATATGAATATGAGAAAATGAACATGAATGTGTGTTCAAAAGTGGATAGTATCAAATTAAAAGCTAAGCCTACAAATGGAATAAATAGAATAATTATTTCATCATTGGACATCATTTACATTTACCAACAGAATGATACATGTCCATATTGTGTTAAACAGCGCTGAATGTAATTGCAAAACCTTTGATGAGCATCCACTTTTGAATTCAATCATTCTAAAAGTATGCATAATGTAAAGTGTACATTGGGGAATATTATAATATATTCAAGTGCATCTTTTTTTAAAACAAGAAAATACCGAGTGCTAGTGCATTGTGGATAATTCATAATCAACCCAAGTGCATCATGGGATGTCTACATAATATGTTTATCTACATTGGTGCGAATTTCATACCAAGCAAGTAGGGCATGTAGCTTTCATTCAAACATTGGGAAATCTATAAATGACCTGTGACCCCATTGAAACCCCTTTTTAAATACTCAGAGCCATAAAAAATTATATTTCTAATTCAAATATACCAATACTATATATATAACATTACAAGGCAGATAAAATCATCTAAGTATCAGAAATCATTTACATAATGCTTGTTTACTATACAAAATCGATTTTTATAAGTTAATAAATATAGATTTTATGAACCAACAAAATTAATGTTGGACTTCAAAAACTGTTAAAGAGAAACCAACACAGTAAAGTCTGCACAAATTAGAACACATTATCACACTGTTTTCAAACACACAATACACAATATATTTATCAGATTCAAATTACAAGCAGGATAGTTATAAGCAGACGATACTTTTTGCTGTAAAAATAGCAGACGAAAATGCTACTTCTTCCCAAACAGCAGACAATACAGCAGCTTTTATGTTTAGAGAGAGTATATCATATTTCAATCATATAAAAATGGATTTAAAAGCAGAAAAAGCAGACAACACAGTTGATACTTGACACTGAAGGTTGATATCTTTGATATGGGTAAGCGATTCACAAATTTAAAAAAAATCATTAAAAAAATCTTTAAAAAGATCAATCACAGCCAACACAACAACCTCAATAAAACATTCATTCCACCAGAACAATGTTCTCAGATCTTTGACCACAGATTTTGATTTCTGAAACCAGCACTTAACCTCACACGCCATGGTAGAATATATTGCCATCTCACTCCAAATAAACATACAATAGTAAAAATTAACCCATTTGGCATTGATATCAAAATCACTGCAAAAAAATCACAAGGTCATTGCCCTA
Source organism: Lutraria lutraria (assembly GCA_964023205.1). Taxonomy (NCBI): domain Eukaryota; kingdom Metazoa; phylum Mollusca; class Bivalvia; order Venerida; family Mactridae; genus Lutraria; species Lutraria lutraria. The sequence goes on along the minus strand of OZ026851.1, from coordinate 16,326,857 downwards.
GTAACATACAATCACAAGGTCATCACCCTAGTAACAAACAATCACATGACCAATTCGGGGGGGAACATATCAGGTTACCTGGCCCAGGCATCGGCGGCCATAAGAACATCCTTCCTATCTGGTACCCAAACAGTGGCAGATCCCGGGACGTAAGGAACCGGTTCATATTTTGAACTTTTGGGTCGGCCATGAGTGCGTTCTCGGACACGCAAGGTCCTTCTTGGTTTCTCTGGGTAAAGTTCTCCATCAATTATTAATTTATCTGGTGTGGGTGGGGGAAGCTTTGTAATTCTTACAGCCCTCGTAAAGTATGAAGCATCTGAGTCTTCAGATGTAGCGTCTACATACACAATCTTAGTTTCTGATCTACTGACTTGCCTTTTAGTAGCCTCAGTTGTACGTCTGCTTACACGTCTTTGGTAACTTGGATGATCCGCAATATCAAAGTCAAGCTCAATTTGTTTTTCAGGAGCTTTAACTCGAGATTCAAGCTCAACCTTAGTGTGAGGTTTCCATACAGAAAACTGGGCTTGGCTCGTTTTCTTTTCTTTTGAGCTTAATTTTACATCAAGTTTTGGCTCAAATGTTACAGGCTTATACTCAGTTTCCTTAGGGGCCGGGACCTGCCACTTCGGGCGTACTGGCTTAGGTTTTACGAGAGGTGGCCGAGGCTTTTTAATGTCGGTATCAGATTTGCTGTAAATTTGTAAAAATTGCATAAAAAATGTGCGACTTTCGTACAACATGTTACAATACTTGTAGAAAGTTAATCAACATGCAATTTTTTTTAGAATGCTATAAATTCATTCTGAAGTTATTTCACACTAAAAACAAATTTCACTGGTAATTAATATAAAGTCCATTATTTTGTTTTTAAACGAACAAATAATAACGATAATTAGTACGAAATATTTGCAGAATGACTAATTACAAAATGTTATGCCCGAAAAGGCTCGATACGTTTTAAGCACAACGTCGATGAAATCTTAATATCTACAGCATAGCATGCATACCAGACTAAAAGCAGAACTAATTCCCGAAAAAAATATTTAGAAAATTTTGTTCTAAATTGATGTCTCATATTTTTTTCATTATCTGTAAATCAAGACGGCACATTTTACTTTTTTGCGAGGGGTGGGGTAACTTTTTATCTACCTTGGTTTCTCCTTTGGTGGAGACGGCGTTTTCTTGGAGCGACGTCTGTCTTTAGGTGATGGCGGTTTCTGAGGCCTAAATTTGTGTACATAAAAAATTAGTATTTCCTCTTCTTTATTTTCAAAAATACTTGTTTTTTTATCAATTATCACATGCATTATTCACTCTCATCTAATATAGATTCTAATACCTACACGCAAGTGTAGAGTGAATGTTTATTAAGTGATATATGCCATGCTTTTATAATTAACTAGTTTAAGTTATAGAGATTTTCCTCTACATAGTTACACAGAATGAAGAATGACAGAAGGAATTACAAAAAGTGATGAAATTACAACATCCTATGATTAATATTTTTTAAAAATCTATTTATAGTAACATAATCATTCTATTTATAGCCATTTTGAAGTTCAAACTCAAGGTCATGCAGCAGACGCACCTGAATAATTTGTATTTTGTTTCCAAGGAAGCGGGGATCTGTGGCTCAACTTTAGGCCAGAGATCTTCAGGTCTATAAAAAATAAAATTTAAGCATTTTTTTAGCTATTTATTTTTTGAAATCATAGAAAATAATGGCATGCTTATTTAATGTTGTTAATTTCATGCATTTTAGACATTTAGAAATAACCCTTAGTTCTCAATTTTTGTAGAATTACACTTACTTGATATCCCTAGCAAAAAAATGACAATTGAATTTAACTACTAACTTGCTTTACCATAAATTCACGCTAATACAAATTTAAAATTCTTAAAAAGATTGTTTTCATTTAATTTACCGGATGTACACGTAATCATGCATTCAAATTATTTTTAAAGAACATATTTTGTCTTTATATCAAATTATATTTTGTGTTTCGTGACATGCATTAACATGATTGAAATTTGTATCAAGACTAATTATCAGATTGTATCTTTTCATCCTATTTAAAAATTGATGAAATGAGAGGGAATGGGTTTTTATCCACACAACGAAACTCGTTCATGCATGACGCACCTTGCGGGCTCCTCATCAGCTGAGTAACTAACAAGACGTAGAGAACCCATTTCCATATCAGAGACATAATGTATCTCTTGTACATAGCCTTCCTCTTGTATATCATAGTGACTGATGGAAAAAATGAACAATGTTGAACATCCATGAATAGGGCAAAGAAAAGAATTAGAAAAACATTTCAATCAGAACCACAAAAACAACACAAGGAACGTATATTTCAGGAAACATCAAATAACAATGTATTAATAATTGTGTGTTTCAATAAATTAACCAAAATGGCTTATACGAAATAGTTTCATGACTAAATGACATCTAGAGATTTCAAAACTGTAGAAAGACAATTACTTTAAACATTATATTCTGTATACTGAAAGGTATATAAGAAAAGTAAATGAGACGAAACAACGCACATAAACCGTTAAATTAATTCCAAATCACAATGAGTTAAAACACTGACTATATAGCCAGCATAGAGAACACTGGACTACAAGTCAAGGGTAGGGGTAACAATGCCATGCACTGAAAGAGTTAGTTGAGCACTTCGAATCCAAAAATCTTGGTGCCGAAAATACAGAAATTGTTGAAGATATACTGGAAGCTTTCAGAGACAAGACATTCCATAGACCATGGACAACTGACTCTGATGGTCTAATTCAAGAAAATATCAGAATTTCAACAGGGAAGCAAACAAAATGGAGCTGGTACAAATCAAACAATCAAATATAAATGTAAGGTGCAATTCCTTTTGCAAAACCAACTGAAATGCTTGAACCAGAGCAGTTTGAGACAAAGATAAGAAATTAGCAACAACATAATGGTAGTCATACAGCAGATGAATTACAAGTTCAACAAAAATAAACACTATAATAACATTAAAACAAGATCAGTTGGTGAAGAAGTTAATGATAACATTGAAGAAGTTACAGATCAAACAAACAGTTTGACTTCATTAATAAACGGATATGGGTAAAAATGTCGAAATCAATTAACAAGATGAAGTAAGCGTAATTTCAGAAGACAAAACATAACCTTTGAAAATAGGAAATATGAATTTTAAATTAACCTAAAGCGATCAACTAAGTTCATTGCATGTTTGTATCTAAAGGTAGAGTCAAAGAAATGAAAGACTTATGTATAGTGTAGTCTGCATATTAAACTAGTAAATAAACATTTAGCAAGAATCAGTATTCCTAATTAATAAAATAATTTACCTATTTTTCAGATATACCAGTTAAATGAAAGCTTGTAGCTAAATGGTACATCTCAAGTTTTATATGTGTATTGATGTTCTTAAATAAGGAATAGACAGGAGGTTTACTTTGAGAAACATACAATTTGCAATAATTTCGTTTTAAAAATATAAATAAAACAAACAGCAAACTAAAACAAAACCCAAGAACTCAACAGAAGCAAAACAGCAACATAACCAGTCTAGTTAGATAAGCGCAAAAACATTCTACAATGACCCAAAAATCAAAAAAGGGTCGGAAAACCAGATTTTCACCTTTCCGGTGAGTCGGCTTTTCTTTTTGGTTTTGGTTTCACCAATGGTGGAACTTTGAGTTGCATCTTAGCCTCAGTTTTGGTAGATGTTTCGGGTGCACTAAATGATTCCGGTGTTTCCGGTTGGAAATACATGACCGGTTTTCTAGTCGGTTGCTTCTTCGGTTTAGGCGCTTTCAATGGCGGAATCCTTTTCGGAACATGCATTACTCTGTAATTTTTGTGTGCATATATGGAATATTGAGAACTACATCAAATATATAAATCTATACAATCACATACATACAATATCTAATTCCAGCCAATTTTGTGTGGATGATTTATACACACATGCCTCTATATCTAAGACATACAATGTACATAAATTTTCACTTGCCATCAAAAGGAATATGACAGAACGTACATGTGACAACATCTATATCAGTATATATAAATATGATGGTCTTGATTAGAAACCAGTCCCAGAATGTCGAGACCTTGCCAAAACACTAAGCTATATATATATAAGACACAGAGAAATGCTTGGCACATCTATCTAGCTGTTTTAATGAGGATTAATTTTAAAAGATAATAATACATGGGCAGAAATCTGGCAATAAAGAAAGTCTTTTTCTAGTACTAAGGAAAATTTCTTCTAATATCAATAAGGGTGAAAGAGTTAAATGATCATCAGTTTCTTTATCACACTATGTCTTGTTCTATATAGCCTATAATGAGTCATACTAGAATTATATAATTTTCATGTGACTGATGGAAAAAATGTATAATTGAAAAAGAAAATTTCATTTCTTTTGATTCAAAAACAATGTTTCCTTGTGAACTAATGACACCCGACAGAGCACAAAGATGATATTATACTGAGTATATACAACGCTACAGCTATTTTGTGTTATATAACATACTTTTGGTTAGTTTTGTCTGATTGGGTTAGTGTGACAGACTTGGGTACATAGAATGTGCGGAGGTGTTTATGTGGGTGGGTGGGGTATGTAAGGTAATGTAAATTTAACTTACTGCTCATCATCAGTGGATACAGCAGGGGCATAAGCTTTCGGAGCAGCACGGCTTGGCTCATCACGCCTGTAAAACAAGTATAAAACAATAAGAATCCATATTTGTTTACGATATCTTTCTGCATACTTCTGATATGATTATCTGAAATAAAAAACTATGGTACAAGCAATTCTTAACACTGAAACACTAACAAATGTTTATCTTGAAGATAAAAACAAAATCTATACAAAAAAATACTACAATGTATGATTCAAAATCAATATTTAATACACAAACAAACAACTTATATTAAAACATTTTCAGAAAACTGTAATTCACAACATTCTGCGTACAAAAATTCAATCTTGCTACGTAATTATGTTTTGTTTTAGCTGTAATAGTTGTTATGTTACCCAGAATGCATGCTGGCTACTCTTCAATAATGAAAATCAAAATAATTCTATATGACTGAATTTAATCTTCATGTAGCTACTCTCTAAATGAAGTCAAGAAGATCTAAATGGCAGATTAGCTACAATTCAGGATTTATTTCAACAGACTTCATTTTCCATGCAAACAAAGATTTATAGCATGCTTGGTCCTCTTCAGTGTTGAACTCTGATCAGTTAGATGATCCATCCTTCCATTGTCCTCTAACTGTCCTTCATACTCAATACATGCGACAGTAGTCAATTTTTGTCCATGCAGAGGGGCCAAAATGATATTAATCAGTCAACTATCAAATCTTTACATAAAATTTGCTGGTTAATGCCCCTATAAGTTTTCATGCTGACTCTTCAGAAGGAAGGTAAATTCACACCTTCATACAATAATTAAATCTTCAAGACATTTACCAAAAGCAGTCATCGGTACTTGCTATTTCAATTAAATCTTCTAAAGTGAAACACCTTATTCATGCGAAGTGGTTGGTTTGACAAAATTCATGCATCAAATATAATCGTCATGCCAACAAAAGAACTTTTCTTGGTGAATTCTGTATCAACCAATCAAATTGTAGATCTCTGAACAGCGGCCAATCAAATGGCTTGAAAATGATGTTGTTATCACATGCTTCTTCTAAGAGAATGTTGGTCTATTAATAGTAACACACTCTTCATTTTAGAGTTATCAAGGATCAAAATCATGCACGAGGATTTTTTTTTCATTCACATTCGTTGTACGAACCTCTTAAAGTCAAGCTCATCCTCTGAGATGACTCGTACGTAACCACACTCTGTGTCAGATACGTAACTGATTTGCTGTACTGGACCTTCCGGTTGTAACTCGTAACTATAGCAACAAAATTACAAACCCATTTAGACAAAAGGAAAAGAGACATTATAAAGGATAGATCCAAGAATATAATACCTAACAGAAAATAGATATTGAAGAATGTCGAGATATAGTGGAGAAAAGTTACTGCAATGACCATTTGCAGCCCTGATCGATTATTATAATTGAAATATATATCCAGTTCATCAAAAAAAAAAATCTAAATTCAACAATTGAATCCTTTTACTGCATGGACCTATTATTGACATTCAAAAGCATGCCAATGAACAATTTTCAAGTAACCTTGGTGATGGACTCTTCTTTGTGGTTCTTGTCGGTTGTTCCGGTTTAGGTGGTGGCCGTTTAACCGGTGGCACAGTCTTCTTAGGCATGACTTCCGGTACTGGTTTGGGTACCGGAGCAGGAGCAACAACCTTTGGTGGTCCGGTTGGTTTGAACTCGACCTTGGTAACCTTCTTCTTAGCAACACTATCGGTTGTATCAAAGCGAGCGCGAGCCTCAGCCATACTTGGAACCTTGGTTTCCTCTTCTGAGTCCACTTCCATAGGTACAGCCATTGGTTCTGGTTTTTCCAATTTTTGATATGGTATCCTAAACATGTATTATAATAATCATCATAAACTGATCGATCACATAGTTTTTAATAATATATGAAACAAATATTTTAGTGTCAAGTTAAAAAAGTTTTATCATAAAAATCAAATTAAAAATGTTCTACCTAAATGTTGGATTGCAAACGTAAAACTTGAGTAAAATATCATAGATTACACAAATATAATTCATAATTATAAACAATTGACAATTTTCAAGATTTTTTTCTGCAGTAAGACAAGTATTTAAATTAAAATATTTATGAAATATTTGTACAACACATCATTTAAACTGTGCCTGTTTAAATGGTAAATTCAAAGTTTTGATACAAAAATAACAACAATAGAAAAATGAAAACAAACAAAACAACAACACACAACAACATTCAGAAAAAGAGAAAATTAAGCTTCAAACACCTTTTTCGTCGTAATTCTGGAGAAGCCTCGACAGATGCACAAACTGGCGTGGGAGGCGGGGGTTTGACCCCGCGAGGTAAGGTAGAAAGAGGGGAAGTCAGATCTGGCAAATCAGAGGAAAGATAGCCAGGGGTCACGCTAAAATGAATATATCAACTAAATAAATCACAATATCAAAAATAAACAATGATGGTAATATTGGTATGTCTGAAATGTTAGCAAATAATTAAGACAAATTTTTTTTTGATAAACTACTTTTCAAATAATTGGAAACATATTTACTATAATTGCCCCCATGAGTCTGAACATGGCAGGTCAGTAAACAAATTAAATAATATAGAATAAAATTATTTACTTTAAGAATGATTGTCAACTTTTGTAGATTTTTTTTTGTAATTTTGTATAACAGCTGACTTAGAAGTAAATCTCATATCAAAAATGTAAAGGCATATTTTGAGAATGAAATTTAATTTGTTTTGCCAACATTTCAGACGAGTGACAACATTATGCAACAGTAATCAAATAAAAGGATAAAATTCTTAAAATAAATGTCATAAAATAATACAATGAAACAAAGCAATAATTAAAATTGGGGGAAAAGCACTTGATATAAGGCAAATCACAGCAAACAAATGAAATTTTGAAAGATTAAAATTACATAAAAATACTTAATTAGCATTAGATAATAAAGAATTACCAAATTACCAACAACACAATTAAACAGAATTACCAATGTTTTTACAAAGAAAGCTAATTTTATTACATAATTGACAAATGTTACACAGTCATATATACTTAGTAATGACAAAAAATGGTTATTATGTTAATCCTTGACGATACATTAAAGTGGTAATTAACAATTAATTTAGCAGACAATTAATGATCTAAGTATTAGTTTTGGGTCTTTTACATATTTTTTTTACATGCTTGGAACTCTTCTAATTTTTAAGTAGATTTTAATTAAAGTAAGTTCATTTTGTATGATCTTTTTCTAGGCAGCAAGCAGGTATATGATAAGCATGTAATCCAAGTAGACTAGTTCTGGCCTTACGCTGAATATAATATAGAAATAATTGTCAAAATTCATGGTAGTTACTTAATAGAGAAAAAAAAACACCTAAGCTATACTTATTGAACAGCCCAGCATATACATTAAAATGAGTAGTGAGAAAACGAGAGACAGATGACAAAAAAAAATATTGTCTGAACTAAAATTCCTAAACTACAACATCTCATAAAAAATATCTGCGGGACAGTTCAAGAAAATACATAAAATTATGTAGGCCTAAGAATACAGCTTAATTTCAACAAAAGAAATAACAACATACAGCTATATAAACCTGATCAAGTCTGGGATGTTCTTTTCAAATGCTTGTTAAAAATTTTCCCATTTAAATTGATCCATAAAAAAAACTTAATTCATCTAAAATTTCATTTTTTGAAAGTCTTGAAAAAGTGATTTATATAATGGATTTAGTGAACTCGGATAGAGTAAAGAATAGGATATAACAAATTATTTATTCTTCCTCAAATGCACTTAATTATTTCATCTTTAAGTAAGAAGTAAAATATAGAAATATGATGAAGTACCGGTAATAATTTAGGTCCAGGAATTTGGTATGCTCATATTCTACTGTATACAGTCTCAATTTTATCTAGAATCGAACCCACGCCCTTTCATTTAGTAGTCTAGCGCATTACCACTCGAACACTGATCACCCCCCATACAGTTTTAAACTTAGGTAACTAAGACAATACAGTATACCACACAAAAGTTTTAATCATGAAATTTTATCTTGATACATGCAACATTCAGACATACTGTTACTGTTACATGCAAAACATTTAAGAGCAAAACAGATGAATAAACAGAAGACACAAGGGGAGATAATTCAGTCTGCCCCACAAGTCACACCATGCTACATTGAAAACTCATTCACAACCTGCTAAGGTCTTCTTCCTTAATGAGACGCAACAATGCGCTATCTCCGTCTTTCACGTATGAAATCTCCTGAACGAATCCTTCAGATTGGATCTCATATTGCCTGCAAAGTGTCTTATAACTATGAACAAAACCCCTATCAACATATCAATGTAAAATACACCAAGCAATAAAAAGGTCAATTTTTGCAGATTTTTAAAAAAAATTCACAAATCAATTTTTGGACACAATAAATACTACTCACTGGATTTTCAAAGCAAAATACTGAATTTCACAAAATTTCAGTTTTGTCAATAAACACGACAGAAGAGCAATTTATTAGGATACAACTGGTCTGTAAATCTTATTTTCTGATTTCTTCCAAAACATTTACCAGTATTGCTAAGACAACAGAGCCTTGCAATCAAAATGCATCCTTAGACATTGCAACAATAGCAATATAAAATGCAGACAAAATTTTTTCATTATTTGCATTTTCAATAAAAAAGTTGCATACAGTCAATCCTGTGAACAAAGGCCATCCTTGGGAAAGACAAAATATGCCCCCCCATTGACAGGTGACCTTTATTTGGAGGTGGCCACTAACACAGGTTTGACTGTATTTCACCAGAAAAGAACAAGATCGACTTACGGTGAGGTCTGTCTTGGTGGTGAAGCTTGTCTTGGTTGTACAGCGAATTTTTTCTGTACTGGTTCCTCTACCTTCTTTGGTTCTTCAGCTGAAAATGGGAACCAGCAATGGTAAGTAAGAAATACTTGTTGCAAGAATAAGATTGGTAACCATAGGAACATTCTACAAGAAATTAATAAAAAGAAAGAGACCAAAACCAAATAATTTGTTCTTTTACTTATATTGTACAGTGCGATTTTATTAAACTGTCGAAGCTGAATAATTACACAGTTCGAGGGTTCAACGCAACACTGTCCTAACTCATATTGAAATAAGAACAAGTTACGACAGTGTTGCGCTGAGCCCTCGAGTTGCTGAATGCTATTATTTTTAGCTTCATACCACAATTGATGCCTTTCATAATGCATTTTGTCATACCGACATTTTCATATAACAATATGTACTGTAACAACAGTTTCAGTGGGCTTAACAATGATGATGTTTTTCAACGATATTTCACTTAAGCCAGTTCACCTGACCAGTTTTTCTGGACTATACTAACCAGTACTAAGTTATCATTCCACAAGGAGCAGAAAATTTCTCCCACTTATGGATGTAAATCCACTTTTTTGTCAAATTTTCATAGAATTATACATATAGGATTTGATAGAAGTACTGTTAAAACTTACGTGACACAACTAGTTTAGCTTTAGTTGTTGCTGATCCTGCGATATTTACGGCTGTACACTGGAACCATGCAGCATCGGTTTTCTTAGCATCTTCAATATATAATACAGCTCTACCATTGTCAATCTCGATTCTGAAATAAAAATATGTTTGATTTAGTGGGCTTAATGCCTTTTCCCACGATACAATACGGCTGGTTTCGATGATAGATTAAACACAGATCATTTTGCTAAAACAACTTCATCTACTTCCTTAAGGTGGATCGCGGGTTTCCTCCAGAAAAATGGTCATTTTTTTAAAGGTCGACGTGCAATATAGAAATTTTGCATGAACAACATTTAATGTATTGGCTAACGCAAAAATGATATATTCAAATGATATTTCCATGGAAACCACTCAAAAGCGCCACCTACTTGAATGATATGTTTTTCGTTGATTTTCGCGTTATTTCCTGTACTGCTCCGACAATATTGTGTATTAAGTTATGCAATTTTCATAACTGTAATGCTGGATCATTTACAAATTCGAAAAAGTCAGTAATATTACATTTTGTTGTCATTCAATATCAAAATATGTCGAGCGAACTCTGTAGGGGTGGCAATTTACAATGCCAAAAATGAGACATTTTCTTCTTAGTCGCGTCAGGAATGAAAAAACGGCCCGATGATTTTTTTTAAAAACATAGAACGGATTCTTTGTACAATTTAGAAAACTTTAAAACAATAAAAATATGGTCACCGACTTCGTTTTCATGCCAATGTAACTATTTAAACTTGGAAAAAGGCTAAAAACGTCAACGTTTTTACACAAGATCGACGTGACGTTGCGACGTTATTAGTTGTTACTGACATATTTTGGCTTAACGTCACGTCGATCTTGTATTTTATGGTGACATTTTTAGCTTTTTTCTGTGTTTAAATAAGTTCAAATGGCACGAAAACGAAGTCAGTGACCATATGTTTTTATTTTTTTAAAGTCTTTCAAATTATTCTATGAATCTCTGCTGAGTTTTAAAAAAAATTCATCGGGCCGTTTTTTCACTGTTGACGCGACTGAGAGAAAAATGTCTCATTTTTTGGCATTGTAAATTGCCACCCCTACAGAGTTCGCTCGACGTCTTTCAATATTAAATCACAGCAAAATGTAACATTATTGACTTTTTCTGATCTGTAAATGATCCAGCATTGCAGTTATGTGAATTGCATAACTTAATATACAAAATTATCGGAGCAATACAGGAAATAACGCGAAAATCAACGAAAAATATATCACTCCGCTAGATGGCCCTTTTTGACCGGTTTCTATGGAAATATCATTTGAATATATCATTTCTGCGTTAGCCAATATATTAAAGGTTGTTCATACAAACTTTCTTTATTGTAACTTGACGTCTAAAAAAATTACCTGAAGGAAACCCGCAATCCACCTTAAACGAAGAGGATATTAGTATGTAATGATTTCTAAACATTTTGGGTGGGGGATGAAATGGTTAAATACTCAACAACAATTTTCCAGAAATTAGACTCAGTATAAATGGCTAACAGTTTAAATTGTTAAAAGGGGGATATATTCAAAAAGGTAAATCTTGATCATGGTCAAAAGTGTGAGTGTGTGTATAAAATTAATGCTTGTGTTTTGTGGTCATTTTTTTTTTGTTAAACCGAACAAACTCGCACGTTGAAAAATTCACTTTATGTTAAACAATTGCGGGATGTGCTTACTTATAGTCTTTGTTTGGTGTCATCATCTTGTTATTCCTCTGCCAACTCATCATTGGTGTAGGCGTGCCGATAGCACGAGCAGTCAAGGTCACTGATTGACCTTCCTTGATGGTGTAATTCTGCATACGTTCAATAAACTTAGGAGGCTGCATTTGTTCACGCTCTGTGAAATAAGAGACAAAATACAATGTACAGTGCAACCTCTGTAGAGCAACACCCTGTTGGAGCTGCAAATATTGGCCGTTGTATAGAGGTTGTTGCTCTACAGAGGTTAAATTTGTAGTAAATATCAGTAAAGTGAAATTTTGAAGGTGTTGTTATAGAGAGGTTGTTGCTCTACAGAGGGCCGCTCTGGAGAGGTTTTACTGTATCTTAAAAAAACAATAATTTGACTAAATCCAATATATGTAATTACTATACAAATACAGTATAACCTGTGAACAAAGGCCATCCTAGGGAAAGACATTATATGGCCTTTATTGACAGGTGACCTTTATTTTAATAAACAATGACGTTATTTAAAAAATGGCCTTTATTCACATGGTAGCTGTAAATCAGAGGACTTGTGTCCACTAACACAGGTTTTACTGAACCATAGAATTACCATTCCAAAACAAGAAATACAGCAATGTGACCATACCAAAACAAGAAATACAGCAATGTGACCATACCAGGTTTTCTATAGTTTCTTCAGAGGATGCTTTTTTCTTAAACAAAAGATACTATTGACTTTGTTGATCAATTTTGTTGCAAACTTGGTTAAAAAAGATGATCAACTAGATTATAACAGCCTTAAATTCAATACGAGACAAAATTGATGTCAACTTACCCAATACATTTAATGTAACACTGAATGTGTTTTCACCAGCTTTGTTTGTAGCAATACAAGTATAAACACCAGCATCATTAGGTCTTGCCTTGGTGATAATTAAAGAATGTACCCCATCTTCATTGACAACCATCTATAACAACAAAATGAATCATCAATAGACAAACATATAAAAACATACACATATAACATACTCAAATCTTGATTTAATATCATGTTCAAATACACCCTCAGTCCAGTGATTCTGAGATAAAGCAAAAAGGACCACCTCGATATGAAATCTATTTTTGGAGGGGAGCTCTGTGTGTCAACTGTTACTTTAAATACAAAATGCTGAAAATAAAAGGATTAACAATATGGAGTCAAATTTCAAAAGACATTTCACAGTCATTACTATCACCCCAAATTAAACAAATAAGTATCTTGACAAAAGATATTGATTTAAACCACATCAAGTTTGGTCAGCATACCTTGTGATGGTCATCAGGATGGACTTGGTGGTCGTTACAGTACCAGGTCAGTTCTGGTGCCGGACGTCCGGTGACTAAGGTATCAAACCGGACAGTATGGCCCTCCCGAACCTCAGAATCATTGGGTTTCATCTTGAATTGAGGTTTCAGCTGGGATTCAAATACCCCACCCACATCTTGGGGACTTGGTCTGACAGCATCCCTGAAAAAAAGAAAATATCAACTTTTTAAATATCAAATTCGCTAAATGCACAGTACTTAATAAGGTTGACGTATGATTTGAAATTAAAGTTTCTTTTCATTCCATGTATTGATAAAAATATCAACAGCAGTAATACATCAACAATATAATGTTATATGAATATAAAATCACACTGACAAAGTAATTAAGGTTGTAATAGCGAAATCCTTAATTAAGGGCCATTATTTTAGAATGAAATAAAAAATTCCAAGACAGTATCAGTAAAGAGCAAGTCAATTTAAACTTGAAATAGAATCATTTTAAGATAAAAAATGTATACTTGGCTGAATTGTTTTTTTTTAATTCTTTCAAAACTTACTTGCGGAACATTCTGTCCAAAGTTTCTGGCTGTACAAAAGAAGTAGCATCAATGTTGCCGACACTTTCAACCAGTAGTTGACTCGAACATGTGTCTTTACCCTGGGAGTTAACGGCCAGGACTGTATAGTGTCCAGCATCTTCTGGGAGGGCAACGCGAATACGCAATGTGCAAAAGGCATCTCTGTCATATTTGATTTCATAACGGTTTGAGCGCTTAACGCGGTGACCATCTTTATACCAGGCAACCTAAAATGAAACAAAGACAAGGTTACAAATTTTTGTTATAATTGATAAGATATTATTGGGCTGTTTTGTCTTTTGATTTTTATTATCTTTTTTTTTTAAATAGCTAAGGGTTTAGTATAAAAAAAATTCACCTCTAAAAGAGGGTCACCCAATTGGAAATAATGTTTGTAATACAGTATACTGTTAAATTCAAATTCAGATTTAAAAAAAAATAAATTAATGTTTGAATTTTACCTTTGGTCTAGGCTTGCCTAAAATTCTACAGACGAAAGTTGCGTCAGCGCCCTCTATGAGGTGAAAGTCCTTCATTGTTTGGACGATCTGTGGAGGAGAATTGGGAGCAAAGCTATCGGGGACCTCTGAATCATACTCAGAAGTCTCGGTCTCACTGGCGAAGCGAACTTTTCCGTCACGGTATTGAATTTCTCCACGTAGACGGTCCTCGAAATGTGAAACCTGGAAACGCTGCAATACAAACAAACAAAATCTTTAAAATTCCCTGCATTTTCTGAATTGTCCAGATGACTGTTTGTAAATAAAGTATAAGCACATTTAACAATCTATGAGGTAAAAATGTCATTTTTAACATTACAAGTTTCAATATCTGACCATATGTTTAATTGATAATAAAAATCATAATTTACTTTAATTTTACCTTTGTTGTTAACATAATCAAAGGTTTTTAAACTATTTTAAATAAAGAAGTTTATAAACCATGTGTTCGCAGGGCACAAATGCCCCTGCTGAGAACTAAGTCAAAAAGGTTCCATAACTCCTGTGAAAATGTTTGGATTTTAACGGAAATCAGTCTTGACCAGTATTTTATTATTAAACACCTTCAGGTAAAATATGAAACCAATCCATGACATAGTTTTCAAGTTATTGCTCGGAAACCAAAATTTGAACGGGGGGATAGACCGGGGTAACACTTTATGCTCTTCCACCATTTCGAATGGCAGCAAAAATGGCGGGGGGCATAAAAATGATGTTAAATATATTACTGGTGAGACTTCCTCCTCCATGACTTGTTGATACTCTGGTTCTTCCTTCTGTGACATCCTATAATCCATATTACTCTCCAGGATTCTGTTAGCACGTGGAATAAAGAATTCCTTTTCGCTACGTCTAGGTTGCTGAGTTTTAGCGAGCAATTCCTGGTCGAAGGGTAAGGTAGGTGGCATGGAGGCGGGCAAAGGCGGAGCCTCTGGTGCTTCTTTCTCTGCAGGAAGTAAAGATTAACACATGAGAATAATGTTAAATCAAAACTTCTAATGTTACAATGAGTGTATAAAAACGTAACAAATAACACAATTATAGAAACTTCTCCAATCCAATTATGTACACTGTTTCAACCACAGATGCAAGACCAATGTTTACATTGTACATACATACATGTATATATATAGTAGAGACATAAATTGGGCACACTCTTGCATGTTCACACTTAGGTATAGAAACAAGCTTCTATTTCATTAGGAGACTGATCCAAGAATTCAGACCAAGCTCAAACAGTACCAATTAATTACTTCTGTTAAATCTTTATGGAAAAAAGTCACATTCAAAGCGAGTTTTAAACTACTGAGTATATCATTAATTCTACCACTTACTTTCAACTGGAAGAAGAGTTGCTGTGGTCACAGTTTCACCTATAGGGTTTGTGGCTATACATGCGTAATCTCCGGCGTCTTCCGGTCTGCAGCGTGAAATAATCAACGTACAGCGTCCGGTGTTCTCATCAATAGACATCTTATGTCTGAAATAGAAAATTCAACGAGAATGAAGTGTCGTCTTGATTACACCATAATGACATATAAAGGTAAAGTTTACTGCAAACATCATTCAACATTTAATCTACTTGACTGTTTGGACATGAATATTACATTAAAGGGGTTCTTTAAGGTAAATGTACTGTACCCATTCCCAAACCAAAATGGTAACCATTTTTTCTCAAATTTGGGAAATTCCCAATTAAAAAGCAAATCTTTTAATAAAATGTTTGAATGTTAATTTTACTTGATTATAAACTCAAGAAAATAGTTCTACAAAATGTTTATAAATTCTGCTGGTGCAGGTACCTCTCTCAAAATGTAGAAAATAAACCCTGCACTTCTTCAGTTTAATTTAACATTTAATATAACCAAAACTCCAACAAACCTGGCATCTGGCCAAAGTTTCCTTCCATCTTTGGTCCAGTACACATCTGGGAATGGCTGTCCAGAAACATGGCTTTCCAAGATGATGTTTGTATCTTCAACTAATCGTGTTGTCTGTAAACGTTCAATGAAGTGTGGTTTCACAGCCTCAATTGGTGATGGAATCCTCTCTTCACGAGGTCCAGCAACTACTGGTACAAAGTCTTCAATGACTGGTACATATTCTTGTGTGGCTGGTGGTCTTGTTGCTATAAATAAATCAAAACCCACAATTAAAAGATAAGACAAGAACAATGTTAAGGTTCATCTGTTGATTAACACCTCATTCGACAGCAATAGCAGAGCTGAGCGAGAAAGGGAGAAAAGATACAGATGAAAAAATTCATTCTTAAGAAGTGTACATAAAGAAGTTTTTAATAATTTTACAGTGTACCTTACAAAAAAAAATTGATAATCTACAATATATGCAGTCAAACCTGTGTTTGAGTCTACCTCCGAATAAAGTCCACACTGTGAATAAAGGTCATTCTTTTAATTATTTAGAACAAAATAACCTCCGAATGAAGGCCATCCATCAATTTTGTCTTTCCCATAGATGGCCTTTGTTCACAGGTTTTATATATTCTAAATGAGTAAGAATAATTTGATAGTTCATCCTTTCAAATTTGTAGAACAAAAACCACAAAAAAATTACTTACGCATAACTTTCAAGTTTGCTTCTGATGTAGCAGTGCCATCAGCATTAGTGATAACACATTTAAATCTTCCTGCATCTTCAGGGAATACTTCAGCAATGGTGAGTGATGTGCTGTCATCACTATATGAAATCTCAAAGTCAGTAGAGCTCTGAATCTCAGTTTCATCACGGTACCATTTAACAATTGGTTCCGGTTTACCTTTAAAGGTAACAACAAATTTGACTTTTTCACCTTGTCTGGCATTAGTGTCATGTAATGGTTTGACAAATTTAGGTTTCTCTTTCAAGTACATAGTCTGTTTTGCAGGTGGCGCTACCTGTTGTTCAACGGGCACACCAAATTTAGGTAAGCGCATTTCAGTGGTTGATTTTATCTTCTTGTCTGGTTTTGTCTCAGGTTCTTCAACAGGGATTCCATACAATGGAATTCTCTTCTTAAATTCAGGCAATGGCTGCTCATCGAACAGTTCCATGGAAACGTGATCATGGAACTTTTCTGGCTTTGGCTCGACAGCTGGTTTCTGTATTTTAGAGACCTTGAACATTGGTGCTTCATCCACAGGTCTTTTAGGGGCTGTCTTAGTTCCAGGGGCTCTCTTAGGCTCAAACAATTCACGGGCTTCACTGACGGGTTTCTGTTCCTCCATTTCAACATCAGGCTGTTTTGGGGTTGCTGTAAAATATTGACAAAACTTTCAAATTTGTACAATTTATGAAAATTAATGTCAAAATAAACCTTATACATAGAATATTTATGACTTAAAAATTTCATTCAATATGATCAAAATTTATATTCATTGTAACAAATCCAGAGAAGAGCTAAGGAAAAGAGTACTTAAAAACTTACGCTGCACAATCAGATTGGCAGAGACTTGGGTGTGGCCACCCTTGTTCTTGGCTTCAACGGTAAACCTTCCAGCATCTTCATAGAAGACTTCAGGTATGTACAAAGAATGAATATCACCTTCTTGAACAATTTCAAAGTCGGGAGAACTGACCAACTCCTGGCCTTCTCTAAACCATGTGACCTCGGGGACGGGGCTTCCTGATACTCTTACGGTGAGTTTGACAGGTTCGCCTTCTTTGATGGAAATGTCATATAATCTCTCAGTGAAAGATGGTGGAATAACAGATGCTAAAAGTAGATTGAAAATATACATTTTATCAATCAATGAATTAGCACACAGAAACATAAAATATCAAAACTATAAACAATAAATGGGGAAAAAACAAATTATCAACTGATCATTTTGTCAATAAGTTCTATACACTGATACTGTCTTGACCAGCAAAATTCCAATTTATAGAACAAAGAAATCTTGTAAGGATACATATATTATACAGCCATGTTGCAGTATAAGAGCAAACCACAAAGAATCTGATGTATTACTTTTTCAAATAGACAACAAAGACAATACAGCAAAAGCGATTAATTCCATCACTGTAACGACCCGACATATCACATGAACCCTGAAGCTGAAACTTACCACGAACGATGAGTTCAGCAGAGCTGTTGGCCTGTCCAGCAACATTGGTTGCCTTGCATGTGTATTGTCCACTATCCTCTGGGAAGGCTTCAGGAATCATGAGGTGGACACGTCCATCTTTGTATGAAATTTCGAAGTCAGGTCCATCTTTCAGATCTTTGCCTTCTTTGTACCATTTGATAGTTGGCTCAGGCTTGCCTGCAAAATAATTCATTTATAAATCACAAATATAGCCTTCAAGATAATATATACATAAACATTGAATGGAAGTTCCAAGTAGCTATTCTTATACCAGAAATCATTCAATATCTTAAATCAATGTAACTATGGGAAAGTTTCTAGAAAAAAACAACATATAAACTACCTTACCAAGACAGAAGCCACCAAAATCAGAAACATACGAAAGGCTAAAGAGTAAAACTCAGTTTAGGATGAGAATTCCATTTTATCACATAGTATTAAAGGTGAATGTACTGGTAAATAAGATTTTATTTTTAAAAAGAAGCTTAAAAGTTTCACGATGGATATAACAATTATTTATCAATTCATTGCTACACCTGAATGGACTCGTAAATCAGAATATGCAACAGCCACAATTCAGTCTTTTCAGGCTGATGATAAAATCCATGAAAAATGGATCCGAGCCCCTCTTTGGAAAATTGTAAAGAAGAAAGTACCTGTGACCACTCCCTCAAATGTCACTTTAGTTCCCTCCATGGTTGTAACATTTTTCAGAGCCTGCAAGAATTTCGGTGGGATTGGAACAGATATTGTCAAATCAACCGGTTGATATTTCGGCTGCATGTCGGTTGTGATTGTCGTAGCAAAATGTTCCTGAGATTTGACTTCTTGTACATCGTATCTAGGCTTAACGTCAGTAACTAACGTCGTCGAGTGCTCTTCCATAGAAGGAATGTATGTCGGGGCTTGTTGGCGCACCTCCGTAATTGAGCGACGTGATATATGTGTCTCAGTTGTAGTTAATGTTTCAGTAGAGGAATATTGTCCACTTGTCCTGAAAGAAAAATAATTTAAGTTAACTGAAAGCTCAAATAATCCATGCAGGGAAACTGCAATTTGACTATTACCATAATACTGTATAGAACAAGCATAAATCAACTTGAAAAGAATGTATCATAATTACTGACATACGTTGAAAATGATATTATTAGTTTCTGATTTATACACTTTGATTTGTTATCTTTTTATAACAGCCTATTTGAAAGCTATGGTCATTTCAGAGCCACCCCTGAGAGAGAAGATACAGGAGAACCAGGCATTTATATCCCTACTCTTATTTCAAATATTTTTCCTGGTTCTGTATTATGCCTGCTGTAAAGCACCAATGCACACCTCACCCATTTTATTTGCGATTTTCTTAACATAGTGCAGGGCCCAGTCGTGGAGATGGGGACTCTGAAAGTGTCCTTTAAATAACAAAAGCCAGAGCAAGGATTTGAACCCACAATCTCTTTAACCATAACACCACCGATTCAGCCTCCATGAACCCTTTGAATCTTAACACTTTTGTAAAATAGCCTTACCTCTTAGATTCAAAAGTCCTGCTTTCAACAACAGGCATCATTGGCGTCCATTTTGTTTCTTCTACATGGAGCATACCAGAGCATGTGGCTTTGCCAGACGGATTCTCGGCAGTAATGGAGAAACGACCGGCATCTTCATCAAATACTTCAGGTATGTGTAACAAGTATCTATCACCTTCCATGGTGATTTGGTAGTCCTGGGAAACGACTGGTTCTCCATTTACAAACCATGATACCTGGAAGTCAGAAATCAATATTCTTATTACAAAATATCAGGTACCATTCTATAGACAACAAAAAAATACAAAGCAGAATTAGTAAAAACAGCCACAATAACCGGGCCGGGTATGCACAAAAGTATTTTTGACAATGTCATAGATTGGATCCACATCATTGTGTACAAAGCTATTTCAACTTTACAAAAAGATGCACATAAAATACCAAATAGCATTATTCCTAAGCAGATATAAGTTGTGCATATTAACTCTAAAGGCATCCAGCATTACCCGAACCATTGCTTTGGTCTTAATAAAACACATACATGTAGTAACAAAGAACAAGAGGATGAACATTACTATAACACTATTAAACGCCCACCTTTGGTTTAGGACTGCCAACAATAACACAGTCCAAGGTTACACTATCACCAGGTTGTACGACCTTGTCTTGGAACAGTTTCAAGAACTCTGGTGGTGAGTGTGTCACTTCTGTCTTTGTTGTGCGTCTCACTTCTGTTGACCTCATCACTTCCTGTTGGGGCAAGACCTTGATGGCGAGTTTAGCATAACATTTAGCCTCGCCGGCTTTGTTTGTGGCTTTCACCATATAGTTTCCGCCATCTTCAGCAAAGACTTCTGGGATTGTAAGATTGTGTACATCAGCAAATGATGTCACCTAAATAACAAAAATTCAAAATATTTGTCAGATTGTATAAATCTTAGTAAAGAAAATCATCATATTTGAAATTTTAGATCACAAGACAGGACCACAAAACAAATTAACAACAGCAAAAGAATGTGAAAAACTGTTCACTTCACTTTACTCGACAGAACATTGAAAAGGCAAAAAAGGTGTTTAATTAAGCAGTTAATTAGGAACTATCAGCCTCATTAGTACTAAAAGATTTAATTTCATAATGCAGCTTCTTTACGAACATTTTTGCTCTAACATACAAAGACTGAATCAGGGATCAACATACCTGGAAATCTGCACTTGGCTCCAGTGGTTTGTTATCTTTGTACCATTGCACGCTGGGTAATGGATGACCTTGAACTCGGCACTGTAGTGTGACCCTTTGACCTTGTTGGGTGTTGACATCCCTTAGCAACTGTGTGAATTTTGGAGCAGAAATCTCCAAACCAACAGATGCATCACTAAGTTCACTCAGTGCTAAAAAAATACATAAATATCATTACAAAGTAAGTTCAAAGGGCAAAAGGTGGAGGTTAAAAGTTTCAACATGAACTGAGAATGTCCATCTCTGAAAATGTAACAAAAATTGCTCTTTATTATTCAGTAATATCAATTTTTGCTTCTTTACAAATTTCCAAAGAAGGGTATGACCTACTGCGACCTGGATTCGAACTAGTATCACCGGGTTACATGTCCAGGGCATTGGTCACTGGACTACAGCCACAGCCTAATCATATTCTACTGTACATATTATAGTTAAAGAAAGTAATGTTTGACATTGGTACATACGTTCAACATGAAGTCTGCAGGCACTTTCAGCAACACCATGTTCATTCTTTGCAGTAACTCTGTAATTACCAGCATCTTCAAGGTAAGCTTCACGAATGACTAAAGTACATCGGTCACCTTCAAACAACAACTGAATGTCAGAAGACTCTTTCACTGGCTTATCATTTTGATACCAGATAACCTGCAAGAGAAAGAAAATATGTTTGCGTATGGTAAAGAAGATTTCATAAAAAGACTGATCCTAGGCAGGAAGATGTACCGACAATTACCCAACTAATGTCATTTTTTGGCATCAACCAAATCAAAGTAAAAGCAAATTTGGTGACAAACTGCACCTCAATAATACAAAAGTACATGGTATACAGTCATGTATGTTTAGAAAAAATAGGAAAGTTTTTTAAACTACCCAGACTGTCTTGTCTACTTGTATCATACTTCAGTTTTCAGACTGACAGAATAATATTATGTTGATGTAAATTTCTATTGTAAGCTAAACTCACAACTTTGTCTAATTTTCACTAAAGGGAACATTTTAGGTCAAATTAAGAAAAATTTCAGACTGGTTCAAAATTTAAGGAAAATAGAAAATTTTGTCCGTACCTCTGGTTCTGGGTTTCCAATGAGTACACAGTCTAGGCGTACTCGGCTACCTTCCATAACTTCTCTGGATGGCAACAGTTGCTGGGTGTAGGTTGGTGCCATTGGTTCTTCAATGGAGGCAACTGACATTTCCTCACTAAAAGAGCAAACAGGGGAGGTAATTAATATTTTCATAAAATAAAGGGAGACAATTTGGTTAGCAATCATAATAATATTTTTATGAATCTATTTTACAAGGAATATCACAAACACAAATATCAAGCACATAGCATTAATTTTCAGCATAATCGCCTTTTAACTTTCACTTCAGTATTTTAAAAAGATATTTTTTCACTTCATTCACAACTTAATTGCGCATTTTTTTCAGTCCATCAATAGTTTGTTGAAGAAAAATTGACAAAGCATTTGGTAACTTGAATCAAATACCACAGCAAGTATTAAAAAAATAAATTCTAACAAAAAAGCGGGAAGAAAGCCACTCAAAACAAAGTTGATGTCATGGGTCATGTGTTACTAAACAACATATCATGTGATCAAATATCAAGTCATGTGATAAAAAATTTCAAGTCATGTGATCAAACATCTTTAGAAGATCATGTGATCAAACTCAATCAGGTTGGGTAATCAAATAAAACTCAAATATACAGAAGGTATACTGGTCATTTTATTGATCATGAGAGTATCATGTGACTTAACATGAAAAGTCGAAAACGTTACATTTCCAATAGATCTGCCTATCATACATAATTTATTTAAACATTCCATACAATTTAACTATGGAGAACAATATAATATGTCCATTCTGGAATTCTAACTTTGTCACCAAATATGATAAAATTCCTAGATTACAAACAACACTAACATGACCAAATATGTACATGTATAAAGAAATGCATTCTAAGGAGTACAAGACCTGTCTAATAAAGGGAGACAACTCTTTTTTTAAAAATTTTGATACAAAATTTTAGCTGTTTGATTTAGTCTTGGGGCAGACTGCCTTAGTTTTTGGGGAAATTATTCTTATCTTAGTGATCTTGGAGAAAACAAATCAAGGTTAAAGAATATCCATGCAATCTGGAGAGTTAATATTGAACATAAAAAATGAAAGTCACAGATTCCGTCAGACCTGCAAAGACTTAACGGCCATTTTATAAAATGCAGATCGACGTCCATGAAATAAATCAGGTGTAATGTCATACATTATCAACACAAGAATATTAAATATTAAATTCATGCATTCCTGGGGGAGCCATTTCAAAAACAATATTTTGATTTAGTTACGAAAACACAAAGAGAGTCGCTAATATGAGTAGGTTCGATAAAAAAGAACTGAAAATGACAATGCTGTTAGCACTTAGTACAAAAAAATAATCATGCCATTAAAACAGTACATAGAACATTAAAATTGTTAGCAAAGATTCCGTAATTGGGCATATGCATAGTATAGGTCCCATAGCAACACTTGCCTTGGTGTCAATGTAGTCTGGCTTGCAGACAGAGCACTTATATCACTGCAAAGCAAATTCAGTTTAACATAACCCTTCTATTTATTGTGCCTAAACCTCTAAATACTAACACAAATACACAGTTTTTACACATTTAATGTAAACTTGTCAACAAAATCACATTTCGTACTCTTCATTTAGAGGTAAATACAGTATTTTCTTAAAAAGATGGAATTTAGCAAATCTTCAAAATGAAGGTAGTAAACTTTGCTACTCTTCAATCTAGAGACAATTTATTGTGCTCTTCTTGATAGAGGGATACTTGGCTCACTGAACATTTTTTAAATTCTATGCATGTACTTTGTAATTTTTTCAACCAAGGAGCAGAAGGTTTAATTATTATTCTATACATAAAAGTAAAATTGATGAGTTAATGAAAACTCAAATTTTACTTAAAAGTTTGTAACATATAAGCCTAACTGAAAACAAAGAGGACAATTTCAACCGACACACTCTGAATAAATAAAATAACAACTACAGAAAAAAAATTCACACCAAAAAACCCACTACTTCTACAGTAAGCTCTGTTTAAGATAACCAAAATATTCTATACAGAAAATGATAAATAATCAAAATTGTAAATAGTTAACTCAAGATAAAAGATATGAAGCAGAGATAATGATAGATGTATTCATAGAGGCCAAGATTATCAGCAGATAAACCAAAGCATAACATGTCCTGTCACAAAGCTACACCATAGGCATTTAAATCTACATCATTTTGAGCGGTTCAAAAAAGCGTACAAAACCAAATAATATTATTTGGGGTTTAGCATTGCACCAACTGCCAGAATCGTTGTGCAACTTTTCCATCTTTAACAGTGGTGAAAGATCCCAAGCATACACTACAGACCCTCCATACTATAGCTCGATGGTTTCCTAAATATGTGAAATTTGTCTGGTCTTGGGTGAGAGTCTATCTCACAGCAGTGACTTTTAGCACTTTGATATGATAGTATTTACTTTCAGCACGCAACGAAGTTTTAAGCAGACAACCTTATTACATGTGTTCATATATATACTATATATATATACTGTGGAATCATTAATTTTCGTTAGGAATTTTATTTCATGGATTTCGTGGATCGGCTAATCCACGAAATCAAATCCCCACAAATTTAAATGCAGAGATAAGGCTTTTTTCCTCAAAGATTTTATGCCCCCATGATATTGCAAATTTAGTAAAAACCACGAAAAATGAGCCCAACGAAAATAAATGAGAGTACAGTATATCTGTACAAAGGTGAAATACATGATCAACTGAAGCTGATGAGAATATGAAACCAAAGACAGAATTAATCTGATCAGAAGGAAGGAATAACCGTAACAGTTGAGTCAAAATTCATATTTAATTCCAATAGTTTTATCTTAGGCTGTGAACACAGACTGATCTTCACATCTTCCAGATCATTTTGCCAAATGATATTCACAAATCATTAAACCAGTCTAGCAGGAATATAAATCAGAACTACCAAAACCAGACTGCATAAACCAAAGAACCAGGCAAATGCAGACTGACTCTAAAATCATTAAACCAGTCTAGCAGAGCGATAAGACATAACTGTATAAAGCCAAAGGTCCACTACTCTAACTGGGTAAATAAAAACAGGGGAAGTAACTCTTAAGCAAAAAGGAACCCTAAAATTAATGTTTGACATGATAAGAACAAAGCTTTAAGTGAACTAGCAGTGAATAGAAACTTAAGCCGTGAGATTTTTTACAACTTACACAGGTTTCTCGATGACAGATACAGGTTCAGGACTGGATTTACAAAGCAAGAAAACAAATGCTTAAATATTACACACATTTAAAGCGGGATGAAATTAATAATTATTAAGTAAAACATATACTTCGTTTCAGAAACATGTAAAACAAGGTTATTTTAGACAATTGAAATGTACAGTGCAAAGCTTAAAATAAAGAATCTATTTATAGAATAATACAGTGGAACCTCTCCATAGCAACCAATTGACAGAAGCAAAGAAATACACTGTATAATAAACAACCGGCAATTCTATAAAGGTCACCAACAGCAGAGGTTTCACTATATCAAATTCTCTTTAATTTCAATAGCAAAATTTCAAGGACATCATATTTCAACATAGCCAAACCTGTGAACAAAGGCTGATATTGGGAGGACAAAAATAGGACTTTATTGAAAGGTGGCCTTTATTCAGAGGTCATTTTGTGGTAGATGTTCAATGACAGTTTTTTAAATGATGGCCTTTATTCACAGGGTGGCCTCCAAAGGAGCTTAAGTAACTAATTTAATATTTATTATTGCCTAGAAAAAAATGGGAATTATTTTCACTTTGTGATCATTTTAAAACTGATGTTAAGATTGAAAAAGTAACAAATTTGCAAAATGAGTCTCATTCACTTATTTTAACTAAGCTTGCACAATACACTTTTTGAAAAGAAAAAAACAGCATTTGTACAAAAAAAACAAAATCTATTCTTCTATTTGAAGCCATGACGACAGAAGCCTACAGTAGATTACAACATGTATTTTTGTTATTGGTGACGACATGTACTAGAAAAACTAACATGTAACTCTTCACTACTGTCTTTAACATTGTCACAACACAGTCATTCAAAACTCTCAACATTGAAACTTGTCACTACTACAATCTATAAATACACATTTTGGATTATTTTTTCTTCAAAAAATGAATTTAAAAAATCTGTAACTATGGTACTTACGCAGCACTAGAGTAGAAGCTCTCCACTGTGATGACACAGGAGCTTCGGACCTCTCCAAGTGGGTTACGTACATTGACAGAATATTCACCAGAGTCTTCGGGGAAAGCCTCCGTAATCTCAAGTGTTGATCTTGTAGTCTCGATAGATATCTAAAAAAATTGTAAAATAAAATATTATTGCTTATTTATCATTGTAGATAAATAGAACATATTACAACTTATACAACTAGTTGTTGTGGATCAAATGCACATTGCTATGTCTATTGCATTCAGCAACAACAAATAGTACATACATAAATACAAAGCATGACTGCAAGTCTGCAAAACTGAAATTGAAACCTCAGCTTGAAGGGGGTCCAAGGTGACAAAGCTCCTGAACTTAGACCGTGACACTATTTAGACTGAGAGGCTGATAATGACCCCTGGGGACTTTGAAAAATCAGATTTCTGGTAAAAACGGAAACCCTTGCATGCTTACAGTAGGTATGTTTCCTACTCATAACATTACCTTCACAAAAGAAAATGAAAAGAAAAAGGGTTTACCTTAAACAGGTGTGATGGGGTTATCTTTTCCTGTCCCCTGAACCAAAGGACCTGGGGAGCGGGGCTGGCAGAAAATACAATCTCTAATCTGACTGGCTTTCCTTCAGCTCCCACAACATCCTTAGGGAGTTGTTGTTGAATCACAGGTACCTGAGCAGCTGTAATAAGGAGGCACGAAAATTATATTTTAAGCTCAAAACTTTTCACAATTTAGTTAAAAATAATAATTTCATCAAAATATTAGTAAAATGTAAAATTGTAGTATATGAATCATTAAAAAGCTTATTCAAGTAATATTTAGGATAAAAATTAAATAATGACAAAGTTCAATAATAAATAATTAATGGTGAATGCAGAATTATAGAATCATTAATAAATATTTGTAAGTTGGCCAACATGGTGCCAACTAATAATACAGAAACTTGAACACTTCAGAGGCCAAAGTTGGCACAAACCTTTTACTGAGATTTTGTAAATAACATCATGCTTTTTTAACTTCAAAAGCTAAAGAGTCAGGAGGTAGCAAACAAAGACGTGTTTAATGTAACTTTATTGGTTCCTAATTTCACAATAGATAGCATTTGTTCAAAGACTTACATGTAATAAAATAAAAAGAATTAAAAAGTAAGAAACAAATTTAACGTAAATCTTAATTATTCTTGATTTTCTTTTTTTCTGAGTTAAGCTAATAAGACTCCAGATACAGTGGGTGGGGAAATTTACAAAAGAAATTCCGAAAGTATGAACTTCCGTACGCTAGCAAGATAGGGGTGGACACATATAAACACAAAGTGTGAATTGTCTACACAACTAAACTATCAAAAACTACCAACAAATGAAAACAAAATGGGGTGAATTAAAGTAAATGAACTTCAGAGATTGATATCTAAACTAGACAAAGAGATTTTTGGGGGGAAATATTTTAAGGGAATTTTAGAATAAAAGAAATTTAACAAGGCCAGTGAAGACAGGTAATTGTAGATTGTCAGAAAATTTAAACTATTGGTTATTAGAAAGAGTTAATTGGAGTAGATTTTAAAAGTCCAAACATCAATTATTTTTTGCATTAACATAAAAAATTGCCATTTTTCTTCAGAAAATTCACATTTTTATTTTGAAATTTTTCATCCAATCAAAACAAATAGGTTGTAACAGTATTAAAACTAAATTAAAACTTTGTAGCACTGATAAGACAAAACAATTTAGTATCAGGGGCACATATCAAAGACATATCTTACCAGACATAGCAATTTTTCAACTAAAATTCAAGTTACTTTACTTTTAATAATAACCCTGTCAAATAGTTATGCATACTTCATGAACTCTTCATTAACTACTCATGAATACTTCAAGAAAATTTCATGTTTTCATGAATTCCATTTAAAAGGAGTATTGTTAGATTGAGGGCATTTTGTCAACTATTAAAAGTCAATTGATGTATGATGTATGAAAAATATACAACTAGAAAGATTTTTTTCAGCTAATACAGATTGCTGTCTTACTATAACTTAAGATATGTCCATGAAACATGCCCAATGATATTATTAACATTCTTTCATGCAACATGCAGGTTTTCCCCTTAGCCTCATTTTTTTCTCTCTTCAGAGTAAAAACCATCAATTTATCACCCTGCACCATATAAGACCAAGGTCTGAGGTACTAAGCCTGATTTTGTAGACCAATCCCAAAACACAAGCAGCTGATTGGCTAGTTTCAAACCCAATTTTAAACTGACCAATCGAATGGCTTCATTTTAAAACTGGTCTCCAGGGTAGCATATTTTCTCCCAAATTCTGCTGTGGTTCATATTCTGATATAAACATGGTACCCACAATACAAAGACACTAAAACAAAGATATCAGACAGTAACAGACATGTTTCTTCCACTGAGGTGCATTTTAAGAAAATTGTGCATTAAAAGAAGGGGAACCGAAAACCCAAAAATAAAGAAAGATCTATCTAACTACAGGGAGATAAGGAATACTTGCAGAATTCTGATTGGTCGGTCCTAGTTTTGTTGCCTGAACAGAAAATATTTAAAAATAATAATAAACACGCAAAGAAAATGCATTCAGGGATAATCTCAAAATAACACAAACACAGAGGGGTCATCTGAAAATAATATTGTTAATTTAAGATACGGATGTTAGGTAAAAATGATACATTCAATGCAACATACATGTCTAAAGACTTTAAATCATGAAACATCTAAGCATGCAAACTTATTATCATTAAACTTTTGTTTAATCACAGAGATTTAATGATGAGATGAAACCATAAAGATAGTTAGAAAATGAAATCTATTTATTCAAGCTCCAAACGAAATATTAATGAAACGGTAAACCAATATAACATAAAATTTAAGAATTCCATCAACCAATCTTAGCACAGATAAAAAATTTCAATATTTTTTTTCAATTTTCTGAAAGAGATATTAGTCAAAATAGTACAAAACGAGGGCAGGGTTTCAAGGTTTAAACATTTTTGATATTTTAAAATTTTGGTAAAATAAACAGCAATGCAACATTTTTGGGAATCTCACTCATGCAATTCTCATGACAGGGTCATTCCCATGCAGACGAAACATGGGAACTTACGAATAACGGTAAGACGAGCAGACGAAGCTGCCTCGCCACCAGGATTATTGGCTCTGCATGTGTAACGAGCCCCATGCTCTCGTGTTACTCTCTTAATCTTCAGGCAGCAAGTGCCGTTAATTTTGGTAATGACGTATTCGGGCGAGTTGTCAATATTAATTTCATCTCTATACCAACTAATAGTTGGGGAAGGAATTCCCATAATGTGACATTCAAATGCAAATGGGCTTCCTTCAAGAGCATCAACAGATTTAAGATTTTTCGTAAAATCGGGCGGCACAATTTGTTGGTGGGTCTCTGCAAGGCAATAGAGTAAAAATATAATTTTCACCGGTCTAAGCTAATACCACACTAAATTAAGCAGCTGTGTATTGAAAAAAAAAACAATAAAATTATCATCTCTAAGTATGAACAATACATTCACCAATTAAAGCCTATTGCTTAAGAGTAATGCCCAAAGGTTTGTTATCAATTCAAGAGGTATTGCCCATACAACAAAATAAACAAATTTTTGCTACAATAAGTGGATCAATACCAGAAGAAAAAGCTACCAAAATACCACCAAAAATGAAACAGTTTTATCTTCTATTGAAAAAAATGTTGCTAAGCCTTATTTGAAAATAAAAAATGCCTAAAAATGGACCATTTCTACTTTAGCCAAATGCTACACCTAGCTACCTGAACCAATTAAGGGCCAAACAGTCAGGAAGATCTATTTTAAGATTTGAAATGGCTAGGTTTAGCTAGCATACCCTCAATTTGAATAACATCTGGCAAGTATACTGGATGCCATCTGGATGGACAAAGGATTTCTAGGAAAATAATTCAATATAATCCAATTAACACTTTGCTTATTTTAGCGACATTAATAATATCATACGATTATCAGTTATTTGACTGAGTCATGATTCCTCAATTTCGCACTCTACTTGCTATGATAAGATATAATAAGGAAACTTGCATGATCACAAGCACTGACCTTCAACTAGTATAGGAATGTTATTCTATCAAATACATAGTATCATTCATACATTGTTGTTTTTACTCTTAACAAATTCTACTTGTGCAATATACCAATATATTATGCTTGCATAATAATGATATGATAAAAGCCAGTTTGACCTTTACATTTTACAGAATGACCTTGAACTCTCACCTTTGACATGAAGATAAGCTGATGACTCAGCCTCTCCGACTGTGTTCTTAACACGGACTGTGTACCTAGCAGTGTCTTCTGAGAAGGTTTCTTCAATAGTGAGGGTAGAGACGTTACCGTCCAGTCTCGTCTCATAGTCGGGACTGCTTAATGGAAGACTATCCTTGTACCATCTCACTTCAAACGTGATTTCAGATTCAATATGGCATTCAAATATAACCCTGTAAAAAGATACCATTAATTTTAGAATTATGACAGTTTAGAAAATGAAGAACACAAAACCTGAAATAAACTCTCAAGGAAAGAAAATTTCTACCTATTGCAATGTCACCAAATCAAGTTTTCAACAGAATTAAATAGACACTAATTTCCTATTCTTAATCATGGTGACCTTGACCCCAGAATCAACAAATATGCTTCCAAGGTAGGTCTCTATATATCCTTATAGTCAAGTTAGGCAGACATAAGTCAAACTAGGTATAAACTTCATGGAAACCAATAGTTTGACATCAATGAATGAAGACATACCCACTCTAATAACTAAGCTTTTCAACATTTAAAACCTAAGGGGCCATAACTCAACAGTGATAGAGATGAGCTGTTTACTTATTTTACTACTTCAAAGATTTTCCTTACTTAGTTCCTTCCATGACTTCAGCATTCTTCAAGTGTTGTGTAATTCTTGGTGGTTTGGGCGGAGCTTCTGCTGTCACGGTTACCTCCATGGGAACAAACTCTTCAACAGCAGGTTGCTGTCCTTGTTCCTAAAATACAAATGTTAAGATAATGTTGAATTTTTAACACTGTTTAGCAAAGGTAAATATCAATTTATAGACAAAGCCACTTTTATTTGTTTCAGTGGGTTCCTGGACTGAATTCTAACCAGTACAAACATAACCTTCCACAAGAAGATGGAAACTTGAGGAAAATTTACATTTTCATTAGACTGGACCAAAAGCGCAGCCCAAAGCTAAGCTTATATAATTTTTTATTTTTTTTTATTTTATTTTTTTATTTGCATGAAGAGCTTTTCAGCAAAGCAATATAAAAATATGATGTTGATTTAAGATAATTCAATTTAGAATCATTTCTTTTCAGAATCCAAAAATATTTTCAATCGAAGATTATACTAATTTTAAAAATAATTTCAACAAATAAGTACAATAAATCATTCGGAATTACATACCAAGTTTTGCTTAAGTCTAGCAATCTCATTGTCAGCTTGTTGGAAGTTTTGCATAAGATCCTGATATTGTACATGTATATTGTGTACACGGCTCGGACCCTCGTCACCTGTGTAAGAGATAATCTAAGTATTAAACATTAATACCTTTAACCACATAATTCACTGAAGTGATATCTTAAAGGTTTTCGTTCAAAAGAATTAAAATAAAAAGGTTAAGTAAATGCAGATTTTTCGTTTTGTTTGTTTGTTTATATCGGGTTTTACACCCCTTTTCAACAGTCAGAGTCATATGAGGTGGACAGTTCACCTAAGCATCATTCCTGGGAAGAACCAGTACTAGACTCCCATCTTCTGTAAGCAATTGCCTACTTTCTCGCACAAAGAGTCATGATCGGTAGCTGGGCTCGAACCCATGACCCTCTATCAGTGAGAGGTTACAGTGATTTGAAGTAAGCGACTTTAACCACTCGACCATGGAGGCGGGTCAAGTAAATACAGAAAAGATGAAGAACAAGAAAGATGTAAATATAAGACAGACGTAAGTATGCATTATTTAAATATCACCAACAAATAGAAGGTAATTGTCGTAACAGAAAAGATATCAAGACCTGTGTGAACAGAGTGCTTCATATAAATGTTCCGTACAATAAAATAGAAGGAAAACTCCATGGTAACATTGTAGAGTTTAATGAGGAACAACATCAAACACCTACCATAAAGTTGTATAGCTAATTCTGATATGTGTCTCAACCTCTCATCTTGAATGGGTTTGCCCTCTTCAACAAATTTATTTACAGGTTTGATCAGTTCATTGACCTCGTCGGGGGTATTGCACTGGTTGGCTCTCGGTCTGAGAGAGACCAACAAATTGTTGCCTTCGATCATCCATTGTTCAGACTGGAGAAAAAAGAGGGAAAAATTGTATTAAAACAAAGCAATCACTTAATCATTAGACGCTGGGGGCATAAAAAAAGAAGACAATGCGTCTCATTGCTGTACTCTTCAGAAAATAAATTTCAACCTTGATGGTACTATGGCTTGACAACATCAGTAAAAGGAGTTCCATTACACAGAATTCCAAAATCACCGATTTCAAATCTTTGCATTCTTGCTATCTCCAAACCCCTTTTTACTAAAGCAATGATTCCTATAATATGATGCATAATCAATGGTAGTCATATCATACAATGTTCCTTAAGCCTTAATTTGTAATTTTGCCTCTCGACTATTTTTCATTTCAAGATGAGCAATGATTATCCCTCAAAAATTTCTCTCATGTTACCAAGCGACGATAAAAAAATCAAAGTACTGAAAGTACTCATAGAAACTGAACTTACATAGACTTGCTGCAACATGGAATGTAAAATAGTTTAACAATTGCATGGTGGATGTATAAAAAAGTAGTAATTTGGACAGCATAAAAAATCATGCATGCCAAGGGAGTGAAGGCTATGGAAGTTTCCAAAAATGACTAAATAAAAAGATTTTTTTACCTCTTCAATAAGTTTATAGTATTCTATAGAAGTATCCAGCATATCTCTGTAGTCGTTAACGCTGGTATGGAACGTTGTCCATTTTGTATTCAGTAAGTCGATTTCACGGCGAATGTGCACCGAGTCGTAATGCTCGTCCTGCACCATAAGTTCAGCCGTGCTTGTGAAGTTTTGTATCTTCTTTTCAATTAACTGAAGAGTATCAAGAAAAATAAATCAACCAGTATACAATAAGATTTTCAACATAATGTGTTAAAACATGGCATTTTGAAAATGGAAACTTGTTTCTTAAGGTTTATAGATTAAATACCAATCAAAGACAATTCTAATATAATAAGTTTAGAGTTCAATTTTAGAGATAAAATAACAGAGATAGGTTGGTAAAATTATTCAAATCATGACTATTTCTCTGAAATTTATCATTTTATGAATAAACAAAATGTCCAAAGGGGAAACACCCATACCATGCCACTATTTTCGATATTTTTTTGTTGAAGTGGTTTCCATGGTTTGGCAGTGTTATGCTCTCCCAAGAAAGGTTTTAACCTGAAGTAAAAATTTTCCACATACCTCAACAGTCATTTCAAACTGTTTAAATGCTTGTGACGTCATTTTAGCAGCAGGTAATGAGTTACCATAGCTTCCACGTCTGGCTTGTAAGTGATGATGTAACTCATCAATTTCTGAATGAATCTAAAATCAAACAAAATTAAAAAATTATTTTTTTTTTACAAAAAAAAAAGGATTTGAGGGTGAAAAATTGATAAATACTGTTTTGAAAAATGGCTTTTTTCTTGAACATTTCCGCTGGCGAAAATTTCTGACTACTAAAACAGTGTTTTGTTCTTTATCATTTTTACACCTTTACATCAGTATTCTGTCATCGAACATGAAAGCGAAATGCATACAGTTACAAATTTGTGAAAATTTTGACACACAGTTATATCCACTTATACAGTATCGTACCTATCGAATGTCAAGGTCACCAAAAACATATTAAAGCTTGGTACTATGGCTTATGTACTAAATTACCTGTCTAAGATCAAAGTTAAATTGACAGATTTGTAAATTTTGTCTAAGGCGACGCTCTTGTTCTTCCCACGTATTATTCCACCGACTTTTATACTCGTCAGTGGCTCCAAGAACTTTCTGTACGTCATCCTTAGCTTCAGCTTCGGCATCCTGGAATACAGAAAAACAATTTTACTTTAAATAATGATAGTTCCATCGCACAATGTTGCAGAATGAAAGGAAAAGGCCATTCTTATTGGTTAAGGACGAGGGTTGTGATTTGAACGATGCAGGCTCAAAATAATACTCCTGAATGAATTTGATGGGATAAGCTATCACTAAATATACCAGCATGATATCATCCATATTATATTACTTGGAACACTGACAAACTTAAGATATAAATACAAACTTAATTATCATCATAATTGGGGAAGAAGTTTTATAATTTACGTTGATTACAGAAATATAAACGTAATTATATCTTCATAATTGAGGAGTTCTATAATTTATGCTGGTAATTAATCAACTGAGATACAGTCACACCTGTGTTTGCAGCCATTCTTTCAAAAACCGTCATTGATTATTTAGAACAAACTGACCTCTAAATAAAGGCCAAATTCTGTCTTTCCCAAGGGTGACCTTTATTCACAAGTTTGACAGAACACATATTATGTTCATAAGCATTGTGAGCACATACGTTAAAGATAACATAAAATCAAGGAGGTAAGAAAGTATTGTTTTCCGAGTCAAATTGATTTATAATTGGATAATATAGAAACTTACTGTTTGCCGAACTCTAACCACAATTTTCTCCCCTTCCTCGGCAGTATAATTAATCAGGTGGGAGATCTCCTGCTTCTTCCTCTTATGCTCCTCGAGCATATTCTCTGCTCTATTTAAATCACTAGGTAATTCTGATTCCAAGTATTCCTTCTCAGTCCTTTCAATTAATTTATCGAGCTGGAAAAAAAAGATAAGACAAATCAAAGCACTGAAAGGAAATGACAACTTTTGAGTATACAGTAAAATCTCATTCAGAGACCAGCACAATATTACAATTAACACTAATTAGTCCCCATACAGATCACATATTTTCTCTGACTAAATTCCAATTTTTCCTGTATTATTCAACCTAACAATGAGACTATCCTGTTTTCTGTATCACTTAGCTAGTTTTTGGAAACTGAATGATAGTAGTTCAGCTTTCCTAAGCCTTCACATACTTGGTGAGCATGAAATTTTATGCGAACCAAAGTACCATGTTTTTCTACATCTGCCATGATAAACTAGTTCTCATTCCATGTTGCAGTGCAAGTCTATATAATTTCAGTTTCCATAAGTACTTTAAGCACTTTGTAGGAAATTAAAAGTAGGAAATTACTGCTGAATTTAAACTTTTTAAAATTTTGATTCATTCAAAACGCTTTTCATAATTCGATATAACTGAACATATCAAATATCATGTGACTAATCCAGACCAATCAAATTCGAGGACTTACCTGGTCTAGATTTCTAAAGAATTGTATTGTCATCTTCAGCAGTATTTGATATTCATGTATTCTAGCTTGGAATCGTTGATGAACTTTTACCAGCTCGTTTACAATGTGTTCCTTTTGGCCCCTTGTGTCCCCTTTAAGGGACAACAGCTCAGCTGTCTTCAAATGCTCCTCAATTTCAGCCTGGGCCTTCTACAAGTTAATATAATATGTATACAATCATAACCCATTCAAAATTCTCATATAATAAATATGTATTATAAGTTATTCTACAGTAGTATATTAACACAAAAAGGACACAATCTATCTAAATATTAAAAGAAGCAATGAATTAACCAAATAAACTTTAACAGTATTGATATCAGCCAATCAAAATGTTATTATTATTTTTAAATCATTAATTTGAAATATTATCCAATCAAATGACTTAATTTACTTTTTAATTCGCCCATCAGCCAATCATATTGCTGCATATAAAATAGATGACTAACATGCAGACATGCTAAAGATATTGAAGTAGATTACAATTAATTACAAACTACCTAACCATATATACTTCATAATTATTTTTTATCAAACTAATCTATATTTATTTCACAGTTTAATAACATAATTAAATGATAATATTCACAATAACTCCCTTTCCCATTTTACATCTCAACAGAACTTGGATAGATATAGACACGTATACATCCTAAGAGCCTTAATTATTGTTGTTGTTTACAACAATACAAGTATCTATGCAGACACAGAACCAGAAACAACAACAAAATAGTTTTTTTCTTATTCAGTGGGTTTAACGTTCACATAACATTCACATAACATTCACATAACATTCACATAACGTTCACATAACGTTCACATAACGTTCACATAACGTTCACATAACGTTCACATAACGTTCACATAACCAGTTTTTCTGGACTATGTTCTAATCAGTACTGATAAAGTTTTTTCAAATAAACACAAAATTTCATAATTTCACATTTATCAAATTAAAATGTGCAAGAGTGAAAATTCATGAATCCAAAAACAAGCACAAACAAATGAACATTAAAAGGAAATGTGTCTGTATAAAGCAATATTATGATAACTAGGCTGTCCTAAAAAAATCGTAGGGCTGCAGTTATGCGACCAACTCATTCAAAAATTTTCGACCCCAAAATAGTTGTGATTAATTTTTTCGTTTTCAGCACAATCATAAACTTGTTTAAAAAATGCCTGAAGTTCCTATCCACTGTTAATTCATAGGTCACATTACTGCAAAACCAAACATTTTTCAAAGATGGCCTCAGCTTTTTTCTATATTTGGTTTTATTTACATGTCCATTGATGACCTAAAAGACACATAATTATACACAAAACATGACACACAGAAAACATGAAATGTAAACAAAACAACAACATCGCTTAGCAACACATAATTATTTACTAACAGACATTAATTAGCATTAATTTGATTTTTAAAACAAAGTCTTCTAATAAGGTTAGTGTCATTTGCACATTTTTTTTTTACTACTAAATTAAGTTAATTTTGATGACAACGAGCATTTACTAAATGTATTTGTTTCCATGGACACCATGCAAAAAAGTTTTTCTAAAAAATTAAGATTTTCTAAGTTTTTCTTCGCAAAAACGGAGAAACAACGTCTAATGAAAATGAGTTTAATTCTACATGCATTAATAAAATATTTATAAAAATAAAATTATTGAGCATCATAACATAGTACAAGAAATGATAACATTGCAAACTACATGGCTAGCGATGATAATTCATGACAAGGTGGGTATGACTGAGTATTTTTCTAAATAAGGCTTCAGTATAGGGAGGTCTGTTTCCTAGGTTACTAGATAACTGTCGAACTTAGGATTTTCAGTTTTTTATAATGAAACATGCTGAATTGAAATGAAATTTTTGCATGCGGTCATAGATATCTATTCTACATTTAGATTACACGGGTGTTTCGTAAACTACTCATAACAATAACGGGCATTATCATGTGACCGCATTCTACCTGTGCCATTGGCTCAAAATCTTGCAGCTTGCTTTGAAGTTGCTGGGCTTCTTCCAGCGAGTTGCCGAGGTAACCCGACAAATAGGGCTCAAATTGTTCCTTTTCAATAGCCATTACCCAGTCTATGCTCTGTATGATAATATACAACACGCAAAAATGAAAGACAACAACAAAAACGACAACATGATGGAGGGGCGATGGTAGAAAACATCCTCATCTGTACCAAATACCAAATACTTTTCATTCAAAATATTGTTTAACAATGTCTTTAATTGTTTACTTTCTTTCATACTTCATTGGTACAATAAAGCCATCAAGAAGTTGCAAGATTGTAAAATACACTTTTTCAGACACTTTCATGAAGTATGGCAACATAACCAAAATTGACCATATTTGGTCATATGGTACAAATCAGGAAATTTTCTTCAAGTCTGAAAAAGCAACAACATTTATATGGTGATTGTTATCACATAATGTGTGATGTTACCTCGTATTCCGGCATGAAATTATCAAGCCGTTGTTGGTATTCATTGGCTGCCTCCATTGAGGTGCCGAGCTCGCCAGCCAGTAGGGGGAAAAAATCAGCTTCTAATTTTTGTACTTTATCTATAGACTGTAACAAAGTATTGGGAGGTTGAAAAATCAGAAATAATATATAATATTTTGTTTGCATAGAAATAATTAAGAGTCTAAACAGATTTTTTTCATGCAAAAAATATAGATTGAACTATATTTATAAAATCAAGAGTTGAAAATTTATAGGTAAGATTAGGCATCATGCATATTTTCAACACAGTAAGCCATAAAAAGTATGTGTCAAATTGACAAAGAATTCGCTTAAGATGCATGGCAACATCTATGTATAATCCATCTTATTTTTTCAGGAATGACTGAAAAGCAAGAATATTTATAACAACCATACAATTTAAAAAAAAATATTTTCAATTAATAATCTTAAGACATTCTTTAATAATTAAGCAATTTGTTTCAATGTTATCCAGTTTTGTGTAAAAGAAATGTGTGAAAGAAATGTAGCTAAGTCAAGCATAAAATTTGTCAATAGCAACTTCAATTAAATTCTAATCAATCTACCAAATATCTATTATAAAGATAAGCAAAATAAACTTTGTCACCAACAGAATGTACTTATTTATTCATTTGGGTTTGACACCATTTTTTTTAACAATTTTTCAGATGGCCAATTCACCTTACTACTTTCCTGGACTGTATATTCTAACCAGTACTAACTTATCCTTCCACAAGAATCAGGCAATTTCAAACATGTGGATGAAAATCGACATAATTTGTCAAATTTTCAATGAAGGGTATGACCTAGCTGCTGCGACCGGGAATCAAACCCAGATCACCAGGTTACAAATCCAGCGCAATAATGTAGAATGTATTGCATTTTATTACAGTGACACGAGTCTAAACTGAAAAATGACCAATTATGAAAGAACTGAATGGAACAGAGAAAAATCACAAACCTTTCTGGCATCTTGTATAAATTGATGCCATTGTGTTTTGAACTGGCGGCTAGTTGACACGTGGGTCTGCCATGACTCCCACTGTGTCGTTAAAAATGTCATGTGATCACGGGTGTCCATGAGTACGGACTCGACCGTTTGTATGGTGCGACGAATTTGTAATGATGAGTCGTCTGTGATCTATAAATAGAAAACATCATAAACATAATTATTTTCAGACAAAAAACATGGAAAGCGTTAGATTTTCAGATAAATTATGACTGATTGAGAAGTATTGAGGAGATTTGGATGCTACCTACCTAAAGGGGGTTTGTAAGATTAATGTAACAGTGATTATCTGTGGTTTTATTTATTCCTGCGAGAGGGTGTTAACATGGCACAATAAAAAAGACTTAATGAACTGTGTAGGTCAAGCATACAGACACCATACCCAAAATATTATGTAATATAAAGATTTTTTCTTTAGATGAGTGAAATATTGAAAACCAAAATTTGTATGCTTTTACTATTTTTGATAATTAAATATTTTATTTGAACCATAATTTAATGTCAAACAAAGGACAAATAACTCACGGAAGATGATTGTTGTAAAAATTCTCTGCCTTTGTCGTCAAGGTCGCGGAATGTAGTTTCGACCTCCGACCACAATTCTTCCGTCTGCTGTACAGCAGTGTCTGTGAGATCCTGTAAATTCTCAGTGTCGGATCTCAGTGTGTGTTCTAGGCTCCTCATACAGTTAGAGTTCTGATGAAAAATAAATAAAATATGTGACATTTTGCAAATATTTTTATTAATATTTTTTCGGCTGAATTTGTGAAATTTATTTAATTTATAGACCAATTATTATAGGCAAATTATAAGACCATATATAGAATAAATTAAGGAAATTAAGCATAATCACCTTAAAATATTACCATTAAGGAAAAAATAAATATTTAAAAATTAATTAATTTAATTACTATGAGTGAATATATTATTGAATACATTAAGCAGGTTACCTGTTGTACGAGCCTGTGGAAAGAGACATAGATGAGACAAAGTTTAATGCGGATTTCGATGACACTATGTAGACGTGTGATTTGTACTTGTAGATGTTCGACCTTTTCCTTAGCAGTATTTGCCTCCTGGTCCCCTGACTTTACCATCGACATTGCTGCTTCGACTAAGGTCTGTAACTCCGCATTCTTATCCTGAAATAGATACAGTTTTGTTAATTACCTCCCTTATGCTTTTAATTAAAATGGCAATCGTGTGACAACTGCCTTTTCTCAGAGGTTTAACAAAGAACTAATAACCAGGTCATTTGGTAATTTTTCCTGCTTTAAAAACTGAGGAAGACTCCAAGCATACACTTGGGCAGAACCATCGACATTCAGTAAGCTAGCTGGACAGTTTCTTAACAGGTGAAATGTGTGTAATGCTGGATGGAATTCGCATTAACAGACATAAAGGGCTAGAGATTGCAAGTCAGAGAAATACATTTTTTTGTAATATTTTTGACAAAAAAAAGTTTGGTCTTCATTTCAGCATTTTCTTTCAGTATTTAATGAAAAAATGCCTGGATACTGTTCAAAGTCTGATTTGTGTAACAGGGAAACAATTTTTTTGTAAAGTTGGCCTTATATTTGACTTTCTTGGAATACAAACTTACTCTAATGTCCTCTTCTAATTGTTCATGTATTTGAAGGAAATCGGTCGCCTCTGTAAGGTTACTTCCCATGTCACAATGGCGACTCAATGTTGATTGGATAATTTGTGTCAGCCATGTTTGTATCTGAATTAACAGAATAAGGTAAAATTAACAAAAAGAATTGAAACAGAAGAAAAGATGACACATAAATCAATAACAGACAAATTCTGCAACAGACTTTTAACACCATGTTAAAAGTCAAAGTACAAATTCTTAGACCAGAGATATTCTTATTTTGAATAAAGAATTACACATTAATGAATCTCCAGAAAAAACAGCCTACTTTAAAAATGTAAACAATTCTGATATTCATAAAAAATTGATATGTTTCATAAACAAAGTCTCCATTCATCCATTCAAGACATATGAAACAACCCTTATGCAAGTGACAATGTGTCCATGTAGAAGACAGCTGACTTACGCTCGAGTAAGATTCCTGGAAATGTAGATATGTTTGGCTTCTCTCCCAGGCCTCTGCTCGTCTGGCCTTACAGAGTGACTCGAGTTCAGAACAGCGGTTTTGCAGTTGTTGCATCTATAAATAGAACAAGCATTGAAATTTCACATAAATAGAACGATCATTAAATTTTATTTAAATATGAAAAAAATAATATTTAAACAGAATAATTAAAACTTCTTTTATCAGAATTAGGCTTAGAAAATGAATATTTGTACAAGTGTATCAGAAATAAGAATGTTGATAGACTAACAATTGTACTTAGATAACTGTCAGAATCCTGCTAAGAGCAACTTGCAAGTAAAATTGCAATGGAAACCTTGCTTACAAAGTGGTTAAAACACAAAAATGACTGCAATACACATAGCAATAACAAAAGTAGTGATGGGTTACCCTGTGTCTGACGCCATCAGCGCCGGAGTCCTCCCTACTGACCCTCTCAAGTAGAAGACGACCCTCGGTCTGTGCTGCCGTAGAAACCTCTACAATGACGTTAGACAACTGAGAATGACGTTCTGCAAGTTCCACACTGTTCCTGGGTAAGTCCGTGATGTTAAGTTGGACTTCAATCTCGCTTAATTTTACTAGAGCCGTTTCTGACCGCTCAAAGAATGAGACGGCCATGGTGATGTTCTTTCTGCGAGTGTCAAGTTTGATCATAAAGTTTTCACATTCTGCGTCGACTTCCTGTAAACGCCGTCTCACGCCCTCAGCATCGAGTGATGTTCGACGCAAGAGCTGGTCAGCATTTCGGACCAGTCGTAACACAGTTTCTTGGATGTCCTAAAAATAGAAATGAGAAAAGTATATTTCATGTAGTTTTCAGCGGACACAATCATTTGGCCAGCTAAAGAATATACACTGAATACATAATTCAAATGTGACCATTAAAAAACCCAACACAAATTTGTCAAATCTAAATTATCTCCCTTCTTCAAATGGAATTCATGAAAACATGAATATTTCTTGAACTGTTCTTGTTTAATTCATGAATAGTTCATGAATTATGAATAACTATTTGACAGGTAAATTACTGTCAACTTACT
Source organism: Lutraria lutraria (assembly GCA_964023205.1). Classification (NCBI taxonomy): domain Eukaryota; kingdom Metazoa; phylum Mollusca; class Bivalvia; order Venerida; family Mactridae; genus Lutraria; species Lutraria lutraria. The sequence goes on along the minus strand of OZ026851.1, from coordinate 16,284,277 downwards.
CGTGCTTGATGTTCAAATCTTTGGTGGTCGGCTTGGATGGCTTTGGATGACTCATAAGAGCTGCCAAGATCAGTTCTCTGAAGCTGTGCAGTTCCAGTGACTCTGTACCAAGTTAAAACCTGAAAATATTCATATAAATATCTATGTAAATCATACATGTAAATCATATAATGCTTCATAATGTACAAAGATTATATTAGAACTAAATATACTACATAGTTTTATTTCACACCAACAGCCAGGTTCATTTGGCGATTTCTCTAGCTATAACAGTAAAGGAAGACAAAGACTTGGTAGAATAGAAATCCTTCCAAAGCTATATGGACAGCATCCTCACTACAACATTAGCTAGTCCAAGGGGAGCTTCAAACTCACAATAGTGAGGGCAAGTGATTACAAGTCAGTGACCATAACCATTTGGCCATGGAGGCCCTGATACTTATTTTACTCCCATGATGCTGCATTTTAAACTTGAATATTCAAATATTTCAATATAAATGGTGCATTATGGGTGTTTCAAAAAACACAAATTCATCGCATGAAGAAATGCACTGTAGAAAGGATAAGTCATAATAATGAATTAATGCATTATGTGATTATTTCATAAAAATGTATTGATTCTACAAATGGTGATACCTTGTCTACTTCTTGGTCCAATTGGAATAGTTGTAAGGATTGTTCAAGGCGGATTCTGCGAGCTTCCCAGAGATCCTCAAGCCTTCGTCTTCTGTCTTGTAACATTTCTAAAAGATGTTCTATACCATAACATGCTGATGTTGTTGCATGTCTGTTAGTAAAGTCTGCATGCATTCCCATTTCCTTGATTCTTTCTAAGAGGGCGTGGCCTAGATCAAGGGTGGATTTAGATGCTTCGAGTATGTCTTGTTTAATTTCCTGATGTTGATGGAGTTGTCTGCGTGCTGAGTCTACATCAGTAGCCAGAGGCAAGCTCGCAAAACGGCTCTGGGCTTGCTCCATCTGGGTTTCGAACTGGAAGACAAGCAATGATATTGAATGGATAGACAATACATTGAATATGAAAAACATTAACAAGAGATTAATTAATGTTAAGCGGTCTTCGAATTAAGACACAGAACGGGGACCAGTAAATTTGAAGGTCCGTGGTCTGACAATCCAGTAAATTTTTCAATGATAATTTTATCATATTTCAGATGAAAAAATGAAATATTTTAATAAAATATTGTTTTTACTTTACTTTGATGAAAATATCATTTAAATTTAAGGGCAAAGTGGCCGGAAAATGCCAAATGTAACTTTGAATTAAGTTTAAAACTTAATTGGATATACTTAGAAACAGGTATTATGTGTTAAGATTAGCAAGAAGTTTCATTCTTGACTCACATGTCTGGCTTTCTGATGGAAGTTGACGCTGTCAGATAAAAGCTGTTTTCTATATTGCAATTTTTCATTGAGATCTCTCCATGCTTCAGCGAGGGTGTCCGACATCGCAGAGTAGACAACGGCCTCTGACCGGTTCTCTGCGGCGTAACTATCCGCTCGCCCTAGGAGTTGTTTGATCTCTTCCTCTTTAGCCTGAAAAATATGAAATTTTGACTCAGATAAATACAATACAAACAATATTAATGGTGCATAATAAACTATAGTGTGATTTTATTAAACTCTCAAAACTGCATAATTATACGGTCAATGATTGTCTTTATGTTTAGCTTCAGTGAGATTCGATTACTTTCGTAAATTATACGATAATTTTCGTTTTACCGTTATATCAACACATTGATTGGAACATTCCATAACAGTTAAATAAAAGAAAACTATTGACTGTGGTACGAAGCTAAAAATAATTGCATCCAACAACCGTGTAAAAATAATCAGCTTTGACAGGTTAATAAAATCGCACTATACCTATTTCTCTTTTGGTATCAAGCAAACATAAACATGACTTTTTTCCTTGACTTATGGGATGTACAATAACTAATAAGGCAGTAATATTCATACACTGCATACCAAGAAGTTGATGCAATTCTCTGATTTACTAGATATATAACAAAGGGCTGATCCGTTAAGATTCAAAGCACCTTTTTTCATAGTTTAGAGTATACCATCATTTATTGCCCACAGGTGCATCTATCGTAATCTTTAAACTGACACCGTTGTTTGAATTATCACCATAAATCTTAGAGCGAACGGCTAATAGCAAAATTATGGCAACTGCGAAGATTATGAAAAACGCTATATGAATTGGGCATTCATTTGTAACACTGACAACTTTAGAGAAGTTTCTGATTAAAAAATTATTGCATTGAAATTGATGCATTTACATTTTTTTTCCAGATTTTTTTTACAGTGATTACTTATTTTACAGAGAAAAAAATTCCACTGAAGTTACTTAAGCTCTGATTCTTGCGCACAGTAAAATTGAATTTAAAGATGATGAATTGTTTGGATTTAAGATAAATGAGGATCTTGATGTTTCAAGACTATTCTCAAGTGTTATAACCTTGAGGCCATACAATGAATTTTCTTGTACGATACCAGTACTTGCACAGAAAATATTTCATAAATGTTTACTCCGACTAAATTTCAATTGAATGTCCTTGGTACCTATATGATATAAATTTCAATAAAAGAAAAAAAAAAGATATTACAACCTACACAAATCTTGCAAGATGTTACAAAACAGCAAAATAATAACAGAATATTTACACCATTGTTGTCATAGCAACATTAGATCACAGGATGAATGTAGCTATAATGAGGTAAACATGCCAAGTAAGTAAATAAAGAAAGTCTGTTAGTAATTAACACTCATTATTATCACTCGTCTGATTTATGATACAATATGATTAATAATTCTAGTAACAACTGAACAATGAGAAGACCAGAAAAAAATACAGTCAAGCCTGTTGGAAACGGCCACCTTCGAATAAAGGCTACCCAGTGAAATCTATTTGTTTTATTTGTCTTTACCAGCTACCAGGTCTAACAATTAGTATTATTGATTTTTTTATCAAATATTCTGTTTTTTTAATTAAAATTCTGATATTTCACAACTTTTTTTCATGGACCTAACAGTTAGTATAATTGCCTTATATGTCATTATTATTCATACCGTAAGTGATTCTCATTTTTACAAACTAAATTCAAATTACAAAGATGAAAAAAAATATCTGTACACCATTTGATTAGAGCAAAAATAAAATAAAAGAATGAAAAAAGTACAAACCGTTAAAGACTGCCACAAAAAATCACCATTTTATCCAAAAAATCACAAAATTTCCTTAAAAATATTGACATCCAATTTTTTTTGTTTTTCAATGTTCCGCATAAAATTGAACCTGGTTTTAAATTCATGAAAATTGAGCTCGAAATGAGAAGTTTTCGGAGCCAGTTCGCCTTTTTCTGGATATAAACAAATTAATTCTTTTTTGGGAACAGTAATTAACAAAGTCCAGATGGATTTTATCAAACACATCATCTTGTAAACTATATTTCATTATTTCATTCAGAAAAAAAAGTTGGCAGGCAGACACTTTTTTAATCATAAAGTAAAGATAAACATTTCTAAAAAACTTGAAAGACAAAATATTTATATTATTTAAAATGTTATCATTAAACATCATAATTAAATGTCTGTCTAAATGTTTAACTCAGATTTACTGTTGTCTGAAATATTGATTCATCAATATTTTTGCATAGGGGTGAGGGGAGGATTATCAAAAATCATTTTCAAAAATTAATAGACACATATTATATATATTATCAAACATTGTTTTGGCAATGTTTCTATTCAGAGTTCAAGGAATACTGAATATGTTCTGAAGTACATCACACAACTTTTGATAATTTTCGGAAAATGTTCTTGATTGTTTATTTGATAATCTCTAAGGCAACGATTTTTAGTGCCTCAACTTTTTTTCTTTGATCTCATTTGCATTTTAAGCTAAGTCAAAGTTATTTTCAAATAGAGAACTTTCTTATTTTCAAATATTTATTAGTAAACTTTCAGTTACGCAACTAACAGACAGTAATTGAAGGTATGCTCACAGGGAATGGTAGCAATTATTTTTGGTATATCGGTAGGCTAAGTATATAAAAGATATAAGAAAATCAAACAACATAAAAAATTAGGGAGCCACTTAAAATATTCAGATTCTAATGCATCACACACCCTTGTGTAACAAATAAGCTTCTGTACAAACTAACTGATTGATTTATAAGATAAAATATGACTGCTGTATCACTGATAAGATTGGTCTGGTGTGATTTTCAGATATTTTAGCACCTATCACTTATATGCCTCATAGACCAAGCATCTGACAGATACAGATCAGATTTTTTGAAGCACTTCTCTGACTATGATGATAGACAACAAAAAAACAAGTAAGGGCCTAAAAAAATGAAAAAAGTTGTTTCTGGTTAGATGCTCATTAAAAATAGGGCTGGTAGGTCGGGGCTGTTTTTGTTTGGCATCGAAAGCAAGTGGAAAGATAAAAAAAGTGAGAAAGTGGATGTATCATTCTTCAGGCAAAATAAAAACTCGGGTTGTGGGGAATAATTATAAGGATCAGACAGGTAACAAGAAACAAACAACATTTTTTTATGCACCTAAAGGAGAAATTTTTTGTTGAGTCATTGATACCTCACAGCTGTGAGTCTTAGCAGACAAAAAACATTTACCTGTATTGCTATTAAGCATCTAAGAAAAAATGATTCTTCTCCCAAAATACATTGCAAAACCACAGTGGGTGAATGAAAAACACAGATGCAAAAACTAATGTACTGTGGTTAATAATGATTTCAACATTGTTTTCATAGATCTATTACGTAGACATACAGCATATTCTGACATTTATGCCAGCTAATATGCAGTGGGGAAAAAAAGTTCTGCCAGAAGTTTGATAAATATTTATGACACTGCTAAGGCAGTGTTCTTAGCAGTGTTACTCTACCGATAATGAAAAGTGCTAAAAAAAAAAAAAGCGCAAGAAACATGTCACTGGGTTCATATGTTTTTTTATGGTACATCAACATGTGCAGCTAATGGTCATGTATAAAAGGGTATGCAACAAGTATGGGTATTAACCACAGTGTACCTTATGTTCATATAAAGTTTCCATACACCATGATTTTATTATTATGTTGATATAAAGTTTCCATACACCCACTATGTGTAACCTACCAAGTAGTTTGCTGAATATGAACTGTGTAACTGTATTGAGATTAAAAAAAAATGCAAGAAACATGTTGCTGTGCATCAACCACAGTGTACCATACTGTTAATACAATGTTTCCATACTTCCACTGTGTGCAACCTACCAAACAATCATGCTTGAAAGTCACCTTGCAATTTCTTCGCCTTACATAACAAGCAGAGTGTCAGAGTTGTCCTGTTACACTTCGTAGTTAGACAAAAAATGACAAAAATATATATGGAATATACCTGTAGTTTGAACAAAAATTGACAAAAAATATGGAACCTACCTGTAGTTTGGACAATAATTGGTCATGTTCAGTCTGTAGTTGGAGAGCTTCTTCTAAATTGGAGCCGACTTCCATTAAGTCTGGTTCCATTTGATGGACTCGTACCCTGATCCATTCTCCACACTGAAAATACAGAAACACTCTTTGCTTAAATTTGTACCATATAATCATATAATATAGTCAAACCTGTGTTAGCAGCCATCTCCAAATAAAGGCCATTATGTGAGTAAAAGTCAGTCTCTTAAAAACCTTCATTGATTAATTAGAACAAAATGACCTCCAAATAAGGGTCACCTGTCAATAAAGGACACATTTTGTCATTCCTAAGGGTGGCCTTCGTTCTGAGGTTTGACTGTACATTCTACTAATATACACTTTTATTTCTGTTGCATCTTCACACTGAAAACCCAACAATTTTTTGGTGACCACTTGTTTTTACTAAGTTCAAGGTCATCACTATTCCAGTCAGACAATGTCTGTTATGAGGTCAAGGTCATTATATTCTTCCAGTTAATCAGATTCTGTCTCCACATAGTGAAAACTGCTAGATGTAGCAACTAAGCCAATGTAAAATATTTCTTTTAGACTCAATATCTTATAATTGCAGTACATCATACATCAGCATTGTGTATACTTATGTTTTATACTTGCAGAAATTAGGTAACTGAGAATTTAAATATCCCAAGAACAGTTACTATTTTATTATCTAAATAGCTGGTGCAACAACTGGAAATATATTAATGCATTTAATTGGTTTTCTAGGGGGCAAACAGATGGCAATAACAGTACTGCACCATAAGTGTTCTACACTTCATCACTGAATAATTCTTGTATACTACTGTAGCGGGTGGGGGGAGAATACTTAAAATACCTGAAGACATTATACAATTAATAGAACAAACTCTATCAGAAATGAAATGCCAAACCCACAAGATCTACTTATTGAATATTTCAAGACAACCTGATAGAAAATATGCCATATAATTAGATTGACAACAACGAGAAACAAGAGATCATGACATTATTTCAGTATCTTAGATGATTAAACTTAAATCTGAGAACCATCTCATCTGATTGGACAATTTTGAGATCAGAGATGAAATTGATCAGTCTAAGATTGTAGCCATGTAATTGAGTGATTCTCAGAAAACTGGACAAAGAAATTACCAATCAGTGGCTTGAGAATTGAGACTCGTTTCCAAACTTTGTTTTATAACCAAGAAACCAGACTAATGAAATAAAGTTAGATTTACATGTAGTCCTTGTTTATTTTTTTGTGACAGGTTGCCCGACTATATACTTTATGAAGGAAACTCTCTAAAACCAGGTTGTCCCCCAAAAGACTTAAAGAAGGAAAAAATTCTTTTGGGCAGGGGGCAACCCACTAATTCGAAGACTGGATTTACACTTATATAATACTAGATGAAAATCTCAGCTTAGATTTAACCAATGAGGAACTTGAGATTTGAGACAATATAATCAATCTTCAGTTATATCACTACAGCTATTGGATTATGAAGTTTATATATTAAGTGATCTATATACAGTCAAACCTGTGTTTGCAGCCACCCCCGAATAAAGGCCACCCTATGAATAAAGGCCACCCTATGAATAAAGGCCACCCTATGAATAAAGGCTACCCTATGAATAAAGGCCACCCTATGAATAAAGGCCACCCTATGAATAAAGGCCACCCTATGAATAAAGGCCACCCCCGAATAAAGGCCACCCTATGAATAAAGGCCTTTCTTTTAAAAAAAACATAATAGATTATTTAGAACATACTGACCCCCAAATAAATATCACCTCTCAATAAAGGCCCAATGGTCACCTTTGTTCATAGGTTAGTCTGTACCTGGGATGAAAACCTTGTCTAAGTGAGATACGCTTGCATGTACAGAGATTTTGAATGAGATTGATCTCAGATATAAGCAATCAGGGACTTAACTTTTGAGATTCAGGTTGGCAAGAAGAACATAAGTTGTATAACCAAGCAGACCACAGTTTACATAAATGCTACATACTTCATTCAACAGAAACATCAGCTGATGATTAGATGATTATCATGTACCTCAGAAGTATGACTATATCAGTAGATATGATCACAACAAACCAGCACCTGGTAGTCATTGAACCCACTGATATGTGGCTTATCAGTAAATAAATAGATATTACTATGTAATCATGAATACCAGACATCCAGTTTCTACTCAAGAATGTTCCTCTATGTTGGCTATATCTACATGATTATGAAGTTTTATAGACATTAGTTGGAAGAAAACTAAATCATCTTCTAGACTTTTCAATGCTTTTCTTGCCAGGCTTTGATATTCTTTGGCTTCATTGTCATTTAAGTCCATTTTTTAAAAATTCCTTAGAAATAAATAGATTCACAATGCCTAAATTAGTGTTTCTAATTATGCCATAAATCAATAATCTTTGTTATTATATATAATGTAGGCTACATTATTAATTGTTAAAATCCCGTTTAACAAAAGTATTAAAACGTTAAGAATTACGTCTTCTCTTTTATTTTTTATTATTAATTGTTCACATTAGTAGATCAAATATTTATTTTGGTCAAAGAAGAAAGGTATTTAGGAAACAGTTTTGTGGTCAATAAAAACCCATAGATGTTCATAACATAGCATGAAATTGACCATGGACAGTAATAAGCCTCATTTAATGTTGATAGTGAAATCTGATATCAATAATGCAAGAAATTAATGGTTAAACACCTTTAAATCAGAGTGTATGGTTGAACATCTCTAAATCTCATAATACAATTTTACACACTGAAGAAAATTAAAGTTTTAATCTCAACTGTTCAAGGAGGATTTGCATACTGATAAAATACAGATATTCCTAGAAAGTTACAGCAGGTAGAGCGAGCTTATGAGCTGGAATGTAAATAAATAGTGTCTGGCATGAGTCAGTCAGTAAGAAGCTACTGGGCTGGAATCAAACATTCATACATGAGTTATCATCAGTATAGCAGACTTAGAATCTTGTCTGAGCTGAGTATATACTCGAAACTGCCAGGACATGCAGAATGTTTATCAAGTGGTAGAAGTCAGGTATAGAATTTGTGTAACTTTTTCATGAGATCCAATTAAAAGTTTCATAGCAAAGTCTGCCTCAAAGAAGCGTTAAACTTTGTAAGGCATAACACTGCAGACAAAATTCAGAGACACAATATATTTTATGACGTTTTGGAAGGTCACAGATTTCTTCAGAAACAAAATTTAATGTCTGTTGTTTTTATTATGAGATAGCTAGATAATTTTCATGTTTCATAATATATAATTATCAATGAATGCTGTATTTTCTAAAATTATGAATTATTTCTATCGTTGATGCCAGGAACAGTGTTTTCAGTACTTTGATTTGCACTGTAAAATAATTATTTTTAATTCAACTGGATTATAATATACATGATATATCCTGAAATATTATGTTACATAATTAATTGCAGCCATGTTAGTTTTTATCAAATCTGCATCAAATTTCTACCTTAAGTATAACATCAAATCTTCAAAGGAGTTAATAATTCTTCCATATTCTAATAAATGTTGAATTGCGTAACTACGGTAACAGAAGTGACTATTTCTTTCTTTCTTCCTTATTGGATAAAGATTAAAGTCTAAATTTAATCTGACCCATAATAGTATTCGAATAAATATGGCATAAGAAATATCAGATGTTTTAGTATATTTAATAGTATTTTAGTTAACAATCTTCCCATCTAAGTTAATGACAAAAGTGATTCCAGAAAATGTTATATAACTGCAACATTAGTTAGGGGTCTTTTTTTAGAACTTGCATTTAACTTGAGCTTTTTAAGTATTAAATAAAATTCTAACATTTTCAAATGAGACTAATACTATTCTTCAAGTAAATGTTTATTCAAAGTGAAATTTTCCAGAAAAATTAGTTTATGTAACTGTCAGAAGCTGCCATTTTGTTTTCTTATGTATCGGCTGCTATACAGGAAGTGATGTTGAATCACTATGGCTACCTTCCAAAAATTTCTAAAATTCCTCCCCACCTTTATATGATGTGAATTTTGTCAGGTGAAATGTAAGATATTGATCAAGAATTCCAAAGAGAACAAATAAAACTTAATCCAGAACTTAGAACAATACAATAAAACCAACAAATAACAAGAAATAATTTGACATTTTGTGGTTAACACCTTGATGTGAGCAAACAAGGATTTTCTAGGGGGTTCATTGACCTTTGAACAGGTAAATTTCTGGACCCTTTAAGGGGAATGGTACAAGGAACTTGAAAATAAAGAAAAGGAATGGGAAAGAATCCTGAAGCCACATAAGGATCAGATTTAAAACCTGAACCCCACCCATTTTTCGAGATCAAATAAAAAAAATCTGAAGGAATTTACAACCACACCTTTGAAACAAAGTGATGTGAATTCAGATACTGTAAACAGTCCTTACAAAAAAGCTGTGATGTAATATCAACGAAATCATCAGTTTATATGTAACAAGCATATACAGACAGAGCCATTGTTCTAAAATGAATCCTGGTATCTTGCTGATGTTTTTTTGCAGATAATGAAAAGAATCTCAATTTGAAATGAGTTTGGAATGAGAAATATGGTAAGAACTTACTCGAAGAATGGCAAGGACGACCTTGGACCGTCCAGCCTGTACGGCGACAGTACTTATAGTGGTCGTCGAGGGTGTCCGTTCGGACAAATCCGTTATATCAGATGCTCGATCCGACATTTTTCTTTATTTATCAATATCCGTATCACAAAAAGTTACAATCACACATTTGAATGGGTAAAAGCTCCAATTTCAAAAGGGTGTAAGCTTCTTGCAACATCTAAATTAAAATATTACTTTAAAGCGAAATTATGCAATTCACTAAATAGCAATGCATGCAGTTCGGCTCTTGTTTTAGCACTAAACTTTCCTTAGATAAGTTTCTCAGACTTACCTATCATTTTGGGCCGTTCCATTTGGGAAAATAAACAAGGGGAGTTCATGATTAAAGGATCATATCTTGGCCCTTATCAGAGTTATTACTACAATATCTAATACCAGTAACTTAATTATAATACCCTAGGGTCCAGCCCCTTTAGATTTTTTTAACAATTTTGAGTATATTACCGAAGATGTTCAACTCAAATTCTATGTCTAGTAAAAACATTCCCCCAGAGTAAAGTGTAATCACCCAGAGGGAACCAGCTCTGAGATAAAGGTAGGAACCAGGCAGCCATATTAGGCACAGATTCTGTATGATCTCATTCAAGGTAGACTGCTACTGTATTCCACACAGGTAACAGACAAATAGACTGGCTCATTATCACTAGTAAGACTAGTTCCAGGCTGTTCTGTGATGTTTATCAATTTAAAGGGATCGGTTTCAGAATTCTTGGAATTAGTAATCTAACTGCAGAAATATTTATTTCTATTACAAAGTACAAGCTTATATTATAAAGTAAGAGGAATTATTTCATCAATATTTGTAATTTGAATTGTTTTTATGTATTATAATAACTAATTGATCATAACTTCAAGAATAAAATTCATAAGCAAATAAACAGTTTGGTATTTTTGTGCATTTAAGTTTAGTGTAGTACTTTAGGATTATAATAGAATCAGTTTACATAATAATCATATATACTGGTAGTACTATCAAAATCCTGTATGCTCAATAAATACAATAAATATGCTACACATTTTATATGTAAAAAGCTAAGTCCAGTAAGGATAGTTTCTAAATATTATGAAAAAAAACACTCCGCAGCATAAAAACAACAATGTGGCCCTTTATTAAATTTAGGGACCCTCTGAGTAACATAATTATTGCCCTGCAGTAAAAAGAAAATAAAGGGCCAGGGCAGCTGTTAGAGGCTGGAGACAAAAATCAAACTTTATTTAACTCTGAAGCATCCCTGATATAAAACTTCTACAGACCATGCATACAATAAAGAAAATAATTATCTACATCCTTATGGCATGTTTAATTGGATTACCATATCAAATTAATTACTTTATTATTAGTTTACCATAATGATTAATTCATTAACCAAAACATTATTTATCTTAAATATTTACAGTCAAATCTGTGAACAAAGACCTGCCTTGGGAAAGACAAATTGTGGCCTTCATTATGATAAATGCCTTTTATTTGGAGGTATTTTTGTTCTAAATAATTCAAGACTGTTTTTATAAAAATTGTATTAATTCACAGGGTGGGCTTTATTGGGAGGTGGCCATAAATAAGGTCTGATTATGATATATTCAATTAAAAAATAATTGCATTCAAGGAAAGTCAAACCAAATCAGAAATGCGCAATAACTTATATACTAGTATAAGATACATACACTTATATAAAAGCTTTTATACGATTGCTAAAACCACATCAAGGCTTTATGCATTTGCAAGATGGTTGCTTCAGTAATTTTTTCAAGACACTAATACCAGGTAGCTTCAAACGATAAGAAGCTGCAGACATTCTCGGAGTTATTTACAGGTTTAACAAACACGCAATACTAACAGAACATTTAGCTACTGACAAACTTCGCAGCAAATATTTATTTATGACTCTTTGCTGCAATGCGGAATAAAAAAACTTTTTTATCAGCCATGAAATCAGTTAAATGCCTTATTGAAGAAACCTAACATTAGGCTAGACTTAAAAATTGTTTTTGAACTGATCCAGTCAAAAAGTGTTTTATAGACTCTGTTTGGATTATTCCAATTCCTTTCAGATTTCAGATCTAACTGAACCAGTCCGAAAAATTATTTTGCAATGAAATATTAGGTAGTTATCAAACATCCCTTCAAATGTTCAGACATACCGGTAGTAATGCCAGGATGAAGGGATAGACCTGTGGTCTAGTGGTAACGTGTTAGACTACCAATCAAAAGGTCAGGAGTTCGAATCTCAGCTCCAGCTTCTGATATTTCAGGGACATTTTTTCGGTGCTTAGAAACCCACTGGAAATGGGTGAGGCATGTATCTGTGCTTTATAAAGGGAATGATAAAGAACCAGGAAAACTATACAAAATGAGAGATGAGATTATATAAATGGCCAGTTCTCCTGTATTTTAACGCCCCTCTCTCTCCCTGGGACAGCTCTGAAATGACCAAAGCTGTTAAATGTGTCATTAAATAACAGATAAACATTATATTTTCCAATACAAACCAGGGGCTTCATAAGATCAGGGCTTTTTTCCCTTCTATGAGGTCGAAATTCGGTGACTTCCAAATTGCAAAAAGGCTGTTTTTTCCCCAATTTTAGGCTAGAAATTCCCAAAATACAATGCTATTAATTCAAACTCAGTAGTCTAACCTTCTCAAAATTTGGCCAAATATTGCGCTTGAATTTCCCAAAATGAAAGGCAAAGGCCCCTTCCCAATTTTTGGAAAAAAGGCCCTGTAAGATAAAAATATACATGTAGCTCCCTAAACTGTGCAAAGTTTTGAATATAAGGCCCTTACATTATGAAAACAAACAAACCTTAATAGCATCATGTTTGTTTGTTAGTTTGTTTCAATGGGTTTAATCCTGTTTTTCAACAATATTTTATTTGTATATGCCAGCCGGGTCATGTAACAAGCTTTCCTGGACTTATATTATATAAATCTGTTAAATTAATGGTAGGATTTTTATCTAGAAAGGTATAATATTTTCACAAGATGCACAGCAGATTTAGCTAAACATGAAACATCTCACAGAATCCACATCAAGCCTCCAAGGTAATCAATTCATCCTAAAACCATATTTTCATGCAACTCTGCCAATTCAATGTACCTGGCTAGATTCCACACTGAAAATCTTGTGATTTCCAAATATCTGGTTGCCTAGGAAACCAAGATAAACAGTCTGACAAGAGAGATCTTACCAGTTACCTGGCTAAGGTACAAAAAGCTATGTTGTATAAAGAACATAAATGTTTTCTTCAGTTGATAAACTAACTACTGGTTGGTAGATAGAAACATGTCTGAAATCATACAGAGATCTGTGGGCTATAATACTAAGATTCACTCATCATTGCCAATTCTACTTAGACATAATGTATAGCTAGCTAGGTATCTAATTGATTGGTGAATTAATTAATTGATCAATTTACTAATTGATTCATTAAAGACCAATGATGATCTTTTTTTTGGATAGAACACTCATGCATACAGCATAAGCTTAGCTATAATTAGAGAACTGATTGAGTTTAAAGAATTGATTGATTGAATGTTTGATTAAATGAGTGATAGATTGATTGATTGATTGATTGATTGATTGATTGATTGATTGATTGATTGATCAATTATTTCAAATATTTATTGAAGCATATTTTAATCTGATTGTTTAATACATACATTATATACTCTTGATGTAAACCAATGACTTTTGACTGACTGACTGACTGATTTATGTATTGACAGGCCATACAGAACTGTAATTGAAATATCTCAGTAATATCAATAATGTATTGGTTCCTTTTATAAGTAATTGATGTCCAAGATGCAGCTATATAGTTTTGCATGATTTTTGCCAGCCTTTCAGTTAAACATGCAACAGTCAGGTGACATGACAATATTTTCATGGTAACACACTAGTATAATAACCTGTCCCTCCACAAGTGACTGGCACAACTTCATCATGGGATGGATAAAAGATTGCCAACACATGATTTTGGATGAATTAATATAAACTATGCTGATGATGCTGATGAAGATACAGATGATAAGAATCTAGATAAGGATAAAGAAACTGATAGTGTCTCTAAAGATGACATCAATATGTTAAACAGGTCGACAATAGTGATGGAGGAGAAGATTATCAATAATGATAAGGAAACTGGCAAAATCTGATCAAGTAACACAAGTAGAACACTGTGAACACCTTTTGACATTGAACATTATAATTAGATGTCAATTCAAAGGCTATGGTCATTTCAGAGCCACCAATAACAATATATTAACAACTGTAAAAGTTATAATTATGTTCACTTAGACCACTTAAACAAGAGGGCCACTCTCACCTGAGTGAAGACTGTGACTTCTTTCATATCAATATTTAACTAGGAGAGCCTATCAAGAAATCAAGACATTCCTTTTTTCTATGATGTATTGAACATCTTGGCCACATAATAATTTACAATCTCACACCTTGTGATATAATTATGTAATAAAATGTAATGTTTTTTGGCAATCCTTAGCACCAACACATTGTAGGAATGTATGATCAGAAAAATATCAATAAATAGAAACTGGCAGCTTTTGAAGTCAGGGATCAAGTATAGAATTAATTAAGGAAACGTAATAATATTATATGGTCACCAAAAACAAGATGGCCCTATATTGCTCACATGAGAATCATTGCTTGCTGATGAAAACATGGTTTTGAGCCTGTTTCATGAGGTCTGTTGTTATCAAGATTTTCCCCGCAATTTGACCCTGTTTCCTAGTTTCTGACCCTAGATGACCCATGTTTGAACTTGTCCCACATATCATTAAGACAAACATTCTGACATGGTTTGGTAAAGATCCAATCAAAACTGTGACCTCTAGAGAATTAACAAGGTTTTCCTGTGATTTGACCCAGTGGCCTTATTTCTGACCCCAAATGACCCATGTCGAAATTGTCCCACGTATCATTATGACAACACTTTGTGCTCATGTGAGCTAAAAAATGGTGGTTTGCAGTTACGAGAACAGTGGGTGGGAAGGTAGACATTTTTTTGTAAACATTATAATCATGTTTGTACTGACAACGAAAAATTTGAATACAGAAATTTAAAAAAATTTGGGGTCAGGAGTTTTTTGAAGGTCTGTTGCATAACTGCGAACAAACAATTTATTAAGAATGGCCTAAATGTAAGACTAAATTGCAAATCAACAAGAAATTCGGAGAATTCAATTATCACAAAATTATTCATAATCCTTTAAAAAAGCTACAAAATGGTTCAGTACACACTTTAATGTAAGTGTAATGATATTACAATAGGCTGAAAAAATATTGTTAAGACTAGGTATTGAAAGACTTGCTTTTTGTATGACTGTAAATAAGTATAGTGATTCACTTATATTCGATGGTTGGTTTACTGCGTAATAAGTTAGGTGTTGATAATATATGATTAAGAAAACAGGTCTATTGCGTTGTGGAAAACAATTATTTTCACTTCAAGGTAAATCTAGGAAAATTACAGACTAAGCCAAAGGCCACCATGACATGGAAATGAAGTGAAAATTGATGTAAATCTGATCCAAAATTGCAGTAAAATGAACTTTACTCCTAATTCGTAACAATGGCTGCTTTCCAGAGTCTTATCAGTATAAAAATACAGTGCAACCTCTCCAAAGCAACACCCTTTGGGAGTAGCATAATTATATTGTTGTTGAGAGGTTATTGCTCTAGAGAGGTTAAATCAATAGTTAAATCGTGCAGTGGGAAAAAAGTATGCTGTTGTTGAAGGGAGGTTGATGCTCAAGAGAGGGCTGCTCTGGACAGGTTGTACTGTAATGATATTTATGGACATTTTTCTTGTCACAAAATATAATGCATTGGCATTGTCTGATGTTTTTCAAATGATATTGTCTTCAAAAGTATCATAATTATTCAAAACAGGATAAATTTAACACATTCTTGATTATAATAAATCATATTCATAATGCCAGATATTTGGCTGGAATGTATTTTTTTTTTCATCAAATCAAGAATTTTTATGAAAACTAAAAGAAATGCTTATTTTTCGCCCATACAAGAAAAATGTGAGCCAAGAAACTGAATATTAAGATGAATTCCATAGATTAATGTCAGAAATATCTTATCCTGTATTTCTCAATATTTGATAAGGAATAGATAAAGAAATCTTGGTGGAAGTCAATCCGATATATTATGAATATCACATACTAGGTAAAAGGTTAACATTAAACTAAGGCAGGAGACCAGTCTATAAACTAATGAATTTGATTGGTTCATTCTGAATCTAGTCTTCAAACTGACCAATGAGATGGCTGCTGTATGATATAAGATATATTTGCAAGACTAAAAATAAACATGTATTGATAGTCTAGATAGTTCAAGAATTTTTTTTCTTACCTCTTCAATTTCTCGTTGAAGCGGGGATGTTTGACGTTTGTCTGTGACTTTCTGTTCATCGTCTAAGTAATCAGCACGAGATTTCAGTGCCTGGCTTATTTCCTTCTGAACTTCCTGCTTTTCTCGGCTTTCAACCGGTCTTGACTGTGTCTCGCCACTCTGGAACTTAGTTAAAAGTTCTTGAAAACTCTTTGTTGGGCTATCAGCTCTATGCTGCATATGAAACCTTGGCATAATGTCAACCTTTCTAGGTTTTTCTGGATTCGAAATGTCCGGTGTACTTTTTGTCATAGGTAATGTATCAGGCACCATATAAGAAGTAGACCTGTTTGATGTCTCATTATCAGAAACTGTTGGTTCTGGTCTCCGGGAGGAAAGTTCTAATGACTTATAAGATCTCATTGTTTCCGGTTCAACCGGAACATAAGTATCAGATTTCAAACTATTTGGTTGTGAATCAGATTGATTGACTTGAGCTTGAACCGACTGGTAAAGATCCGGTTGAATCTGTGCTTCCACTGCTGCAAGAACACTACTTTGGTCCATTTGAGGAGAGGGTGCGTACCGGACTTCCATCGGTTGCTCAGACTCCATTGAAGAGTCCATCGGTTGGGAAGAACTGAAATCTGGTTGCTGAGGAATGTTATATGAATAATTAGATGGCGGAATGTGGCGAGCAAAATCTTCAGATTTAGGATAATATGATTGACTAACATGTGGTTGAGATGTGGCAGTGAAAACTGAAGGATGACTTCCATCTTGAGTCCGGGAATGTCCATTGGTAAATGTTGCATCCGGTTGATCATCCGGACCAGACTTTTGACCTTGGTTTTGTTCCTGTTGTTTTCTAAGACTCCTTCTTAGACTGTCATGTTTAGCTATTGGCCCCTTTCTGGACCTTTTTGGCTGGTCCCTTCCGGTGTTACTTGGCCATCTGCCAGGAAGGGTTTGTGATTTGGAACCTCGTTGTGATGGTACCCTATTTGGCAAGGTCATTGACCTAGCTGCTTGATCAACTGGAATAGACTGGTATGCAGCAGATTTTGTGATTTTCGGTTGAACTGATGGTGGCTGACCAGTCTGTTCCATTTCAGACCAATACCGATTCAGTTCCGACATTTTATGATTCATCTTCCTCAGACGGCTGTTAATGATATCGGTAGCACTCTGATCTTCTGAACTGAGTTTCTTCTCCACTCTGAAAATAGTAACAGTATCAATTTATAATGTGATAAAGTGATGCCAAGAAAATGGTAATCTTGCAAACACATACAACATTCCACGGCATGAATTCAAATCTTCAGACTTCCGCCTGCATGCATGTATATCATTATATTGCAGAGATAACAGCTAGGGTATGTAGCAGTGAATCATTTCAAAATCACAAACACAAAAATAAATTCAAATCAGATTTCGTGTTATTCTAAGGTGTAAAAATTTGTTTGTTTCTGGTAACCCTAAATTTTCATCCCAACCAACTTTTTATTAGGCCTGAGGAACAGTACATCAACTGTCTAACTTTTTTACCCTTTAAATTTAACCTGCACCCTTTCAATGATGATAAATTTTAAAAGTCTCCCTACCTACAAACCCTTGTTTTTAAATGATCATGTAACCAGGAACAAACCGTTTTTTTACCCTCACAAAATTTGTTAAGTTTGTAATATGTAGAAGTATTTCAAGTAAGTATTGATAGGGTCAAGGTGCACTAAAATGTCCCCTCACCACAGTCACCAGTGTTTTGGCAGACAGTTTTCATAAAAGTAAAAAATCTAAAACATATATTTGAAAATATTAATGTTAAGGTAAATTCGGAACAGGAGAGACTGAAGACAAAAATGTAATATAAATTCTGATTGTTCAAAACTTGATATTAATTGATGGTCAATTGGAATTTTGACCAATCAAAAGAGATGACACATCTATTGAAAATTTGAAACAGAAGAGCAGGATTATAACCAGCAAATGAAATGGGCAAAAGCGAACATCACATCACAGCACAACCAACTTGAAAGCATGAATAAAGGTAGGCTAGCATTATGTTGATATAAAACATAGCCTGACTTGAAAACAAAACACACTAACAAAAATGCAGTCACACCCGAGGTAACAGTCCCCTATAAAATTGGGGGCTATTGGGGGCTATCATTCAACACATGTATGAATATATTAATAGATTAAATCCCCCCCTCAATAAAGGTCAATTAAGGACAAATTTCTTCTCTAATTTGAATGACCTATGTTCACAGGTTTTACTATACATAAACCATGCCATTCCAATGGAATTCATGAAAAATGAACTTTTCTTGTATATTTCATGAATAGTTTATGAACTATGAATAACTACCTGACCGGGGTGGTGCTAAAATAGATCATCTCACTGACTGGGGTGGTGCTAAAATAGATCATCTCAGACAGACAAAATTTTACCTTCCAAAAATCTGGGATTATTTAAAGCCCCATTAGCTTTTTAAATTTAGTAATACAGAACAATAGATGTAATGATAGTAAAATACAAGAAATATATTTTATTTGCACTAAAACATAATTACACAATGCTTTTCTTTAGCCAAATTCTTATTTCTTGCAATATCATTGAAAAAAATACTGTGCTATATTCCTATATGTACTTTGTGATTAAAAAAGAAAATTTCGGAATGTTTTTATTGAAAGTAAAAGTCAATTTCACTGATAAGATATCTTTCCAGGTAAAATAAGACCTACTTTAATTTTAACATCCAAAATGCTAATGGGGCTTTAAATACTACTGATTAACATATGAATCATTAAAATTCTTATTTCAGCTTAAAAATCATGTAAAAAGACAAAATTTAATCTAAATGTGGCTAAAGATATGACCTTTTTCACTATCTAGGGGTATACAATGCATTTTATTAGGGACTGTTTTATTATATATTATTTTGCAATAGTTGCTGTTGTTTTGCCAAGAGATTTTTATGATTTTGTAACTTTTTTTTACAAAATTTAGACTTTAAAATAAGACTAAAACCAGACCAGTTCGTACAAGGTGAAAAATATTACTGAATCAAAGAAATATTAACAGCATTCCAGGTTCATTATAAAACCAGATATGACCGGACCACACATTGTTAATTGCTTTAATGAGCAGGAAAAATAACAAATTACTGGCAATCTTCAAGATTTGAGGATAAAATGGCTGCCAAACAAAATATAAAAGTATCGACCATGAAAATCATGTGATCTTAGACTTTTGATATTTAGTATAATTCAAGCTATAGAAAAAATTCCCTCAATTCATGTTTGTTTTCTTCATTTGTTTGTTTCTTTGAGTTTTACGCCCCTTTTCAACAGTCAGTCACATGAGGCAGAGAGTTCACCTAACCATTGTTCCTGGGAAGAACCAGTACTAGACTCCCATCCTACGTAAGCAACTGCCTACCTTCTCTCATAAAGAGACATGGTCAATAGCTGGGCTCAAACCCATGACCCTCTGTCAATGAGAGGCTACAGTAATCTGAAATCAGCGACTTTAACCACACAACCATGTAGGCGAGTCTCCTAAATTCATGAGTGGAATCATACAAGTTTGTTTACTCTGTGGTTAAATGTTGCATCAACAACCAGGACAGGGTCATTTGCGACTTGTCCAGATTAAACAGTGGAGGAAGACACCAAGTGTTCACCTGGGTAGAACAACTGTCCCTCTGAAAGCTAGCTGGACAGCTTCCTGACATGAAATGTGTCTAGTCTCCAAATGGGATTTGAACTCACAGCAGTCAGGGACTTTAACCACTCAGCCACAGAGACCAAAAGATACAGTTACTACCGTAGCTAAATGCACACTTAAGAATAAATATTGAAATTTCTGCAAACAGTTCACATAAAATCTGATAGAAATCCAGAAATTCTAAGAATTTTAGCCATGACTGAATTTGCGTCTGCTCCAAACAATCTGGCATATAAACTGGCTTGGTTTATCATTACATACCAAACATATAAATAAACCTTGAAAAACACAGTTCTCCTATTGTTTAGTGTTTGCTATTTGCAATTTTCTGAAGTTTACAGAAAACATTGCAAAAACAAAAATTCTACTTTTTTTATCAAAGCCATAACAGACTGTATAAAGAAAGTATTAATAAATTATGATATCGCAGCATTAAGTGCCAGCCATGTTAACGATGCATACTGGTATAGATTACATAGAATGTCAAAACTGATTATATTTACAGGCTCACTCCATCATCAACACACAGATACATTATAAAGCTAGCAATGTATTACATGAGTTTATTGACATCTAGACAAAAACATCAAAACACAAGAACACACAGAATACACAATAAAAATGTACTTGGCACAAAGCAATCCAGTTTTATCTGGGCTATTCCATGAGGCCCAAAGCTGGCCTAGAGCCCCTAAAGCTTGCCAAGAGCCAAGGTAACTGTTTCTGACAAAGAATGTACCGATTGTCCCCTAAAGCTTGCTCATAGCCCATGAACTATTTGTGTCATACGAGTGAACGCTGCAGCCACCAAAAGCTTGCCAAGAGCACAGTAACTATACTTGCTTGAAACTGAATACCAACAGCAGAACAGAGCGGATGCGTGAACCCATTCAATGAATAGGGCTTTATATGTAATACTAGATTGTGACTTTCAACTACACACTAATAGTTATTTAATCCTACACTGTGATTTGAAGCTTATAAGTACCTTAGCACCCAACTGAATATAAGAATATGGTATGGAGCATGACAACCAAAGCATGACAATGATGTTTATTCCTAAATTGGTAAACCTTTGGCATATAATACAAAAACATTTGATTTCTTCTTAGAACAAAATAGGCAGGGATAGGGGAACTGATAGAGAAAAACTCATCATAAATCTACAAAATTCATATCATAAACCTATAATGAAAATCAGAAAATTTCAGATAAACAAAAACTAATGTTACAGTAAACATGAAAAAATTATTATGAAAAATGGTTGAAAATTAGAATTATTATCTAATGAAATATAAATTTCTATGGAAACCCATATCCAACAATGATTCTACACAAACTTATATAGGGGTTTGACATCAAGGTAAACACAATACACCCAGATACCTGACGAACAGATGGACACAGAAATAAGTCTTCTCCCCTGGTATTTATATAATTTTGTTGTCCATAATTCTTCCAACCAAGTGAACAGAGAGCATGATTCTTAAATGGTGTTCTATTTCAATATAAGCAGAAATATGAAAATCTCTTTATAATGATGGAGTTGCCATGGTAGCCACAGACAGACAGATAGACATCAATACTGAAGACAAGCAGACTTCTAATGATTTGGAAGGGGGGGGGGGGGATAAAAGTGGAAAATTGAATGAACACAGATTTGAAACACTAGCTTCCATAAATAACTGATGCCAGTCTAAAACATTGAACCAACATGTACCTATAGGATTTGCAGAGGTAAAACAAACAAATGACTAGAACAGTGTGCACATGATATTTTCTGGAATATAATTACATGGAATCTAAGCAAAGGGAGATAAATATGTGATTTTATACCTTTCTGGCCACTCCATGTGTTCGTTCCCTGCTCTGTGGTTGTACAATATATTTAAATATGAGGTACCAATCCTCATAAGTAACAGAGTTTGCCAAACGTAGTCAGTTCAACCAGCAGCATTATTTGCATGTACTAGATTTTAAGAGTATGATGATAGAATGAACCATTTTACCCGGAAATCAGCTGCTGGTCTTCCAGTCATAAGAGCATTCGGACACAGTCATGTGCTGATGAGATTCAAGTCAGTCAGAAAAATGGAACCAGTCTTTTATTTGTGTCAACCAGACATGCTGAACCAGTCTTTTATTTGAGTCAACCAGACATTGAATCCGTTTAATATTTGTGTCAGTCAGAAACATTGAATTAATCTAATATTTCAGTCATTCAGACAAAGTACTAAGCATTATAACCCAAAGGGACACAAAATATACGGTCAGAATTCTATATAAGTAAATAATTGAGATGGTTCCATGTTTGAGCTGATTAGACAAACATAAACCACATTTGGCAAACTCTGCATAAATAACATAGTAAATTGCATGCAGTAAATATGAATTTTATAATAAAAGAATCAATACAAGTGTGCAAGAAAAGTATACTATTGGTTTCAAATTTGAATTGTAGACAAGGTCTGATGATTTAAAAAAAAATCTAAAATTAAAGACCAGTCTAAATGCTCAAGCCTGTGATTGGTTGGTTTTGAACATAGACTTCAAATTAACCAATGGTGTGACAGCATACATAGACTGGTCATCAGAATTGTTCTCTCAGATGCTTCTGATTTTTGTTGAGAACATTATTTGAACTGAGCTGCATCAGGCAAATTGGATGGCAGGAAAAATATTTTTTCATTTCTATTGTTTATCAAAAGGAAAAGAAACTCAAGCAAAAAATAGCTGTATTTCACCATTTCACCGATTGAACACAAAAAAGACATCTTAAACTATGTGTCAGTTTCTGAAAGGTAACATCATTAAAACTTTCCATTGATCTTATCTGAGTCCTGATTCAGTTAGAAACACTTAAAATTGGTTAGCCTGCAGTTAGTGTTTTGGAACCAACAAATATTTGATTATTTGGACACTTACCCATCAATTACAAGTACAGGTAAGGCTAGTCTCTCCAGCAGGGCTTTGCCCATTCCACTGGTCTCTTGAACCTCTCTCTCAACATCCACTTTTTCAGGGTTGTTCCGTATAATGGCATCATTCACTGAGACATCCCCAGTTAGGGTTTGTGCCACAACAACCATTAGTTGTTCTACTCTGACCAGTAGCTGGAAAAGTAATGATTAAAATTTCAATTTTTAATCTGAAATAATCTTCTGTCATCTGTGAAATATACCTAATATTACTGTCAAACCTGCATTAGCGTTCACCTTCGAATATAGGCCAACTTGTGTCTGCCTCCGTTTATTCAGAACAAATAAACCTCTGAATAAGGGCCACCAGTCAATAAAGACCACAATATGTCTTTCACAAGGGTGGCTTTTGTTCACAGGATTGACTGTATCTATTTAATGCCCCATCGGTTCACTCATTAATTATGAAAATATGAAAAATTTTGTCACCGAAAAAAAAATGACAACTGTAACAGCAGTCTGCTGTCCCTCCATTTGACCTTTGTCAAGGTCACAACCTTTAAGGTAACATTCAACACATCTTCTGATCATTATCAAACACTTGAAGAAATCTGATTTCAATGGCCAGAAATATTAAGATGACTATAGACAACCACACATCACATAAAAAATAATCACCATACACATTTTAAACAAGATGTGTTGTTAAAACACAATGTCCCCTCTGGGTGACCTTGACCTTTGACCAACTGACCAGAAAATGCACATGTCCTGTAGACAATATGCCCCTGATTTATCAATGAAAAAAATCTCAACAAAGTAACCATCTTGTATTTTAATTAGACAGAAAATCTCAGACGCAAAAAAAGGAAAATTTGTGTACAAAACATTAAGCTACTTCTTCATGGACAGATAAAAAATATTTCCAAATTGAACAGACCTTTTCTGACTGATCCAGGAATTTGGAAGCCACACTAAGTCTGTTAGCTCGTTCATTATTTCCCATAGAAAATCTTTTCCAAGCTTCTTCAAGTTCATGCGTTAGAATACTGTTAGGTTCCAACTCTAAACGTAATGACCTCCGTAGCACAAGGGCAGCTTGAAACAGTTGCTTACCATAACTGTATGTACCCTGAAAAAAAAAATTTAGAATATCAATTTATTTTATTTATCAGTTGTTGTAACGGCCCATTTGACAGCAATTGTCAATTTAGAGCCACCCCAGAGATGGGAGATAAGACACAGAAAAACCTTGCAATTGTTAAATAAGTTCACGTTCCATGTTGCAGTGCAAGTCTATGCAAGTTCAGCTTCCATGAGTACTTTCGGTACTTTGATTAAAACAAGTTGGACTTTCTCAATAAAGTGGACATATTACAGTGGAAGTCATATCAAAGATCTCCCAAAAACTGCACCAGTTTCAAATATAAAGTTAAGGATTGAGGTCATACCAAAGATCTCCCAAAAACTGCACCAGTTTCAAATATAAAGTTAAGGATTGAGGTCATACCAAAGATCTCCCAAAAACCGCACCAGTTTCAAATATAAAGTTAAGGATTGAGGTCATACCAAAGATCTCCCAAAAACTGCACCAGTTTCAAATATAAAGTTAAGGATTGAGGTCATACCAAAGATCTCCCAAAAACCGCACCAGTTTCAAATATAAAGTTAAGGATTGAGGTCATACCAAAGATCTCCCAAAAACTGCACCAGTTTCAAATATAAAGTTAAGGATTGAGGTCATACCAAAGATCTCCCAAAAACCGCACCAGTTTCAAATATAAAGTTAAGGATTGAGGTCATACCAAAGATCTCCCAAAAACCGCACCAGTTTCAAATATAAAGTTAAGGATTGAGGTCATACCAAAGATCTCCCAAAAAAAGCACTAGTTTTAAATATAAAGTTAAGGATTAAGGTCACATAAAAGACAATTATATGGTATACATAGGAATGAAGCATACCCCTGCAGTTGTCTCCACTTGTTTATGTTCAGCTTGAAGATTATCTATCTCCTGTGGTGTTTGTGCGATATTTGTTTGACTTGTCAACATAACATCACATAATTCTCTGATCCAACTTATAGCCTGGAAAGAAGACAATCAGACTCACATAGTGTGGAGTTCTTAATTCAAGAGCATGTAATCAATGTAACTCAAGAGCATGTAATCAATGTAACTCAAGAGCATGTAATCAATGTAACTCAAGAGCATGTAATCAATGTAACTCAAGAGCATGTAAGCAATGTAAATATTCATATTTTCATATTTCTAAAGATTTCTTAAATAATTGAAAATGCATAATTTTATTGAGAAAACCAATGTTTCTCGTATTTATTGAGGTAAAAGACAAACAAAATCTAACTCAACTAAGTTTTGATGATAAATCTAAAGAGAGAGAATTCTCTATGCAGTGTTAGTCCAATAGATAATCCATGAACAAACATTTATCTATGTTGGGGGTCAAAACCTCAAAAAATGAAATTTATCAGCAAGAAAGTCAAGCTTTCACAATATATTATTGTCTTTGAAGAATTAATGGGAACTGTTCAACTTAAGAGCAGAAAAGTCTGTTTCATCATTTTTGCAGAATTAGGGACCATAATTCAAGGGAACAATTCTGTTGGTTTGCAAACATGGCCAAGATGTCACTGCTACAAAAATATTGGCACAGTTCGGTCAACTTTGTCAGTAGTAAATATTGTACATGACGCCTGTTTGTGAAACTGTTCTAATAGGACAAGCTAGAAAAGTGCTGAGTTTGTGAAAATGAGCTTACCTGTTGAGCATCTAATTCACAATTGCGTAGTTGTAAAATTTGCTGCAATTTTAATTTTCTAACTTCAGCGAGGTCATCGCATCTCATCTTCCTCTCCTGTAACTCTTCCAGTCTCTGATTCACATGTTTTATTTGACTTGCATAGTCTGGTGAAATATCTTTTCCAGAAGCATTTTTGATTGGTCGAGACATTTCATCCAATAGACTGTGTCCATCACTCATAGCTCTACCAGCAGCAAGATCTGAAAAAAAACAGCAATACAGTCTAATTATTTTCAAATATTTGTGTGACAGTAATTCAGATCAATGAGTAAGATGCGAAACAGAACAGAAATTTATTTAAACTTAAACATATATAGGTACAATACAATATCTATGGCCATTCAACATGATAACAGAATATACAATATAACACAATTTAATTTGTATTAATTCTAATACAAAAATGATGGTTTATGTTATATATAGACAGATAATCATTTTTTCCTTTAACAATAAACAGGTTAAAGAACATCTCTGAATAAGGGCCACCCTGTGAATAAAGCCATTCAAAAACCATCATAGATTATTTAGAACAAAATGACCTCTGAATAAAGGCTACATCTCAGTAAAGGCCACGTCTCAATAAAGGCCACATTGTGTCGTTCAAATTTCAAACCCTTCCTTGATAAAGGAATTTGAATTTTGACCATTGATAACTGTTGTATCATAATTATTTTTTTAAATTGACCAATGAGATTCTCTCTGTTTCATAAACTCACCAATGGCATCAACTTTCTCTTGAAGTTGTGTTAAAGCATTCTGAGCAGCATCTACTGAGTCTGCCTCCTTATCATTGTATAAAAGTTCTAAAAGGTCGTCCAACTTTTTCTCAAACTGAAAAATAACAAGAGTGCCAGGTAAAAAAATACGCCTGTCAAGGGCCATAGCTCAGAAGTGCCTGGGCCGATTGGGCTGGTTATCAAACTTGACCGAGATCTGATGGCCATAAACATTTCCATAAAGTTTGGTGAGGATGCGAATTAAACTGTTTGAATTAGAGAACAGACACCGTATTGCTGTATAATGATTGATTCAAGAAATGGTTTCAATAAATAACTCAACTCTGACGTTAACCTGTGAAATTGTAATTGAAATAAATGACAACATGAAGGCAAGTTTAGGTCGTGTTTTATGATAGGTGGCTAATGACTGATCCTGTTTTGTTCAGAAAATGTATTCAATAAACCACTCACCTCCGATGTTAATCGGTGAAATCGTACAGACGTAATCAGTAAAGTTCTACGTCTCTCAAGACGACTGGCAAAGCTTCGACAGACAGTATCCATATAATCCCGTTGAGCACGAATATCCTCAGTGATCGGAGATTGACGATCTTCAAGAAGATCTTCCGCTCGGTATCGTAATTCGGCATAATGACCATAAGTGTCCTAAAATATTAATATTATAATGGCGGTAAGTATTTTAATTCTTGAAATGTTGTCATACACTATTATGATTGAGTTAAGCTGAACATGAGCCAACCTGTTTAGCTCAAATGGTAGAGCATGAAGTCGACAGGTCTAGGGTCTGTATGTTCGAGCCCTGTTTGCGGTACAACTTCTCTGTTATGAACTGGCAATGCATCTAGGGCCGTTTGTCTTTTGGAAAAGCTGAGAGTAACTAGCGGAGAACAAGGTTAGTAATGGTATAGAATCCAGGAAATCTGGTTAGATGAACTGCCTGCTGAAATCGTCTTGAAAAAAGACATAAAACCAAATTTGAGCCGAATTTGAAAAAATACTATGAATAAAACTAGAGCTGTCACAGAGGTGACTAATACCCCCGCTGCCACTTTAACACTAAGAATGCAACAGTACACTACACAGCTATGTTCAAGGGGACATAACTCTGCAATGAATGAATAGCTGGGCATGAAAATTGTGTCTTGCACATCTACACTTCATGGTGATAACATATTTCAAGTTTCATTGCAATAGCTTAAAAATGTGGAAGTAGTTCGCTCCACAAACTTTATGCGGACACACGGACGGACCGACCAACCGACAGAGTGACTCCCAATATACCCCCTCTCAAACTTTGTTTGCGGGGTATAAAAATCAACAATAGTCCCCTATGTAGAAAGATGGGAGACAAAGTCTACTTACAGTACATTTGATCTCCAACTCTTCATGTCTCTTTCTGAGCGTCTCTGCAGTCTCGTAGGAGTCGCCAATATCTGACTGAGAAGCTAATAACTTTTCCCCAGGTCCTAAAATCCAATCTACAACCTAGCAATAAATAACAAAATAAACATTTATTTATAAAGATATAATTAATACATGTACATATATAAGAAATATTTATTAATCATAATGCTCAATAACAATTTGTCTTACAGAAATATATTTATGACCAAATAAGGTCAGTAGGTCATAAAATATCTGATGCTATATTACAAAACAAAACCAATCAAGTTTTTCTGTGAAATGGTTTAAGATGATCTTATTTGGCCCAAAGGATGTAAAAATAAAACAAACCTGTCTTATCTCCCTTTGTACAGTGTCACGTTGAACATCTGTATGTAAAGATTGGTCTTTATTCTCAAGGTAAGATTTTATTTTATCCACTCGACTCTCAATATACTGCAGCATGCGTTTCACATGTTTTTGAGCCTCTAAATTGTCCAATGTTGTGATAGCTTCCTCGTCTCTGATAGGCATATCACTGTACTGTTGTAATTTTTGCAATAGTTCTTGACCTAAAAAAGTTATGCATAACCTTTGCATAATTATCACAATCAAGACGAAGCCAATAAATTCAAATAATGAAATATTAACCTCAGCAAACACATAGCCTGCTTTGCATGAATAATACATACACAATATTGGCTTTAAACTTAGACACCATTTTTGGCTATACAGTACAACCTCTGCAGAACAACACCCAATGGGAGATGCAAATATTGACCGCTGTTTAGAGGTTGTTGCTCTACAGAGGTTAAATTTATAGTAAATATCAGCTTATGGAAATTTTATAAGTGTTGTTATGGAGAGGTTATTGCTCTACAGAGGGCCGCTCTGGAGAGGTTGTACTGTATTTATAATTTCACTTTTCAAATTTATGTTACGCATGTCCTTTATATAAATATTTGCAGTAATAGTATAATGCTTGTAAATCAGGCAGATTTTTTTACTGCAACACTACTAATTAACACTACCTGTAATTGAAACTGTTACATTAATATACCTTGGTTAAGTATTTGCTTGGGTACTGAAAGAATTGAATCTTGAAAGAATCTGTGCTGTCTAAGGGCTTCTACGGGACTTATTGGGGATTCTGGTGCCTGATTCCTCAACTGATGACCAATCTCAGACTCCGAGGTGTCCAGGTGAGTGGCAACTGCCCTGGCTTCCCGAAGAAACTTTTCTAAATCCTGAAATAATGAAGAAGCATAAATTATGAAAACTCAAGTATAATGCCCTCAGAGGTCAGTTTAGGTAATCACCAAATAGCGGTTGACTCTCATTCAGAGGAAACTTACAGGACTCCAGATAATAGTTAGTTAAAACAAAAACTCAACATAAATGTCGAATCAACAGTTTGTTTTGGGTTGTTATCCAGTACAAAGAAAACAGAAGAATCGGGACTTTGTCACACATGATCCTATCAGACAACACAACTAAAGTAGAAATAAAACACAAACCAGTCTGTTCTGTAACCAGTAAGCATGACGGTACATCAGAGAACCGCCCATACTACCAATCAGCTGGTTCTGATCCACGTAAGTATACAGTCTATTCAAGTTGATAAACTGGGGCTGAAAAAAAGAGGAAATGATATTATATTTTTGAAATTCAAGGAAAATAATTATAGTTATCAGGGAACAAAAAATGATAGATGAAGACAAAAAAGCATTATGAGGTCGATGCAATTTGGATTTTTGCACCAAGTCGCAATTTAAGTACCGGTACATTGTATCATATTACCCACTTACGGAAATTAGTATTTTATTCATTTTAATTTAGCAAAATTTATAAAATTCTGCTATTTTGAACAAAATCAAAACAAAGAGGCATACTGTGTACGTACATCAAATACCATCAGATATGAGAACAGGGTCTATGGGTGATAAACCAAGCTTGGAGAGGTGTCTTAGAATGAAGCCCTATGATTGGTCAGTTTATAAACAAAGCTAATAATTAACCAATCAGAGCCTTGCATACTGAGACCAGTCACCTGTCTTGGCGAGTTGTCTAAGAATGAAACCCTACAATTGGTCAGTTTACAAAAAGAGCCAAGAAATAACCAATCAGAGCCTTGTATACTGAGACAAGACACCAAGCTTGGTTTTATGCCCTTAATCCATGAATGTAATTTGATAAACAAGAAGAAATCTATATTCTAATGTATGTATATATCCCGTTTCTTTATGTATTCATATCATTTAAAACCCATCGAAACTGTCCAAGGCCTTTCGATTAATACTTATTCTATACAACAGTAAGATGATATGATGATATGAGTCATAGTATAGTCATGTAAACATGAAATTAAATACAGCATCTGCTGAAATAGGTTTATACTGGACACTTATTTTTCACCAATTCATCTTCAGTTGTTAGCTCATGCGTGACCAAAATGCTTCATAAATATAATATTACTCCTACAGTAATGGATTTAAAGATGATGTATCCCGGCTTAATTTATTATTCTTCCGTGTTCATAAATTATACAGGTATCTTTATTCTTATGAGATAAGTTAATAATCAGACAAAAATCAATGGTTTTCATAATAACTTCAAAGTCTGAAAAAGGCTTGATAAATTGGTATTAACGTTTGTTTCATTGTATTCATTTTGTAAATTTTACTGTATAATTCAAAGCTTTGTAAAAAGGCTCATTATTCTATGTATGTATGCATGAGGCCAAAATTAAAACACTTAAATTTACTCCAAAATCCATTCATGTTCAATCATAAATCCAATTATCTTTTACTTTAGTTTTCAAAATTCAACAGTTATATGCCAGCACAGGTAATTCTCCTAATCAGATTTCCAGGATTCTATACCAGTAGTATAACCTTGTTCTCCACAAGTTACTGAATCATGGACAAATTATGCAGGCCTTAGATGAAAGGTCTTTGGCTCAATTGTCACAGAGAACAAATGCCATGCCTGGGGTAGCCCCAAGTCTGAACCCAATATCTGAAGATCAAACACTGTCTGCTGTTTATTTATTTGTGTTTAACGCCGATTTTTCAATAATTTTTCAGTTTCAGTTATATATGCCGGCTGATTCCCCTAACCAATTTTTCATGAATCTAACCAGTACTAACTTATCCTTCCACAAGGAACCAGCACCTTTTCTACATAAGGAGGAATATCTGTATTTTTGTCAAATTTTCATGGAATGGCATGACCTGCCACAACTGGGAACTGAACCCGGATTGCAGGGTTACCAAGCCAATACAGCAACCACTGGACTCATACAAGCTGTACATGTAAACAAGTTAATAAAAAATGGGACATAATGGGTTACATTTTATTGCATCTGCACATTTCTTGCTGACAAGAATGTTATTTACCCACGAAACAGCAAACAGAACATGAAATGTATCACATTGTTATTACATAATTGTCTAATTTGCCTTATACATTCAAATAAATCTACCATCTAAACAGCAGAGTGTGGTAACTAACAAATATTGAGTAATAAAAACTCCACACCTTTACTGACATTGTTTTTACACCAAGTAACAAAAATCTACACATTTCTACAACACTACCAAATATGGTATGACTGTATCCACAGAGCCCATAGCATCTAGGTACATCTGGTATGACATACTGACAGGTATTTAATTGCTACACAGCAAAAAAATGCAGAAATTTCAAATCATGAGTTCCAGTACAAACCCTAACCTCTGCAAGTAACTGACAACTTTTTCACATAAATAATCTGTGGTGCAATGTTTATCTGTTGTTTAATGGTCCATTCGACTGCTATGGTCATTTCAGAGCTGCCCCCAGAGAGAGGGGAGAGAGGAGATACAGGAGAACAGGGCATTTACATCCATACTCTTTTCGAACAGTAGTTCCTTGTCTTCTATTGTGTCCGGTGCTTCATCCTTTTCCTGGGATTTTCTTAACACAGTACTTGGTTCGGTAGTTGGGATGGGGACACTGATAAAGCATCCCTAAAATATTGAGCCAAGATTCGAACCCACGATCTTTCGACTGGTAATGCAGTATGTTACCACCAGACCATCGATCCTTCAACCAAATTCTTATAGAAATGACTGATACCCAAGTTCCACAGACCTAAAACTCTACCACTTGAGCTAATCAGGTGGGCAAGAATCTACTCCTGATCACCACTAGTTATAAACCACCTATTAACAATATCTATATAAAATAAATATATTCACCAAGAAAACACACAAAATCATGTGACCATAATTCTAGTTGAGTCCACCAACTCAATATTCAAAACACATACAATGTTGGACCCAAGTAGGTATAAAACTGAATTTGAAAACCAGTCTAAGAATGCAGCCTTGCCATTGGTCAGTTATGTATGAATATTAGGAACAACCAATCAGACACAGGAATTTCTTAGTCTGGTTCTCAATTAATATTTTTATACCTTTTATCCAGAGCACTAATGTGACCATTTACCACAAAAAAAAATCATCAAAAAATGCACAAAAAACTATAATAAGAAAATAAGGTGATGGCATTTTACGACTATTGTGCATATTCTTACTTCACAAAGTTGAGATATAATTTGATTCTAGAAAATAGAAAGAAAGATTTAAATTATAGAATATAATTATCTTATTAGAACCTCTTCACTAATTTATGCCCCCCCCCCCTCACACACATACACACTCTTGGAGAGAATACAAAAAAAAATCATAAATAATGATAAATATCTTAAAAGGCTATCCCTAAAAAATATTGGTTTGCATTTTACGCAACCCAAACTTTTACCAGTTGGTAGGCATGTAGGCACTTTTGGGTTTTGTTGACATAATATTTATATTTGTATGAAAAGCTGGATTAAAGAAAAAAGATTTTTTGCAAAACAGCTAAACAATTTCTGGTGTTGGAGATTTTTTAGTGAGTATATCATGCATTTGCAAGCCAATAGTTTTTTAAGGATGAGCATACAATAAACATTTCAATAATCCTTCAAATAATCAATCAAATTATAAACAATGCATTAATAAAACAATTCACACAATAACTTGAAAAATGGGAAAAAAGATTTTAATTAAATATACACTGACCAGGGTCATTTATTAGGATATATTAATTTTGTTTTCATCAAAAAGGCTTGAAAACCTCGTAAAAAAACTGGATACAAGCAAAACAATTAAAAACCAATAGAATGAACACAAGAAATAAACAAACTATACCCCCTGAAAAGATGAGTTACTGTCATGATACTTCTTTGATGTTTTGGGTAAACACCGCTTTTCAACAATTTTTAAGTTAAAAGATAGCAGGTTTGTTAACCAGTTTTCCAGGACAGTACTATGATACCCTTCTACTAGGAACAACTTCTACACATGTGGAGGAAAATCAACATTAATTGTTGTCAATTTTTATTGTACAACAAATTTAACACAAAATGAGAAGAGATTGCATTAAATAAGTAATTTTTTTTTTTAATTCATAACAATAAAATACTGGTAATTATGCATATTTTTCATAATAAAACTAAACATTTATTAGAAATCTCACAACCAGCACATGTAGAACAAATTTGCATCGGAATTGTAAAAATACCTGGGTTAAGTCACTAAAACTTAAAATTTTGAAACAGACTATAATTTCACGCTGTTCTATTACGATACAGATCTACATACAAAATAAAGACATAATCATCAATGGAGTAAAATGTGATTGTTTGTAAAGAAGTTTTACGTTAAAAAATACTTTAAATATTTGCAATACTTTCAAAAATTGACAAATGTGCTAAGTACCGGTAGTTAAAAAAACTACATAAAAATGTAAACAGGGACAATTTTGCACAAATTTAATTGCATACACAAAATTACCTTTTCTAGATTTTTCTCATGTTGTAGTTTAACAATCAATACTATTGAACTCTTCAAGTTTTCTTTCTCAGATAGATTTATTTCTAACTAATGTTTTCACAATTATTCGAAATATGATGCAAAATGAAATATTCTAAAGAAACTTGATTTTTTAAAGTTTAAGTCGTAACATGATCATGTCATGAGAAGGTTTGCTTGTCATAAAAGCTTTGAGAAATAAATCTCAGTTTTGAAACCTGTTTTGGTTTTGAATACAGGCTTCTGATTGGTTGGTTTTGAGCACAGTCTTGAAATTGACCAATCAATACGCTCAAAACACAGACAGGCCTAATAACTTAGCTTCTATAACCAACTAAATACAGTCTTGAAATTGACCAACAAAAATGCCCAGACTTAGAGACCTAAGGTTATAATAAATCAGGAGACCAATCTACAAATTCAAGCATCTGATTGGTTGTTTGAAATCAAGCAATGACATGGCTGCATTTTGAGACTGGTTGCCGAAATACAATTTTTATCACCTCAGTATCAGAAACCCAAACTTTTCAGTTTTATCAGGGTTAAATTGTGTTATCATGTCAGCCTGACTTGTATTATTAGTAAACAAACACATTTATTCATAATAAAATTATGATTATCACTTTATCAGTGTTGTACCTTTAAACACATTCACAAATGTCACACGGGGAAGTTTTGTAATCAGCGTGGCACCAACAATTATCTTATTTGTTTTCATAATCAAAATTATAAATGAATTGAATATGAAAGTTATCAAAATATTTGAGAGAATATATTTTATCAACGTTAACCTAAATAACAGTGCCCTGAGGTCTTGGAAAGTTAAAAAAATATTTGTACGAATCTATTCTATCAATACGTACCTCAATATTAGGGCCCTGGTCTCTACGGAAACTGCTGCTGTTTGCTTGTTTGACTCTCATCCCGTCAGTTCTCAGTACAAGCACCTGTTTCAGATAATCACCCAGTGATTGCTGTAACACAAAATAGATGAATATTTAAATAAATTTACACTAATCAAATAAATCATAATAGGAAATTTTTATACTAAGGCAGATTTTTCTTTATTCGTTCAGGGCTTAACTTTACTCTAACAGTGAAGAACCCTCAAAATCAAACACTTGCTCTGAAGTTATAAAATTTGAGAACAGTCTCAAAGCTCAAGCTAAAATCTCAAATTGACTTTTGAAGCATTCTGGTTGAAAAGTAGTCACTGCCAAATAATTAAATATGCATTCACATAAAAAAAACAGCAAGAATAATTAACAATATGATTATTGTTCTACTATGAGATTAATTTGAAAACATAAAAGAGAAAAAGTCTTTGAGACATTAGCAGACTTCAAATGACTGATAGAGGGTCATGGGTTCTACCCCAGCTACCGACCATATCTCTTTACGAGAGAAAGTAGGCAGTTGCTTATGGAGGATGGGAGTCTAGTACTGGTTCTTCGCTGGAACGATGGTTAGGTGAACTGTCTGCCTCATATGACTCTGACTGTTGAAAAGGGGCGTAAAACTAAATGAACAAACAAACCAGACATCAGTGTACAGGCTACTCATTTAGCAGGATAACTAGGTAAGAATTTAACAAGTCCAACAGCAATTTCCACTCATTTTGGGCATATTAACAGTCGGCCAATATAGAATAGATTTTGCGAGTACATTACAACCTCTGTAGAGCAACACCCAGTGGGAGCTGCAAATATTGACCACTGTTTAGAAGTTGTTGCTCTACAGAAGTTTACTTCATAGTAAATATCATTTTAGGGAAATTTTGAAGGTGTTGTTATGGAGAGGTTGTTGCTCTAAAGAAGGTCGCTCTGGTGAAGTTTTACTTTACTGCAATATAAGGAAATTTTATAACCACAAACACAAAAGTTTATAGGTACAAACCTTAAGACATCCCAGGACGGTGACCATGTTGGACCAGGAACCATCTCTGCTATCTATAATCACAGTAAAACCTCTTCTCTTTGACTCCTCACTGAAATACAGAGTGTTCAATATAAATACAGTAACACCCCAATTATCCCAAGTCATCAGGACCGAAATAATACTTCGGATAATCATGAAATAGAAGTTAATGGAAATAACCTTTTTAATTTTTTAATATTAAAATTATTGAATGAAAATGATTAATTTGCTCTCTTTTCCAGGAATATAAAAAACTTAAAGTCAAGTTATGCATTCATAGAGAATGATGCAACATATTGTAATATTGAATATAATTAAATCATGAAAGAAAACGAAGTGAAAGTTGATTAACACGGCCAATCAACATCTTCAGACAGTGGCACACCCTCATTATAATGAACGCATATTTTGGACTGATCTTAATATTTCGTCTATTTTAAATTAGTAATAAAACCAACTTTAATTAAAGAGCAATTCATTTGATCCCAAAGAAGGTATAACTTCAAGGTTTTACTATGATACAATTCAAGTGGACAATATGTTTGACCTGCGAATGACTGAATTAAGATAAATACTTATTTATTACTTATAACACTGTATGCTGTATGAATCAATGAATTTCTCCAGACATCAAACAAACTATCTGCTTATTTCCTGTTTGCAGTCTAGTCTCTGCTAGTTCTAATAATGAGATTTGAAGGTTACATTTTCACCAAACGAATCAATTGACCAATTAGTTTCCACAGAGTAAATAGCTTGTTTCAATGAATTTAACATTGTTTTTCATTTTCTATACAGTGGACTGTCAGTGATTTTTCACCTTCTATAACAGAGGCCTATCATTTGCCTCTTCCCAATTGAAAATTTAAGTTTTACTTACACCAGCCATCTCATTTCCCAAATCAGAAATATTAGCAATAATTCTTCCAAAAATCAACATACCTTTTCCCAATGAGAAGAGAAAAAACACTGACTGTTTACCGAACCAGCTTCCGTGGAATGTATTTAAATAGGAGGGTATGACTTGCCATTACCGGTATTCGAACCAAGATTGCCAGATCACATGTCCAGCGCACTAAACACTGGACCACGGTTGCAGCCGCTGAGTAAACAGTACTGATACAAGTTTGTATTTACCTGGGAATTTGGTACAAGTACTTCACACAGGAAGTGATGTCATTTGGCTGAAAGTACTCATCACGATGTGGCGGGAATATCAAGAGTGGTCCCCCTTGACGGTCTCGACCGCCTGTTAAAAACACAATTTCTTTCTGCAACTGATCCAAGATATGTGAAGCCTCTAAACTTCGTGCTGAAAGTACATTTAAATCGTTTAAAGTGAAACTGAAAACCAATTATGGGGTTATTTATAAAATCAAGTCAATTAATTCTCAATTAAGTCAATGTGATTCAGGTACAAAGTGATAAATATCTAATAAACCTTTAACCACAAATTTTATGTCATATGGATAAAAATTAATTCACCATAATAATTAGGTAACAATGGTGCATTCATTTACATGCAAGATGAACAATTAACAAGGAAAATTTGCTAGTTTGACTGTCCCATTCGAAAACATTATATCACAGATATGCAGCTTCATTGCTTTCAAATTTTAATATTATTATCATATATACAAAGGATAATGCATAAATATACATTAATTAAGCTGTTATTATGCCCAAATCAAGAGGAAACTAATTGTTCTTTCTCACTCCTTCCTATAACTGATTAGGTTTAGCTGAACATAAAAACAAAACAAAAATCAAAACTTATTAAAACTAATCCAAATAAAAGATAATTTTTACACAAAAATAATGGCTATCTGATTTCTTCATCAACTGAATTAACTCAAGTGTGTGAGATTGGATAAAAAAGTTTTTTGGCCTAACCAGTGGTTTCAACCAATTTATTATCTTTGTGCAAGAAACATTGAAAACTTCTTCCAAACAACAATGACAATACAATGTTAAGGTTTAGTTTCAATGACATTATCTTCATGCATTTACTACCAGTAGGAAATATACAAGTTCCTATTTGGAGAATTGTCACGAAATCTGATTGAAAACTTCGGCAAACAGCTTTAAAATGACAAAATGGTTAGGTTGGAATGCCTTTGATGGAACGTAAGTAACAAAAATCATTGGTTGTCCCTTATTACCACTTTCATAAAATTTACCAATATGGCTTTCTGTTATAAGTCGCAATTAAACAAATTTCATTGGTTGTCTCAGAACAGTGTCATGAAACTGACCAATGGCAAGACTGAATTTTGCTTAAAGTATCAATCAACAATTTCATTGGTTGTTTCAATGCATTATCATGAAATTGGATTCAGTATGTGACAAGTCTCAAGCAAACAAAATTCATTGGTTGTCTCCATCAGCATCATGTATTTGACCAATGAAAGACTTAAATCTAAGATCAATATTATCTGATTGGTTGATTCTTAGCACAGTCATGAAATTAACCAATGACAGGACAGCATTCTCAGTTTCCCTTGAACACACACGCACATGTAAAGAAAATTGAGTTAAGTCTACTTACGTTCCATCAAAGGCATTCCGTTTGTACTTCGTACTGACGCTCTACTCTGTAAACTTCTGTGAGAATGAGATATTTCACTACGATGACTTCTGCGTGATGGGTTGGGGGATGGGTAAACATTGGCCGACTGTGAATAATTTGTATCTCTTTGTTGAGGTGGATACAAAGTCTCTCGTGGCTGAGACTGTGAGGACTGCTGATAAGGGGCCTCTCTCGACTGTGGATATGTGGCCCCTCTTTGAGAGGAGTCCTGTGTGTACGAGGTATCCCTAGACTGTGTGTATGACTGATCCCTAGGTTGAGGTTGGTCCCTGTATTGGGGCTGGTCCCTCTGTTGAGGGTAAGACTGCTTTGATTGGTTGGGATCCCTGGTTGACTGTGAGTATGAGAGATCCCTAGGTTGATATGACGTTTCCCTTGGCGGGTATGACATCTCCCTCATTGAGTAAGCCATCTTCTGCAAAGAGAAAGAAATGTTGATGAAACCTCTAGATTTGGCTCAAGTCAACCAATCCACAAAATGTTTAGGTTGTTGCCATATTTTGATATTGAAGGTTATGATAAAATAGTCATGTTATTAAAAGGTTACTTCATCAAAACAATTTGTCAAAGGAGGACAGAAAACTTTTTTGTTATTCTAATAAAACACCTATGGTAAGAATTTGAGGCACAATTCACCCCTACAGTATATACCCGGTACTATTGATAGAATTTAATTATTTATACTTTTAGATTTTACAGTAAGACATTTTAGGATTGGACCAGAAAGAGAGTCAGCCAGGTAACCTGCAACATGCCTGTTTTACTGGCCCAGGGTTAGGGAAAATTGTTTATATAGCAAGTCTAGTACACAACATCAAGTATACATAATATATTTATGAATTGATTTCTTTCATAGTCTATTGAACTGAAGACATTTCTTCAATAAAAAGTCTTAACTTTTCAAAGTAAAATTTTATGCATTGTGATGAATGACCCCTGATGAATCAATGGAAATTATTTTAACAGCTCGTAATTATCACGAAATAGTTTTAAAAATGTTCCACATCTTTAAGGATAAAACCGTCTTTATTTTCCCTGGGAGATCTTTACTAATACATGAACTGATCAATAAATGTATCAATATTATGAAAGATCATCTTGAACAATAACTACTTTGTTTGTTGAACCAAGAAGATTTAAAAATTGTCAATTTCCACCACACTCACAATCATAAAGTCAATACATATTTTATCAATGGGTTGTCAGAATTTTAAGCCATGTTTCAGGCACACAATCTCTGGCATTCTATTTAACAATGTACAAATAGTTTTATGTACTCTGTGATACATCATGATATGTTTGCAGATTGAAGGGCCGGGGCTTATTTTCTATCCATGTTCAATATATTTCATAAAAAGTGGGATTAGAGTCAGTGAAATTGAACACAGGTAGAACAAGGTTCCAACATTTCTATTATGGAATTGAAAATTATTTTATGCATTTTTTTACATTTGATTTCAATAATTATCCATAAACTATTTCTGACAGTACAGTATGCACAATTTTCTTATTCGTTCAACATTGCACATGCAGCCAGGGTCAAAGGACAATTTTTTCATCTTTTATGATGAACCCTGGCACACACCTGGATAGAGTCACCAACCTTCAGTTACCTAGCTGGATTAAGCCATTAACTCTCATGTGAAAATAGTCCAGTCCTGGCTTGGATTCAGACTTGCAGTGGTGAGGGGCTATTATATTTTTTTCTTGTGGTGGGATCCATTGAGCAAATGATTAAATTATTACCTCAAATAGTACAACACACAATGCAATTAAGTAAAAAAATGCATTCTATTTTTTTTTATTTTTAAGCAGAAATATTTTTTTATTTAAAATTCAATGAGAAAAAAAATATGATTTAAGAATTTTTTACTCTCTTCATAGTGTTTGCTATTGAAATAATAATTTTCAATCTTCAATAATAATTACAGTCAGTAAATTTATCATAATTTTAACACATTCACAGGGATTAAATATTTATGCAAAAAGTGCTATAGAAATGACAAGGCAATGATTACTTAATTTTCCAATTTTATTGAACATAGGTAGGTGATCACAAATAGAAATAATTGTCAGTTGACTCTATAGTACATTAGGTCACCCATAAAAAATGTTGGTTTGACATATAACATATCCCGGGCAAATATTTAATTGGATAGACAGACAGGTGCAATGAATTATCCTATTGCTTAACTTTCTTGTTTCACTAAAACTATAAATAAAGTAAAATAATCTATCAAGATGAAGGGTTTTGACATAGATATATTTTGAGGGGGGGGGGGGGGGGGACCAAGGCCTTAATTACAAAGTAAATTCATTACATCAGAGCCAAAAAAGGTCGAATCATGAATAACCTAAAATTATAGACCAGTCAGACACTCCCACATTAATTTTGCAAGCCTTCATAACAAACATTATCAAAGGTAACACTAACTCGTTACATATTTTGTACATAAAACTACAAGTGTCTCTTATCTACTTCAAATATCAGTTCTATCAATATCAAATATCAGTCTGTATGACTTCTGACCCCAGGGATATGTCCTGACAAATATTAGCTCAGTCATAGGTTTGC
This sequence comes from Lutraria lutraria, assembly GCA_964023205.1. Taxonomy (NCBI): domain Eukaryota; kingdom Metazoa; phylum Mollusca; class Bivalvia; order Venerida; family Mactridae; genus Lutraria; species Lutraria lutraria. Next base: position 16,243,186 of record OZ026851.1, on the reverse strand, counting down.
GTGTACATTGACACTATGGTGTACCGTAAATGCCTTCAGGCAAAAATATTTCATTCATCAGAATATAAATATTGTCATCGAACAAAATAACCGTAGGTCAACTATGTTTCCCATAATCACTTAATTCCAATGCAATGACTTCAATAATAGATATATCGGAAAAATCATCCTATCAAGTGTTAAACATGATCGAAAATTAGGACAAATTCTTTACCTATGACTATCGTCAATACTGAAGCGTAATATTGTATCAGTGTTTATGTATAGACTCTATTTAACTACATATAACTCCTACAAGTGGTATTGAACATATATAATACTTATTATTGTAATTGAATTAACATAAATAAATGATTTGCTATTCAAGTTAGTGTCAAATAAAAATAATGTCTTGGTTATTTCATAATTCATACACAGCAAGTTATAAATTTATACATAAAGTAAATACAGCCAATCTGTAGACAAAATGTATATATAAAAAAATTTACTAAAAAAATTTACAATACACAATATTCAAAATTTTAAGTATTAAAATACAAGTGTTTTACTGAATGATATAAAGACATTGTGATACAATTCTTACTACATTTCAGTGTTTTTTTGGTCTGATTTTGGACCGAAAAAGTATATATTTTCCTCTAAACTCATAAAAAATTCCCCTTCATTAAAATTTTATTTCCTTGAAAATATTTGGTAAAACAGATCATCAACTTTGACTGTAAAACAGCTCTTATTCTGGAACTATCAAGGTTAAACTTATTGAAAGTTTAATGTTGGTAGGATATGATATGGCGTATACATTGTCATGTTTGTCCCACTTTTTCCCATGCATTATTTCCCCTTTCTAAGAGCCCCGTCTCCTGTAAAGGTAAACAACACTGTACATGTACATACACAAAACAGACCCTGAGATTATGCTATTGTCACAATCAAGGAAAATAAACACTCAATTATACCTATGACAATAAAACATTCAGTATTTATCAGTCCACGAGTCTTATTACTATCCAGAGAGTGAAAAACTTCAAGGAATTTATGGCATAGTCCTGTGAGTACCAATAAATATGAGAACTTAGCCCTAAGATAGTGAGTTGAAGATTGTTGTGAATTAGTCTTTAAGTGTCTGATAATTATTCTGTTAAGTGGTTGAATATTGTATTTCTAAGACTAGTATATCAAGCACACTGACTAAACAGCATCTCTGGTTACTATCATTTAAGACTTTAGATGACAGCCCTTTTTTATTGTTTTGGGGAAGAGGTATCGGTCCCCTTGATGGGGAAATTTGTGTTGTGAAACACTAAATTTGGGAATTTTTAAATTAAACATACTTTCTTTAGGCAGTATTTTGAATGATTTTTTAAAAATATTTAAAAATCAACGTTACCGATTATAAAAGGTGGGTAGAGAATACAAAGCTGTCTGGGTTGACCTTACCAAGGTTCATAGGTTATAAACCACTGTTTTTGTACATACAACAAGCAATTGAGAATTTTCACCACCATGTGTGAATGAAAAGTGGAAGACAGATCACCTGGAAGTTAGCCTCACACAAAGTGTCATGGAGTCATATAATAATTATCTCACCCAGATCATAGACATCTGGTTTCTGTGATTTTTATAGCCGTGCAGACATTAGTTTTTAAATGAAAACATATGAGAGTATTTAGTGATCCGTTTTCTTGTTACAACTAAGTACATTGTACAAGATCAAAATGATAAGCATGTAGTATTAAGCTATCGAAAATGCCTCGTTCATATTTATTGATATTTACTTAAACCATAATATGATAAAATAGGATTTGCTCAACCGTCTTTACAATGTTGACAAATGTCACAAAATGGATTAATTCTGTCCAGTGTTAGGAAAAATAATATATTACTTATAATATCATTAAGTTTTTATCATTTAATTCACAGATTAAAATTCTTTTCCCACAATGCAATTCTGACTAAGTAGGGACTGCAGTTTGGAATTTATTCACATTGACCTTGCATACTTTCATTAAATACTACATACCACTGATGCTGAGTTTTATGACATTCCAGTATCTCACATGTATAAACTGTTAACAAATATGCAAATATTTTGAGACCAAAAAATTATTGCAACCAAACAGCACAAGGTGACAGATATGAAATAAACATATTTTTTAATCTGAAGTACAGTCAAACCTAAGTTAAAGACCACCTGTGAATAACAGTCATCACCTGTGAACAACGGTCACATTGTAGAATCTGTTCAGTAATACATTAGACCAAGAATATATTTGACTACATAGGTCCAATTAACTATGTGTAAAGACCATAACTTCTCCCTTTGAGTTGTTCACAAACCTGGCTATATGCATAAACAGTCAGGTCACATTGAAGAATGCATTAATTGATATTGTCCTTTGGTGGATATTGTTCACAAGTTTTACAGACTTCGCGAAAGGCGCCAGACCAGCCGACTTGTCCTATAGGTGCGTGTTGGTCCGATAAAGAATCTTATCTTATCGGTCCGGTGACTTATTTACCTGATGTATTCGCATTTATACTTGTTTACTTTTTCGGTCTGACAGAATTTTTTTATCCTTTCGTCCGACAGAATTTTCAAGCTTGTCAGACCGAATATCCGGCAGATTTTTTTGCCTTTCGCGTAGTCTGGTTTGACCATACCTGGATCATGTTTCAACCTAAATCGGACAATCGATACTTCATAGCTAACCAAGGCTGTTCTGTTGAAGTCATTATACCTTGCCCTATCTGGTTTGAGGTGGCTGATGAGATGGCATGAAAGAGCAATGGTAACAACAACATTGTGCTATCTTGTCAGAAACCTCAAACATTCGCGAAGACTGCTCTCGCGTACACTGTACAATGATGGCCTTAAAGGAACTCATTAAGAGGGGATTTGTATTTCTGTGCTCTGGGAAATGTTCACAATAAAATCAGTATCCCTCAGGAGCTGCAAAGAAGACCACTTTCATGCATTTTGCTTTAATGTAGTATTTTGGGAAAAGTGGGATTTTTGTATGTTTTTTATCTAGAAATTCGTTTCTTATCTGTATCAATACAATTTATATTCACAGCAATATAAATAAATGCTTTAGAAAGAATGATAAGACAGTTTGTTTAAACCAGCTACAAAGTTGTATGAAAACTGTTTTACAATGATGTGCAAGAAGATAGTGTTCTAGTATACCGTATTTGCATAAAATGTTGATTTTTACACACAGGAAAGGAAACTTGATTGTTGTATTTGAATTCAGGCGTTTGTTTCTGGTTACCCGACTGACCCTAATTTTTCCCTTTGACCCTCGATTTTTTGTTAGGCTGAGAGGAACGGTACATCAACTTATTCACTTTTTTATCTTTCTACACGCTTTCAAGAGCCCAAAAAATAAAAAAATGATCCAACCTACCTACACTATTTTTAATGAGAATGTAACCAGAAACAAGCAGTTGTTTAAGCCTAATGCTCATTTACATATACAATATTCAGTGTAGAAAGCTAAGATGACACTGATAATGGAAAGCCGAAAATAATTATTCTTGCTACAAGCATGAGTACAATAACAATCTGTACATACCCATACTATATAAGGCCATAATGTTGTACTATTTGCTTCACCAGTCAGAACACCACTACAATTTTTACCAATTCAAAAATTGAAATTAAAGATTTAATAAAAGTTCATTTTTATATTACACTGACTGAGTTTGTACTTTTATTTCAAATGTAAAAATGTCTATTGAGCTGTAAGCAGGGTGCTCACCTGAGTGGCAAAATGGCCCTTAACTGATAATATTTGAAGATAAGTCAACAAATTTCCTGCTAACGTAATAGTAAATTTGAGCCTTTGGTACCAATTCTCAAGAATTAGAAGTTATATTTTGCTATCTCATTGAATATTCAAAATGACATTTTAGGATTCCATTTTGGCAATTTATTCAGAACATTTAAATTTATAACTACAATAACTACATGATACATTTTACAGTATTCCCATACCTAAGGTATCACATCTAATATTTAGTAATTGTTCACTAACAATATGTAACTTTCTACACTATTACACACACTTACATACACTAATTCACTAAATAAATATTTACATAAACAAACAAGACTGAAGCCTGTCAAACATTGAACATTTTTATGAGCATTACAGCCATAAATTGCTACACTTTGTAAGCCGGACATCATAAACTCTCAACATTTAGTTAGCTGTCAACAGTGTCTGCCGATCTGGGTGTTTTTGCACATTCTGCTCAATGATTTAACATAACTTTCGTCATGCATTAAATTTTACCCCTTGGAAAGGCATTCATGAACTCATTAATTTTTCTTGAACTATTCTGGCATACCATACTTCGTGAATCATTTGTGAAGTATGAATAACTATTTAACAGGGGAAAATTATGGACTATCAATTATCAGGCCAAAAATAAATTACGTTTACACCTATCAGTATGACACAGACTTTAAAGTTTCTAGAAGCAATATTTGGGCACAAATCATACCACATATTCTCACAAAAGGTAAGTTTTTTCAAGGTGTCTTACTATTTTAGCTAAAATTTCAAGGTGATAATCATTATTCTAGAAGTATAACTACACAAAAAATATCAATAAAATGACAAGTTGTATAACATGGATGTTTAACAAGACAGGTGCCCTCCAAGTGTCAGTCATATATAGAAAGGTTAACAAGAATGAAACATATACCATACAACATACTTATATCAGGTGGTTTTCAGATTATAGCAATATAGTGACCACCTCTACATTTAGACCAATTTTAAACAGGTATTTAATATTTCCTCTATAATTTGATTTGATAATACACCTACCCCCAGGTTTTTGTTTACTAAGAAAGCGACACTGATAGCTTCTTCCCCTTCCTTAATAGTATATTTTTACCAAAAACATCTATTTTCCCCATTTGCAGTATAAATATTATCCAAATGTGCCTCTATCATGTAAGTTTTCACCTTTTTACCAGCGCCCAGAATATTCCCCTTCACCTTAAGTTATAAAGTCATTCAAAATTTTACCATAGTTTTTGTTTCGTCATAATTACAATTATAAACAAAAACAATATTTCTGTCTTTTCTGAGCACATAATTTTGATATAATTGTCACAGGGCTTTCCCTTGTGAAATTTGTCTCCAATATTTGCTAGCAATGATGACAGAAGAAAGTACAACTAATGTCCAATTTAAATTAGATAATGTCTTGTATTGAATTCAAAACAAATTAAAAATGTAGTAACAATTATATAAACAAAGTCTACAAATAATCTTGAGATCAAGATCATAAGTCACCTCGAAAACTAAGTAAAGACTAACTTATAAATTAATAACAAAATAATATATAAGAAAAGGGGCTGGACCCTTTATAAAATTTGACCAATAGAATTACATAATTTAAAACATTCTGGCAGGAAGTACTTAATTGATAATTTATAATAATTTATTGAAGCCCTATGACGGATTGACTTAAGGCTGCTTTGATAAATATCTAATCTAAGGTGATAAAACATATTTATAGAAGTTAGAATTTGAAATATGTAAAATTGATTGGTGGGAAAAAATAAATGATTGACATACATAACTTAGAACAAACATTACATTTTTGTGTGTCTAGCAATAACATTATAATTATAAAGAAACTTATTAGAAAGTATTTTTGTATGTAACAATATGGAATTATTAATTGAAATTAAACATTTGATGGCCTAGTATTTTATAGAAAAACTTCTTTGTGAAATAATGCGTAATAGGAGGAGGAAAATAATGTATCCGATGCAAGGCTTGAACCCACAACTTCCTGCTTACAAGTCAGAGCTTAGTATAATGCTCTGCTGAGCTAATCAGGCTGTTAATATTACATAAATACAAATTAATACAATATACCATAATGCTACATTATGCAAAATGAAAGTTGGTCAGAGCTATTTAAAAGTTTATCAACCGAGAAACAGTATGACTCCATTTAACAAGGCCAGAGGGCACTAAAATGTTAAAAAGTCATGTTTAATTATTATGTCAGTAGACCGTCATTTATAACCGCAGATTGGCCTGATTTTGAAATGACATGTGATGATACGAATATCTTATTTGAGCAAAACAAAATGGGACAATATAGTAATTAAGTTCAATTACCCACTAAGCTGATGTCCAGGATGTGTTAAAAGTGCCCTGTCATATTCAAAAGTATAAATGATGTTATGTAGTAAGTTAACCAGTCTTGGAATTAGTGTGTTGCCCTCTGCCCGAAAGGATTTCTTTCCTTCTTTAAGTCTTTTGGGGGACAACCTAATTTTTAACTTTTAGAGGGTTTTCTTCATAAAGTATATAGTCCGACAACCTGTCACAAAAAATTAATTCAAAAACTGTTAATAACTGAACTTTTAAATTTTGGACATTAAGTTTTTGAAGTTTTCTGGTTGTAAAAGTATCAATGTTCATCAACACAAAAAGGGGTGCAAACCTAATGAAAACTAACAATTCATGTTTGGTTGGCCTTACACATCAAGATGCCACTACAATAAAGATAATGTTTCATATATAATTTATTTTGTATGCTAATGAAGAGATATGACACATTTGTCAGTGCTTGTATAGATGCAATCCCCTGTTTACAGATAAGGGTCAAACACCAATTAATTGTTCAATAAAAACTTGACAGTCGAATACACATAAATACACTATCAAAACTCAATCTGACCATTAAAGTATGGCCTGCTCATTCTTCAAACTTGGCAAGTTAAAATTTGACAAAATTGAGTTCATTCTAATCAAACCAGGCTGAAAAACATAGTACCGATACATAATAAATCATAAAATAAAATGATCATTTTTCAAAACATTTCGCAACTAGATGAATTTTGATAAATTAATTTATTATATCAATGATAAGCAATTGAGAAAGTCCAGGCTTCTATCAGACTCAACAGGGCTATAAAAAATATTCTGAGACCAAAAAATTCTAATTTAACCCTTATTTGAAAAATTGTATGTCACTGAAATTGAACACAGTTGACGAGTTGTAATTGTTGTTTTAATTACTTAGGTTTTTTCTGGTAACATTTATAATGCTCATCATCAGTAGGTAGGTCAGAATTTTTTTTATTTATTTTGTTTTTTGAAAAGTGTGTAGAGGTAAAAATAAAAGGTTTGAAAAGGAAATTACTGTTCCTCAGGCCTAAGAAAAGATTAGAGTAGCTGGGAAAAAATAGGGCAGGTCTAGTAACCAGAAACACATGTTATCTATGTCTCTGCAGAAACAATTATAAGTAATTTCTTTAGCCTTATGTCTATGTACAGAGGTATACTGTTTTATAACCAAAGACAGTTTACTTTCAAACCTTTGAATACCTATTAAAAGATGAATTTTATATCCATAATAGATGCAAATTAAATTCATGAATGAGTTTTAATTGAATGACAGTTTGGTCAGACCGAAGGTGAAGTTGTTGCAGTGTTTGGAAAATGAGCAATATGTTAATTTATTGTCTAAATTTTGCAGAAAAATAAATACGTTTGTCAGTCTTAAAACTAAACAAAATATGTACATAATAAAACACCAACGTAAAAGTTATGTGTTTAAACGAAATAAATGTGCAGACTACCAAAGAACGCGCGACAACAGAAATTTTGAAACAGACTATATAAATATTCAACGGGTTATTTTGAATAATTATTCACCGTTATTGAGTCTAATTGACTTCGCTCGAGACTTAAAGTACCTGTTATATATTAATTACTTCAATTGTCACCTTACAGTTAGGTCATGCCAGTTCACAATAAACCACAAAAGCAATTTTCACACCTGTATTACACCTGTTGAAAAGTTTTGACAGTTCAGCGTCCCACTAATATCTTGTCGTTTGGTTAACTCGTAATGTACATAAAATAATGACACTTACCCGTGGCTTCTAATTAAAAACACGCTTTAATCACTTTATCATTACTCCATAAAGAATACGTGTAATTTTCACATTTGCATCGAAAAACAAAAATTCGTGTCCCACTAGTTTCAACTGTCGTCTAACTTCCGGTAAATGTGCACCAAGCGTGACAGGTGTGTACAAATATGCAGGTATGGTGTACTGAACGGGGTTTAATTTGTAAAATGACGATTTTAGATGTACGAAAACGAAAGACGGAATATTCCTTTATTTTGCTCAGCATGCTGTCAGTATACATGAATACTTAGGTTAATCCATTACATATCGTTAGAAAGAACTTTATGTGTAACAGTAAAAGTATTCTGTTGTTTTTAGTTAAGTTATTTCATGAATAATATTTCGGCGGATGAAAACGAAGTTATAACTTGTAAACTTTTTTATGTCCACGGACCAGGGGATATATATAGCGTGACCCCAGACGCTGTATGTTCGAATCATTCGTTTATTCCTAGAAACATTTGAACCATAAATATCTTTCACATGTACGTGGCATCAGAGACATAGATAACATGTATTTTGAACACACCAGTCGAAACTTTTAACTTGATATTCAGTAACAGTCCGTTGCTCGATCAAAAACAGTCTGGGGACGCTGACTTGATCCAAAAAAGTCCGAGTCGGTTAACTACCGTGATATAAAGACCAATCGGAACTCCTCGGCGTTTAATTTGTCTAAAGAAAAGTGCCTCGGACATACGCCTGATAGGCAGGCTGTCATTTTGTTGTTGTTCGCGCTACTTTCCATAATGGCTGACCCTGGGAATCCAACGATGGAAACAACATGTTCTCTTTCAATAGGAACTTGATGCCGATTTTATCGATTGCGAAAGATAAATACGTTTGAAAGCCTAAAGTCAGAGAAAACGAGTACCCTATAGTGTTGAAAAATTAGTGACCGGAAACCAAATAACCCTACACTTATGTACGAGACGTATTTCTCAGTTACGGAAATGGCCGAGTAGTTACAATTGCATACCCGTAAAGACTTAACCCTGAAATGAGGTCTTACATAAAAAATATTGTACTCAGTACACGGGTCGTGAACGTACGTTTGCCCAAATTTTTCTAGACGAATTATACTTATCAGTATTAGTTTATTATAGCTGTTTGCGAGTATATAGTGTAGTGTCTATTACTAGTTTGGCTAATCCTGGCCATTTGATTGGCTAGTGGTGTAATGGTGATGACTGAATCTATTAATAGTTGACAGGTAAGTAAATCATGAAGGCATTGCCTAGATAAGTTGTTGTGTTGCTATTTGACGTTCAATGTGGTTGTATGATAGTGCTCAGATTTATGGTGAATTCGTTAACATTTAGGGTTGATTCTATTTGATTGATGTATGGTATGATATTACCATGTGCTTGTGAACTATATACATGAATTTATTCATTAGTCAAATACTCATGATTGCCATTATAATGTATATTACTCATATCATGTAAAGATTGTATACTCTCCTTAATGGAGGATTGAATAAAATATACAAGTTCCTTTATGAAAAAAGCAACTTCATACAAAAAACATAAACCAATATGCTTCTAGTAATTCGTCTACCTATAACGTTTTGTTATAGTTTTCTTGTTTTATCTAGGACGGTTTTAACCAGTTAGCCTAAGACGTTTTAGTCTATGACATTTTTGTCAGTTTTTCCCGGAGTAAGGACATTTTTAGCAGAATCATCACCGCCGATTCTGTAATCGTACAAGTTGACTGCATGTCGACTGGAGCAATGGCATTGTTGACCTATTTGTAATGACCAACAAATTCAAATTGTTGTGAAATGGAGTAAATATGTTGTAACATAGTTTCTTAATTAAGATGTTAAATCTTAGAGTTTAATCCACAATTATCACATGTTTTACAATTCAATATTTAAAAAAAATCATATTAATTAAGTTTTGCTTTATACAATTCAGTTTATTAACTTTTTCAAACTTCCAAGTATTTGCTTTAATGAACATTTTATTTCAAGCCAGTAATCACTAACTGATGAGGGAGCAATGCCTGTTGGTTAATGACCTGGAGTAAACTAATTAAAATCAGATACATGGACATTCTGACTGACAATTTATGTTATTTTTAGCAACTTTTGAGTTCTGCTACCAAGTAAATACTTCAACGTCCTAGTAAATGTGTCAACCGACCAATTTTATTCTACTAAACTGAAGCCATATGCCTTCATTGTCTAGAAATTCCTTTGTGGAGAGTGAACTATCCAGAAATCTCCAAAATTATAAATTAACTGACCAATCATATTCCATTTTCGGCACCCTGGTTTGAGCTTCAAAATCCACCGATACTTGGCAGTCACAATCAAATTGACTGCTGAAGTTAGAACACCAATAAAATTATTTACAAGTATCTGGATTTGTGTTGTTACAGAACTTTATAAATCACCGCATTAAAGAACTCTGCGGATATACAGCATAAAAGATTGAACACATTTTTACTTTAACTTTGGTGCCATTCACTATAAATTTGTTGAAAATAATTTATTTAAATGTATTGATCATTTGCCTTAACGATGAATAAAATCGTGCTTCACAACCTATGATTCATCACTCAGCAACCTATATATATTATCTTGAGTTCAACTAATATTATTTTCCATACAGTCAAATCAGGAAGTACATAATATTGCGTAATCATGACTATGTACATGTACACCCTGATCATGTATGTTACGATTATGACGAGAACGCTATTAAAGCGAGGTATCTTATAGATGAAACAGTAGCTTGCAAATCATGTAGAATGTGGTTAGTACTGGGTAAGACCTAAATGAAGTCAAGGGAAGCAGTGATTAGGAAACATCTGGATGTTAACGGGTTTTTAGGAACGGAGTTCCTATAGGTATACACCACATTTTGAAGCGACAAAACAGTGACGCCTCTCATCCGCGTTGAAAAGTAGTACCACTTGTTGTATAAGAGATATATTGCAGGATTCTGTTGATTTTGAAAGCACAGAAAATATTTTGGCAATCTAAACTGTAAAACTAACAAGTATAATAATTAAGTATTCATCCACACTAATGTTCATTCATAATCTGTCCTGGTGACAAGATTTACTACATACTGGAAATAGTTTCATTCACAAAAGTGGTGCTTTAGAGAGATTACATAATGACACAGGGTCAGAAGTTCAGTGCAGACGGTTTATACAGTTCAGTGTGTGTATACAAATCAAAGTGCTGATGGTACTGAACTTGTTTGGGTTTTCAGCTAGTAATTTCTCACTGTATGTCATGACTTTCAGAGTGTAGCTTTTCCTTGATAATTGTAGTTAATTTACTTAAAGATGTACATTCTTTCAAGACTATATACTTGACCCTCAAATTCTAATTCATAATTAAATTAACACCCCTGTTGAGAATTTGTTCATGAACTGATGATGTTCATAAACAGTTTATTAAGTTTCATGAATTGTTCATCAAAGTTAATCAAAGGTTCATCAATATAAATCATCAATAGTTCATGAACCTAAGTTTCATGAACTGTTCATCAACTGAAGTCTATGAACAATTCATGAAACTTAACGAACTGTTCATGAACATCATAAGTTCATGATCCGTTCAGAAAGTTTCATGAATTGTTAATCAAAGTTCATCAAAGGTTTATCAAAATAATTCATCAATAATTTATGAACCTTATGAAAAACACATTTTTTATAAAGACTGACTAAGGTTCATAAATTAGTTCATGTCCAATTTGTAGGTCATAAATAAATTCATGAACAATTCATAAATAAACTGATGAACATTTCGTGAACTGTTCATCAAATTATCCTTTAATTCTTTAAGGCTGGTTTTATCTAACACATGTAAACTTCGTTCCTGACAGTACTCTTAGTGCTTTGATTACATACGAGACAAAAGTGCTGATTATGCATGTTAGCCGAGTCTAAATGAGTGGCAAATCGTCGACTTAATATTTCTGCAAACCTAGCTGTAAGTCATTTTTTTGTCGATTTTGAAAAAAATCGCATTTGAAGTTAGGCGTAACTGTGTTACGGGTTTGTGGAATATGGATTAACTATATTTAGGGGAGATCTAGAAGCAGGTAAGTATGTTCATCAAGAGCTCATCGAGACTAAAAATTGATACTAAAATCACAATGTCGCTAAATATTCAGTTACGGGGTTGTAGAAATAAACCGACGAAATGGCATTTATATTTTACTATAAACTTCTGAGTAGACTGCTTTTAGAATGTACACCTATGGTTGCCCAAACAAGTTTGATAAAATCAAGGACTTATATCGAGGGCTCAGCGCAACACTGTCGTAACTTGTTCTTATTTCAATATGAGTTACAACACTATTGCGCTGAACCCTCGATATATGTCCTTGATAACACGTATCAGCATTCTCAGAAAACTGGTCACGAAGGTGTCGTTAAAAACCCACTGCGCATTAAATGTTATGGTTTCCCGCAATGTAACATTTGATAAATCCAGCCAGTTAGCTATAAATACGATCTTGTTTTCGTTTCAACAAACACAAACACCCTGGAGTTTGTACTGGTAAGATACTAATACATGTACATATTTTTGTCTTGGTGACACTAGCTGTCTGTTCTTTGCTCATCGTTCGTTCGTCTGTCTGCGAACACTAGCTGTATCTCCGTGTTTTCCATTCAATTAACTTATTACATTAATTGTATGTACATGTAATATATTTAGCAGCAATAAAGAGACGATTACACGTGTCAGTCAACTACCAAATTATTCACCCATTTACAAAATATTACAGAAGAAGTCGCATCACATTTTAGAGAAGTTGGATGGCTATATGGAATGTACACGGATATTTTTGCGTTGTTTAAAAGTCAAAGGTCATTGACCAAGCAACCCTCGACGAGGAAAACTACTAAATACTACTAAATGAGATTAACATAAGGCTATTTGTTTCATTACAGAGTTACAATCACCAAAATGCCTGGAAAGAAGTATCAGCTGTTTATGAAAGGTCTCGAAGGAAAGACGACAATAATACGAATTGATGAGGTAATTAAGTTATTTTTGACAAGGACTAAGTTCTTGTTTTTAAACGTTTTTATATCAAATTAGATTCAGATCGGATCATATAGCATTTTTGATAAGGAAAAACAAAAAGCAGAACGTCTTGCCGTGTAATAGTTTATACTGTTAAAGTGAAAGTCATGCTATCCAAGGGCGAACTGAAAATATAGGAAACCAAATATATGTATGAGTTACGCGTATTTGTATATGCCATATATTGTGAGAACCCTCTATAGTTTGTGATACTTTTTCTAGACGGACGCATATCATTATAGCATGTCTTTCAAACGTATAATGATCAAATGGACCAAAGAAACTGAATTATTGAAATGGGCCCAATATATCTGCCTTCAGTATTGACAGGCCCGTACATAAGCAATTTCAAATTGGGGGGGGGGGGGCATTTTAAATTTTTGGCAGAAAACGGGTGGGGGGAGTATAGCTATACTTTCGATAACCATTACAGCCTTAATTATTGGTGATTGGTGTGGGGACTAAACCCTACTTTAGCCACCGGTCTCTACGACCCTGGACACGCTTTGATAGATCATATCTGAAGTTTTCGAAGTATATATTTCGTCTATATATAATTCATGTCAGGGCTCATGTAGCTATATTTGAAATCGAAAGTAGAGTTTTTGTCATTTTCCGAAATTAGTTATTATTACCAAAATAAAAACTCCAGAAGCAGTTTGAAGGTAAATAGGTAAATATACCATAAATATCAAAGTACTTATAAAAGTATTCATGGAAACTGAACTTACATAGACTTGCACTGCAGCATGGATCAGGAAGTTGTATAACAATTGCATGACGGATGTAGAAAAATGTAGTACGAATACCTTTGTCTGCATCAAAATTCGTGCTTGCCGAGCTAGTGACAGCTATGGAAAGCTGAACTATCGTTCAGTTTCCAAAAATAATAATCCGATTGTTGTGATTGTCATAGCCGTCTGTCCGACAATCTAATCAAAGATCAATTGGCATAAAATTTTAAGCATATAGGTCTATAAATTACTCATTGCCAATTAAAGTAAAACATAGAATAATTCTTTTTAGGATGCTACTATAGGTGATCTACGACAGAAGATTGTTGATGTGACCAGTATAAAGGATGAGGATTTAAGGGTCCTCTATGCTGGTAGGTCGTGTTTGTTTAAGAATACACACTACAAACATGTATTCAGAAGTTTAATAAGTTTTGGAGTTTCCAATTAACCTATTATCGTTTATTTTTTCTTCTAGATATCTTTGGAGAATTAGATCTATATTTGGACGCTTTCATATTTTGACTTCATCATTGGGACTTAAAGAAGTTGATCACCCTAAACGTTTGACATTGACCTGATTCCCAGAAATTCAAAGGTCTTAAGATTGCAATCCTAGTTTTTGTTATGCCTTGACCTCAAATTTTGAAATACATGTATTGTCCATTCTAGTATTGTCCACCCTCTGACATTGACAGGTGTCCCAGAGATTCAAGGTCATGTCATACATTTGTATTTGTAATTTTACCTGACTTTATTTAGATTGTTTGACGATCAAACTTTGGACTATAGTAAAGCAGCACAAAGTTGTCTATCCCTCTGAACCTTGGTCCAAGAGGCTCAATGTCATACATATCAAAATCCCACATATATTGCTCTTCCCAAACCTTGGCTGTACGTGATGGTTCTAAAACGGCCACTTTCATGACTTTCTCGGATCCACTTCAATTAAGCCTGGATACGAGCCTAATATGCCTTTGATAATATATGTTGTATAAAATTTTAGCCCAAGAATGTTTATATTACAGGCAAAGAGCTATGTGCTAAGGATGAATATGGTAAAGTGCAAACATTGGAGGATTACCACATTGTAGATGAATCAAACCTTTGTATTGTTCTGCGTCTACTAGGCGGATCTGATGAAGAACAGGAGATTCCACCTAAAACGTATCCTTCAGAAGGTGTAGAATTAACAAAGTTACCCGACATGTTTACCTTAGATGACTCTGAAGATGGACAGCGAGCCTTGATGCCATGTAGACATGCCATAGGTAAGACAAAGGATGATTCGCTTGTTTGTTTCAGCGGGTTTACCAACAATATTTCAGTTATATACAGCAGCCAGTTCACCTAACCAAGTTTCTCTAGACTGTATTCTAACTAATGCTAACTAACCATTACTGGACCACGGCTGTGGACTTTAAAGAATGAGACAAAGTTTTAGTTAAAGTGTCAGACACTCAAATCAGAAGAAAATGCAACATTAAGACTTCGATGACTTCATATCAGAATTCAAAAAGTTAACTGATCATTGAAACTTGAGTTCCAAACTGCCGTATTCAAATGATTCAATATGATTATCTTACAGGCCCAGAGTCACTGACAGCCTATTGTCGAAGCTTACTGGATGAGAAAAAGTATGAATTCCTTTGCCCATACAAAGCTAAGCCCACGGATCCATTTTGTAATACTAAGTGGGAATTTTTCACTGTCAAAAGACTGGCAGTTTTGACAGACGAAGAGAGGAAGGTGAGTTACATGATGTTCTACAATGTAGTCTTTTGATTTGATCAAACGTCCTGTTTGATTATTGATACACACATTATACAATTGAACTGAAATTATCTATACATTCTCATCCCAATATCTTCAAGACCATAGCAAAAAAGTTTCTCGCCCCGATATCTTGAATAGTTAGGTAATTACTTTATGGGAGGGGGACATGGGTCTCTGGAAAATATATTTTGTTGGCTTAGATCTAAATATATATGTATTGCAAAACACAAAAGTCAGATTTTTTTGTTGTCTAGGAATTTGAGAGTAAAATTTCTGAGAACTATCTTCGGAAGGCAGTCGGAATCCAGGACTGTCCAAAATGCCAGTCATACTGTGAAAGACGAAGTAAGAAAGATCAGCGAGTTGTTTGTCCCCTTTGTACTCACAAACAGAATGGGACAAGGTATGAATTCTGCTGGTTTTGTCTGAAGACATGGCTCACAAAGAACACAAGTGGAGACTGCGGCAACCTGAACTGTACAGGCGAGGACCCGCGTCTGCGTATCATCCGAGAAAGCCCAAAGAAAACAGTCGTGGAGGTTCCAAATTGCCCGGCTATACGTGGATGTCCAAAGTGTGGCCTGCTCATTGAGCACAAAAGAGATTGTAAGCAGATGACATGTCCTTGTGGACAGAAGTTTTGTTTCATTTGTTTGAAACAAGCTAATAGCAGTGGTCGATACCAGTGCGGAGCATGGAACTTCAAATGCGCAATTGCACCCATTCAGAAAGAACTATCTGGTTCATAAGTTTGATGGGTAACTTGTACACTACATTGTACATGGTTAATGTAGTGTTTTGATTCTGGACGTTTATCATGTTATCAACACTTACTATCTTAAAATCTTGTTAAATCTTCTTATTGCATACATGAAGCAATTCTTTTTTTGTTGTTGAAAATTTCATGATTACAAACATTGCATGTCTGCCATATTCGTTGTTGAAAACTTTATAATTGCATTCATTGTTTATATGCCATATTAAATTTTGTTGTTGAAAATCTTATTATTGCATACGTTATAAGTCATGACATTATCTTTTGAATTCAGCATACATTTTTTTACTTGACTCAAAATATACAAAGGAATGGGAATATTGCACAGAAGAAATGAAATGATGGGTAGAAATGGGTATCTTAATTAAGCAACAAGTCCCTCAGGTTCCTGAGGTCTTGGTTACACAGCTGCTGGTTTTCCGCTATGGAAATATTATCAAATATTACTAAACTTAAGTTCTTAAAATGGCAACTGTTGAAGACTGCAGTTTTCAAGACAAAAGTATCCTTCAAGCAAAGCAATCCTTTCATGAGTACAACAAACCCCCCCAAATACTACACAAGACAAAGCTGTAAACATGCTAACAGTGACACCCTTCTTAGACTGAAATACAGTAACACACATTAATAGTGAACTCTCGTACAGTGACAAATCGAAAGCGGTGAAATATCTTCTTTTCCCACAACACCACCTCTATTTTCATTGTTATGGGTGTAAGGAAATGTCTTTTATTGCGCTTGTCTCGCATGGTAACGACGAGATCGCATTGTCATGATGGGCGTGGTTACAAAACGAGTGCAGGATGGTCAATGGTAAAAATTTCCTATGACTCATTTCTACTGTACATTGAAGAAACTATTCGAGTCTGAAGAAATTCATAATATCCGTGTTCAGCTGTATAAACTATTGCGATCTACGGCTTAGCAAATAAATGCACTACAGCAAATTTCATCTACAAATTGCACAGCAAAGAAAGTCAAAGTGATCTTCAACATTACAACACAGAGCACAAAAACTATATATATAGGAATCACGAGTAAGGAAAACAAATCTCTAGGCCACAAAAAATACTAGTACATAATTGGTTTTCACAAACAAGAAAAATAAGGTACTAGTAAGTATAACTTTGTTTTCAAATATATTTCTTTTGGTTCAGAGATATAGTTTGTATGAAAATATAAGCTAGACAATTTTCCGAATCCATCGGAACAAAATTAGCATAGTTACTGTCGTAGTTTGTCCATAGACCCTGCAGAGAAATTTGAAGAAAAAAATGAAAAAGTCTGTCCACTTAAAATTTCTCTGCAGAGTCTATGGACAAACTACGACAGTATCTATGCTAATTTTGGTACCTTCGAACTCTTGGGCGCCGCCACTGTTCTCGACCATGTGGCATCAAAACAATATATCACGTGATTATATATAGACCTCGTTGATAAGAAAATAGTTTATATTGAATTACCAATTGGTATGGACAACTCGGGACTACTGTATGTGACTGTTTTCTTCTTCTTCCCGGTAAGTGCAGGGCTCATCCTGAAGCATCGACACACTGACTATGTACAGGTTGTTGTGAGGTATGAACGAAAGTGCAGACTAAAAACAGATACAAGAGTGCCATGATGGCCCTGTATCGCTCACCTGAGTATCGTAACACTAAAGGATAATTTAATCAAGGGAAGTTTATATTTGTCATGGCAAAAAGTTATCTACCTCAACTGTCAAGTAGTTGTTGAAATCAACTGACCCCCTGGACAAGGCCAATATTGACCATGGGGCCATGATTTGCACGAACTTGGTAGAAGTCTACAAGACAATGTTACATACAAAATATTTAAGCTCTAGGCCTTGCGGTTTTGGACAAGAAGATTTTTTAAAGTTTCCTAAATAGGCCTTTATAAATCAAGTGACCCCCGGGGCGGGGCCAATTTTGACCCCGGTGCCATAATTTGAACAAACTCAGTAGATATACACTAGACAATGCTACATACCAAATATCTTAGCGCTAAGCCTTGTGGTTTTAATCAAGAAGTTTTGTTAATTTTTCCAATATAAAATAGAGAAAACCGGGGGGGAGGGGGGCAATTTTGAACAAACTTGGTAGAGGTCCACAAGTCAATGCTACACACACAATATCTAAGCTCAAGGCCTTGTGGTTTTGGAAAAGATTTTTTTTTTAATTTTTCTACATAAGCCTATGTAAATCAAGTGACCGCCGGGGCGGGGCCAATTTTGACCCCAGGGCAATAATTTGAACAAACTTGGTAATCTTCCACTAGACAATGCTACATACAAAATATCTTAGCTCTAGGCCTTGTGGTTTCGGAGAAGAAGATTTTTCAAATTTTCCTATATAAGCATATATAACGAGGGCTCAACGCAACACTGTCGTAACTTGTTCTTATTTCAATATGAGTTACGACAATGTTGCGCTGAGCCCTCGATAAATCAAGTGACCCCGGGGGCGGGGCCAATTTTGACCCTAGGGCAATAATTTGAACAAACTTGGTAGAGGTCCACTAGACAATGCTACATACAAACTATCTTAGCTCTAGGCCTTGTGGTTTCGGAGAAGAAGATTTTTCAAATTTTCCTATATAAAATAGAGTAAACCCCGGGGCGGGGCCAATTTTGATCTGGGGCCATAATTTGTACAAACTTGGTAGAGGTCTACAAGACAATGCTACATAGAAAATATCTTAGCTCTAGGCCTTGTAGTTTTGGAGAAGATTTTTAAAATTTTCCTATATAAGCCTATATAAATCAAGTGACCCCCGGGGCTTGGCCTATTTTGACCCTAGGGCAATAATTTGAACAAACTTGGCAGAGGTCCACTAGACAATGCTACACACTAAATATCTAAGCTGTAGGTACTCTGGTTTTTGAGAAGAAGATTTTTGAAGATTTAAAAAAAATCCTTCTGGTTGCCATAGCAACCAGAGTTCTGCAAGGAATGGAATTCTTTGAACAACTTTGGTAGAGCTTCGAGCAAAGAACACACCTGTGAAGTTTGGTTGAAATTGACCAAGTGGTTTAGGAGGAAATGTTGTTTAAAGAAATTGTTGACGACGGACGGACGGACGACGTACGGACATAGCTCGATCCTAAAAACTCACCTGGCACAGAGGTGAGCTAAAAAAACATGTGATGTGCCATACTTCATTAAGGCCATGCACTCCTTCCTTGAAGCTGTCAAGTGTTTGGCCAGACGTGAGTGTCAATAACATCTGGTTTCAGAGGCGAACAGCATCTGGGAAGTAGAGGTTTTTGGGCAGTATTGGGCTGACTCAGAGATCACTTGTCGCAATTATAAGTCAGAAGCATTGTGGGATATTTTTCAGATGCTTCCTACGAACAATTTAGACATTGTTAATTGTTTTGTCGTTGAACACTTCATAATATTTTTATTTATACTTCTGACTACCAAAATCCAATATCAATCATACATAATACGCGTACTATATAGCATTATCAAAGTCATGTGATTGTACGTGCTACGTACATTCGGTAACAAATACACTAAGTATTATAACCATTTACTAGAAAGTTGCATACTGGAAATGAAATGGTTCTCTATACCCTGGGTTTTATAGTTAAACCTTTAGTTTAAAGAATAATTGTTCATTTAGCTTGCCATAGTTCTATGTTATACTGTACAAGAGAACTGATGCCATAAACCCTGAAATGACCTAACAACACTGACCACAAACATTCATGCATCATCATTCGGCATGCTATAAAACCTGGGCTGGTTTTGTGGGTTGGTCTCATATGGGCTAGGCTCATGGGTGGGCTTATGGGCTGGGTTCAGAAGATTTGACATTAATAATTTACATTCTTTCAGAGAAATTCTGCTATAAAAAGTTCATGTCAGCAATTAAAAGGTCAGTTAGGATAACAGAATATGTTATTATGGTAAAAAAGAAAACATAACTCAAATTAAGTTGCAACGCGTTTCGTATTTTACTTCGTCAGGCAACTAGTATAATTATTGTAATGATGGTAAACATATGTGTGACGTCATGACGTCATAACGTATGACATCACAACGTCAAAAAGTGACGTTACGTTTGGCGCACTTATATTTATAACATGGACCTATATACATACATGTATGTATATAAGTCCTTGTTTATAATAATTTAATTGAAGATAATAAAAAGGAGATAAAAAAGAGATAAAAAAGATTTTAAATAAAAATAAATTTATTAGATAGTAAAAATAAATAAAAAAAGAATTATTAGAAACTATAAAAGATTCTAAAATTAAATAAATATGTTATTACAATTCGCACGGGGACATGGTTTACTCCTATACTGAGTCTCTGTGTGATTTTTGAGTTTAGGAGTTTGCTTAATGAGCTATAATTATTATATACAACACATATATTATTACATGTACTAGAACTGTTTTTGTCATTGTTGTTCTTGTCATATCATCTCCCCTTATTTTAAATAATTATAACTGCATTAGCTCTCTATATTCTTCAAAAAGTCGAGCTAATTAAATAAAATTATGATTTGCAACATTTTAGTAAGTCATATCAAAAACAAAAAATACATTTAACATCACTTGCTTGATACTTTGAAAGGTAAATCATAATTCAATAATTATATACATACATTAATAGACAATGTTTTTAGTATAATTATTCTGACCCGTTATACTTTTTATTGCACATAACCTTTATTATAATTATTATCATATTTTTTTGAGGGGACAGTCGTTTGGACTAATCCTGTATCGGTATTAACTGACACAATGCATACATAGGCACTCGATTCCGTGATTTTTATACGTTTACAGACGTTATTTTTCAATTTCACTCATCAAACAATGCAAATCTGTCGAAAGAAAAATCTTCAATTGTTTCCCTTATTGAGTGTTTTTATACTATATTTGAGTGAAATTGAAAAGTAACGTCTGTAAACGTATAAAAATCTCGGAATCGAGTGCCTATGATTGCATACGGTTTATTGTTTATGACATTATTCTGACGAAGGTTAAACCTATATTATAGATATTATCAAATAATCTATAGACAGTACATGCTTATTTGTATTACTTTATTTTCAATATCTTTATTACTTATTTCAATATAAGCATTGTATGCTAATAATTGATTTCCTCTTTTTCTTCTTTGGTCTTACATTGCAACTGCTTTCTATCATTCAATAAAAATTTGGAATTTGATAATTCCTTTGCTATCATTGACTTACAAAAATGCCATGAGCTCCATAACTGTCATGGTTTCCGTTCCCACTCTCACTCTACTGTGTGCTGTAAGATTGGGGACGGAAACCAACTAGTTTAGCATAAAATAGTTCTACTTTCGGCTTTCGTTCAGTAGGTCAGTAATTTCTCTACAGAAGTATGCATGTAATTACATTAATCTACTATTGATGTATGTCTTATAAGTGACTTTTTGACATGATATGTAAATCAGTGTTAAGGTTTATATCCACAACGCGTATCGATCGATACTATCGGCTAGAGCTATATATAGTTGGATAAATTCTAAAAATAGAATATGGGGTTTTCCCGTCGAAGTACAGAGAACAGAACGGCAGTACACATACATTTGCGAAGAAATAACAGTTATTGTGAAGTTTGCAATTATTATGTTGGTTCACAGTGTGTGAAGGGTATTTTGATGTTAAGACAGAAGGATCGTAATGGAAATGATGAAATCGTGCGATGTCGGTATATTCCGTAGCGAGATCGGTATCGTTTCCGAATAGCTAGATTTTTTTACAATAAACTTTTACTTCCACTTCAAAACCTGTCATATAGTCCAACATCATGATATTAAGTTTGAATATAATTCACATACCAATTGCATATATTTTCTGAAAAAAATCTTAAACCACGATTAATCAATCGATAGTGGTTTATGTCAGTTTCACTGGGGGCCAACGACGTATCACGAGAGGCGGTTCGCATCGAAAACATGTGTATGTTATGCAACGACAAACGACACATGTTATGTACACATAACGTGGTTGAAAAGCTAAGGACGACATTTTTCGTAGTTAGTGACATTGTATTTTGCTTGAATATCATATCCCAAGCACGAAACATGGTAAGTAGAAACGTTTAATACTATGAAACAGTTGTATGCAGTTAATTGAGTACCAATTACGTATGAATTAAGCTCAAAAGTTAGGGATGTTCGTAGACAGTCTTGTTTTGGTTGATTTTTCATTAAAATATTGTTTGTGAGTATCATTTCTTATACTTACTGGGTAAGGTATACTTATTCAATCATTTTGTCTTCATTAGAAATGTTCTATAGGTGTAATAAGCACATATGAACGGTTTTTTTTGCATACTACGACTGTGTTTGTTTCTCACAGAGTGTGTGTATGGTGCTAAACGAAGGTCACTCTTCATGTGTACGTTGCTCATTGAAGTCAAAATCAATTTCAGGATACAGACCACGCGGTGTGTATGTACTGCCGGTCACCATTTTCTATCATTTTAGAAGCGCAATGACACTGTGCAAACTCCAGCAGCATATAGAGCGTTACGTTCATGAGGGAAGCAGATGATAGAGGTACAACTAAATATCACAATGCAACTTAAAATGAAGGACCATTACGTTATCTACAACATCGACGACACGACACGATCACGGAAACAGGAAAAATTAATACCTACAAATAATGTAACAAGTGACAGACCAATATGGAAATTTCTTAAAGTGAACACACCAACTAAGTCTGTCCATTGCCAATTGTTCCTGAAACAAGCGGAATCCGGGATGTACAGAAGTTTCTCAACCAGATGGTGCTGAACTGACGGAACAATTGGACACAACTATACTATGCTCAGACGCAGAGGACTTTGAAAAAGTAGATCTAACGTTATCGATGAAACAATAAAAGAGACCGTAGTACAATTACAAAAGCTTCTTCAATCCATCACTTCTACTCTAATTATACCCCCATCACACTAGGGCAACGATTGCACTACCACCACCGCGTCCTGACAGGACGTTAGCAAATGAATGCATTTTGTTATTGTACCACCTGACAAGCCATTTGGATGCTGAAATTGCCGTTTTCTAAATAAGAAATAGAATAAGAAACATGAAGCAACTTAGATTATGTTGCGTTAGTGCATGACTATAAGCAGAAAGAAGACTTCTGTTTGGCCATCATGACCAGTTTATATAAATGGACACATATGGTACAGTATACATACGGAGCTAGTGAATGCAATGAGGACGTTATTAGGACCTAGGGAGAGCGCAGTTCAGTCTGCATGGACGTAGTGAGCACCTAATTTGGGCGTAGTATTAACGCAATAGACCTGGTGACAACGGGAAGCTGTACGTGTAATGAACTTACTGGCAACGTGATAGACGCAGTGAGAACCTGACAAAGAAGTTGTAAGGGCGTAGTGCGAGCCTGAGTGCATCATTTCTTTTCGAGTTTGACTCCGTCCCTGCCACGGCCATCAAAATTTTCAGGACGTGATAGGAACTTTGCGAGCGTGGTGCGCACGTGCTCTGGTGTGATTGGGGCATTATAACTGACCGTAGACGTCTTCAAGACTGGGTCACCTTTTTTCAAATGGTGGATATTGGCGAATTCGGTGCAAATCACGCTTGGATTGACGAGCACGGTGCAACATTGCTATGGATACTAATGAATGGGGCAATGGTGTTAACGAATCGAAGAAATGCAATCAAACTGTTTAGATAACAGCAGATTTCTAAATTGTTCAAACTCGTAAATTATATAAATGTGTGCCTAAATCTATTACAATGCAGTTATTAAATGATAAGACCATCTGAGAATTTTAACTGTTCTCTTTAGACCATCACACATAATTAAATAGATAACTGTCAACTGCAAAATATTAATTGACTTCAGACTGAAACATCCACACACTCTGTTAGTAACATATACATCAAAAAGAGACTTCAGTTGACACCATACACACTTGTCTAGTGCGAAAGGCCTTGTTATATTAACGTGTATACATTCTATTGAATCTGATAAGCGGTGGGGAGATGCTAAGTTATGTTCACAGACATGATGCCTGTATCATGAGTGCTAAATATTTTACAAATGGGTTTCATGTCACAATAATTTTGAGGAAATCTGTTTTTTACACAGAATAACGGACAAATCTGGCATAATTTGATGAATGACAACGCAATCATTGTACAGAAAACGCATTTTACAACGGCAAATACAAACTTAATAAAAACAACTAACAAGACAATCCAAAAAACTAACATTTCGTCCCCCTGCAGGTCAAACATTTAAAAATGGCATGTGGAGGTCAGAAAACCAGAGACTGTTTACATAAAATTTCGTTGCTTACCATACACATGTTTTCGATGCGAACCGCCTCTCGTGATACGTCGTTGGCCCCCAGTGAGTTTTGTTCCAAGTTTGGAACTGTAAAACATCACTGGGGGCCAACGACGTATCACGGGAGGCGGTTCGCATCGAAAACATGTGTATGTTATGCAACGACAAACGACACATGTTATGTACACATAACGTGGTTGAAAAGCTAAGGACGACATTTCTCGTAGTTAGTGACATTGTATTTTGCTGGAATATCATATTCCAAGCACGAAACATGGTGAGTAGAAACGTTTAATACTATGAAACAGTTGTATGCAGTTAATTGAGTACCAATTACGTATGAATTAAGCTCAAAAGTTAGGGATGTTCGTAGACAGTCTTGTTTTGGTAGATTTTTCATTAAAATATTTTTCGTGAGTATCATTTCTTATACTTACTGGGTAAGGTTTACTTATTCAATCTTTTTGTCTTCATTAGAAATGTTCTGTAGGTGTAATAAGCACATATGAACGTTTTTTTTTCATACTACGACTGTGTTTGTTTCTCACAGAGTGTGTGTATGGTGCTAAACGAAGGTCACTCTTCATGTGTACGTTGCTCACTGAAGTCAAAATCAATTTCAGGATACAGACCACGCGGTGTGTATGTACTGCCGGTCACCATTTTCCAGCATTTTAGAAGCGCAATGACACTGTGCAAACTCCAGCATATAGAGCGTTACGTTCATGAGGGAAGCAGATGATAGAGGTACAACTAAATATCACAATGCATCTTAAAATGAAGGACCATTACGTTATCTACAACATCGACGACATGACAACGATCACGGAAACTGGAAAAATTAATACCTACAAATAATGTAACAAGTGACAGACCAATATGGAAATTTCTTAAAGTGAACACACCGACTAAGTCTGTCCATTGCCAATTGTTCCTGAAACAAGCGGAATCCGGGATGTACAGACGTTTCTCAACCTGATGGTGCTGAACTGACGGAACAATTGGACACAGCTATACTATGCTCAGACGCAGAGGACTTTGAAAAAGTAGATCTAACGTTACCGATGAAACAATAAAAGAGACCGTAGTACAATTACAAAAGCTTCTTCAATCCATCACATCTACTCTAATTATACCCCCATCACACTAGGGCAACGATTGCACTACACCCATCGCGTCCTGACAGGACGTTAACAAATGAATGCATTTTGGATTTTGGATGCTGAAATTGCCGTATTCTAAATAAGAAATAGAAGAAAAAGAAACATGAAGCAACTTAAATTATGTTGCGTTAGTGCATGACTATAAGCAGAAAGAAGACTTCTGTTTGGCCATCATGACCAGCTAATATAAATGGACACATATGGTACAGTATACATACGGAGCTAGTGAATGCAATGAGGACGTTATTGGGACCTATGGAGAGCGCAGTTCAGTCTGCATGGACGTAGTGAGCACATAATTTGGGCGTAGTATTAACGCAATAGACCTGGTGACAACGGGAAGCTGCACGTGTAATGAACTTACTGGCAACGTGATAGACGCAGTGAGAACCTGGCAAAGACGTTGTAAGGGCGTAGTGCGAGCCTGAGTGCATCATTTCTTTTCGAGTTTGACCCCGTCCCTGCCACGGCCATCAAAATTTTCAGGACGTGATAGGAACTTTGCGAGCGTGGTGCGGACGTGCTCTGGTGTGATGGGGGCGTTATAACTGACCGTAGACGTCTTCAAGACTGGGTCACCTTTTTTCAAATGGTGGATATTGGCGAATTCGGTGCAAATCACGCTTGGATTGACGAGCACGGTGCAACATTGCTATAGATACTAATGAATGGGGCAATGGTGTTAACGAATCGAAGAAATGCAATCAAACTGTTTAGATAACAGCAGATTTCTAAATTGTTCAAACTCGTAAATTATATAAGTATGTGCCTAAATCTATTATAATGCAGTTATTAAATGATAAGACCATCTAACAATTTTAACTGTTCTCTTTAGACCATCACACATAATTAAATAGATATCTGTCAACTGCAAAATATTAATTGATATACACATTTGACTTCAGACTGAAACATCACACACTTAGTTAGTAACATATACATCAAAAAGAGACTTCAGTTGACACCATACACACTTGTCTAGTGCGAAAGGCCTTGTTATATTAACGTGTATACATTCTATTGAATCTGATAAGCGGTGGGGAGATGCTAAGTTATGTTCACAGACATGATGCCTGTATCATGAATGCTAAATATTTTACAAATGGGTTTCATGTCACAATAATTTTGAGGAAAACTGTTTTTTTACACAGAATAACGGACTAATCTGGCATAATTTGATGAATGACAACGCAATCATTGTACAGAAAACGCATTTTACAACGGCAAACATCTTTGGTGTCGTATTGTCGCCCTTCATCTGTCGTATTTTCGCTTTTTCGCCACGACAATGCGAAAATGCAACAATGCAAAGATACGACAAAGTTGACTTTGTCGTATTTTCGCTTTTTCGCATTTTCGCTTTGTTGTGGCGAAAAAGCGAAAATACGACATTGCATAAATCAGCCACCATAACATACACATGTTTTCGATGCGAACCGCCTCTCGTGATACGTCGTTGGCCCCCAGTGAACATGTAAAATCGAAAAACTCTTCAAAACCAAATTATCACTAATAATTCCTTTAAAGGAATTATATAGGTCGATTTTAATTCGTTTCTAACACTGTAGTGTGCATTTAAAGTGATATGTGGTCATAATCAAGATATATCGTTTTGAAGAGCTTTTCGGTATGTATTAAATCAGTAAATACGACAGCAACAATGCTTATTTTGGTACCAATGGATTCGGAAAAAATATAGGCTGGATAATGGTCTACATAAAAAACTCGAAACATCTGATGACTTAGACAACCATCATGCTAGGTTGATGGAATTTAGCACATGAATATCAGAATATTGAGATGGTGTATGTTAATTCCTAAGCATGAATATCCATCAACTGTAAAGTTCCTAATTTAGGATTTCTCCTAACAGTCATTGTTGTGTAGCCAGCAACACCAGTGACTTGTCTCATATGAAAAAAATCAAATTCCGACAGTACTTTCAGTACTTTGATATTAATGGTTTATTACCATTGACCAGATTGTGTTACGATCTGCCAATCATCAAAATTTTGTCTAGTGTTAGAAAAGTCGTAAACTTCTAGGGTCGGCGGAAAAAAAACATGAGGGTGGGGGGGGGGCTCGGATTAAGCGGAAACAAATATTTGTTTACCCCTTATTCAAATTTAAGCATCAATAAAGAGACGACTGCACGTGAATTTCGGGTACCAAATGCTTCATCACAAAAAAATACCGAAAGAATCGAGTCATAAAGCTGCGGAAATCGCATGGAAAGTTACACGTTGTTGAAAAGTCAAAGGTCATCGACAAAGCAACGCTTAGCGAGGAAAATTATCAAACACATTTTGTTTCATTACCGTACGGACGGTTATACTTACCAAAATGCCTAGAAAGAAGTATCAGTTGTTTATGAGAGGTCTTGAAGGAAAGACGACGATTATTAGAATTAACGAGGTAAGTTATTTTTAAACATATTCAATCAAACCTCTAGCCGAGATTAATTTGACTACAATTAAAATGTAATGTTCGTATGAGCTAGAATTGAAGGTCTATGTCATACAGAACAGAACCAAACACACGTATGAGTTATGCTCAAAGACCATTTGGCATTTAGCATCTATATAGGCATATAACATGCTCAAAGTTGGAATAAAACTAAAATAATAAAAAATATTTTTTTAGGATGCTACTATAGGCGATCTACGACAGAAGATTGTTGATGTGACCAGTATAAAGGATAAGGATTTAAGGGTCCTCTATGCTGGTAGGTTGTGTTTGTTTTAAGTATACACGCATGTGCATGCATTAAGAAGTTTAATCTTTTGATAGTTATCAACTTAAAATTGTTTCATCTTCGTCTGAAATATTTTTGAGAAGTAGATCTATATTTGGACACTTACATATTTTGACTACGTCATTGTATGGGACATAAAGAAGTTGACCACCCCAAAAATTTGAACTTGTTGTTAAGCTAAAGACATAGATAACAGAGATAGGCAACTTAAAGTATCACATGTGACAGTATTTCGTAAATTCTATAGCAGGTAAAACTCACAGGTGCTTGGCACATATTTATAATGGTCCCAGCTTCAATATACTGTGCCAAGCCACTGTTAGACCAGTCATCTAAAGTTCAAAATTGGCCTTTTGGGGAATAAATTAGTACATAAGCCATTTTTGGTATATTGGTTCTTTATGTGATAGAGAATGACCAGAAAAAAGTCCCCAAGAATCCTATGGTGCAAAAGCGAGATTTTTGGGCTAAAAGATGGAAAAAATGAATAAAACTGCGAATTTCTGGAATCCCTGTGTAACTCAAAAACAGTTCATTCCTGACATTTTAAATTTTCTACACTGGTAAAAATTTATCAACAGCATCTTTTTGAATGTTTTTATATCGGCTTAGAATCCAAGATGGCCGCCATAATCCAATATGGCCACCCAAACTTCATTCGGTTTAAGATTAATTTTTGAATTGTCGTATAAAACATTTTCTGCAATAAGAAACTGTCAAGTTTGTAGCTTTTTCCAGTATTTTAGCTTTGAAAGGTATTTAATCAATATATCTTTAGTAATTTACAGTATAAAGATTGATCAAAGTACTGGAAGTACTGACGGAAAGTCAACTTTGTCGTATTTTAGCATTTTCGTGGCAAAAACGCGGAAACTCGTACGACATGGCGTAAATCACCACCATATGTTCGAGCACTACTTTAAATAGTGAATGAAACAATATTAGTAAATCTTGTTACCTCAACAGTTTATGAATGAAACTTTTGTGCGTTTGAATACTTAACTATTATACATTGTACTTATAAGTTTTACAGTTTAAGTTGCCATAACATAATATTTCTGCAGTAATAACTTTGGACTTCTTTTGTTTCAGACGAATTTTTTGTGGAGGTTAGTAGTTATAATGTACAATGAATATGTTAGTGGCAGTGATTTTTATGTGATTACTTTTTATTACAATGTTGTTTATCTATCACAATGAATCCTTATATTAATTTTCACTGTTGGAAATGCAATGTTTAATGTTGTTTTACGGCGCATCGACAACATAAGTCATGTAAAGCGAAATTGAATAAGAGGATGTCAAGAAGTATGTTATCAGATTGGTAAAAGGATATATAGTCATGTTAATAAGAAATGAAGCGCAACTAAAAAAGTAAAATGAAATAGTTGCAATTGATATGTAGTGACAAAAAAAATAAGAGTGTGTGAGACTAATCTCATTTACATTGTATTATATTATAGTGATACAGATTATATAACATCAGATTAAATAGGTTGATGCATGTGGTATATGTTTCTTTCGTTCTTGGTATTTGGTTTGGAAAGTGCCAAGTGGTGGAATTACATTCAAAGATATATTTTGATAAAGTGTAATTACCACCTTGGTATGTATTGTTAAAAAGAAATTTAATTTTAGTTTTAAAATACAAATGTATAATGAGCGGCAAATTTTTGTTGTGAAAAAAGGGATACTTAGTACTAGTATTTCATTTGCCTCAACATAGAGGCTCCAGGGACAGGTCTTTAACCATGAATATGTAGTGATTCAAGGGCTATTAGATATGATTTCCAGGCTGATTCAAATACAATGGATCCATAGTCCAGTTCTGAATGGATAAGAGACTGATATAAACGTATTAGTACTTTTCTGTTAGATCCTCAGTCAGTGACAACTTTCAGGAGGTATTGAGTCTTCTAGCAATTACTTTTTTTTAGTGATTTAACATGACTAATATAAATGTAAGTCTGGAGTCAAATATAACCCCTAGATAATTAAAGTCAGGTACAACCTGAATTGGTGTGTTGTCCATATAATAAGACATAGTTCCGGATGCATTTAAAAATGTATTGAAATTGTGAAACCATTTTGATCCGACATAGTTTCATATCAAGTATATCATTGATGGAACCGTCTTTTAACGAGGTTTTTGTTTTCGACTCAAAACATCAAAGGATTCAAGTAAAACCATCTACATAAAGGGAGCAGTTTACTCCTGGATTTAAAACTTCAACTTCACTATTAGTTTTGATACTAAATGGGGTGACCCACAGGATACAGCCCTGTGGCATACCCATTTATTGTTTGTGTGGATCTGAAAGAGTGTTTCCCACTTGGACACGGAAGAAAGCCACACTAAAAAAAGTGGAAGGTGGCATCTGAGTATTGCGTGATGATCACTAGAAAGCCCAGCTTAGGAATAGGAATTAGCAATGCTAAGAAGAAGGGAGTTTATCTGATTCCCATACATTATTAAACGTATCAAGTAAAAGAGAAAGAGTATGAATGGGCGTTTAAGAAATTAATTGATAATGAACTTTGTCTGGACCAGAGGATTTAATTGTACTTCTCTTGGTTTTGGAAGATATATTAAGTTGTTTCTCTCATCCAAGGTCTTGTGTGCCTGAAAAAATCTATCTCTGTGTAGCCTAAATTAACGTTGCTAAGAGACTTTTACATGAAACGTTGGAGATGACACTTGTGGAAGTGACCACTTTCCATGCTTATTTCATCAGCATGTC
Organism: Lutraria lutraria; assembly: GCA_964023205.1. NCBI lineage: Eukaryota > Metazoa > Mollusca > Bivalvia > Venerida > Mactridae > Lutraria > Lutraria lutraria. Next base: position 16,211,898 of record OZ026851.1, on the reverse strand, counting down.
CGTCTGTCTAAGACCAATCCAAACTGCGGAAGCTAGCAATAGCGAATTTGAAAAAAAACTTCTTTGAGACCAGACTTATGATTACTCATGAAAAGTTAGACAATAGTGAGGATGTGTCTAACATTGTTACTTCACTGCCCATAGAGACAGCTGAAGGCTCAATCCCACTGACCTCCACAAACTCTAGAAGCCATGACAAACTACAAATGTATGGTATAATGATGACTGTATATGGACTACCTAAACTCTCAAGGAAGCCCTAAGGAAATTCAATCTGAAACTCCTTTTGTAAATCAAGATCAAAAGCTCGAAAATCACTAAAATAATTGGGAGACTTTGTCTCAAAACTGAATAATATAACCTCGATTAGAAAAAAACGTAGGTATATTGGTCCACAAAGTCAATGGAGAAGGAGTGGTTCTAGAATGTCATTTTTGTGTTTTACACAGTTTATGCTCAAAATTACATTGTGAGCTTTATAAGTTCAATATTGACTTCGAAAAGAAATTCATCACAAATAATATAAAAGTAATTTCTTTTCTTCTTACATTTGTAATAAGAATATGACAAAATAGTCAAATTTGGAATTAAACAGTAAAACAATTTGGCGGCCATTTTGGATTGGAGCGGCCATATTGGATTTATGCAATGAATAATCAAGTTCATTAAAATACAAAAGTTGTTAATATTCATCAATATCAAAAGTTAAAAGTGTCTTGGGCATAATTCTGAACTTGAACAAATATAGTGCTCTAGAATGTCATATTCGAGTTTTTATACAGTTCATGCCCAAAATTACATTGTGTGCTTTTATAAGTTTCGCTATTTGTTTTTTTAATAAATTCATCATAAATAAGATAAAAGTAATCTTTATTCTTTTTACATTTGAAATTAGAATGACTGATATAAGAGGCAATCAGTCAAATTTGGATTTAAACCGTAAAAACAACATTTTGGCGGCCATTTTGGATTATGGCGGCCATTTTGGATTCGACTCGAGAGTAAAACTAAATCAAAATGATGTCTTTTATCAATACACATCATCTTGGAAAAATAAAACTCATTTGGCCAAATAGTTTTTGAGTTATACATTGATTCCTGAAATTCCCAGTTTGATTTATTTTTTTCAACTTTTAGCCCCAAAATATCGCTTTTGCACCATGGGATTCTTGGGGACTTTTTTCTGAGTGTTATTCACCACAAACAGAACCAACATACCAAAAATGGCTTATGTACTAATTAATTCCCCTAAAAATTTATGATGACTGGACTATGTGGTAAAACTAAAAAAAACAAATAACATACATACAGTCGTATGAACAGTAGCGAATCATGAAAAATAGAGGGTCACGCGAATGGTTACAGTAAGATTTCTCCGTTGTCTTTCCATATTATTTGATCAAACTTTACATTCCTTGATATTTTTTGTCCTTTTCAACAAAAGATTATCTGAAAACAATGTTTTGATCAACTGTGTCACTTAGAGTTTTGTTAAGCGTGTTTACATGAGCAAGATTGCCTAGCTTCGTTCTCATACATGTCCAACTTTGGCGGACATGGCCTTATCGAGTATCCAATCAATATCAAGGGAAACAACTACAATTCAGGGGTTTATATACAGTCTACCTATTGTTACCCTCCTTGCTTGCGTTATGCTGACTTTATTAGGGGTCATAAAGTAATAAAGTCAGTCACGCATAACAGATAAAATCTGTTATCTTAATCAGAGACGTATAATACGTCTCTGTCTTAATTGATCCAAAAATCGATATTTCACTGTATAACTTATGGATCTCTGATAAGACTTGAGCATGTCCCAACTATTATGTACGTCGTTAAAATGGACAGAAACGTATGATATTGACATTAATTTGTTTCATCAGTAAAATTAATTTTGCAAATGCGAATATTATGAAAAAAGACAAAATTAAAAAATCCTAGTAATAATTGTGTTATTGTATGCAGTCAAATAGTAATTTGATTCTATTCTGCATATAAAATCATTAGCTTACAATACATTTTTAAAAATTAGAAAGAGGATTTTCCATTCCTCGGATAAATCATGAAAATATCTAGAGTCGCGGGATAAAATTAATTAGGGTCGATCGAGTAACCGGAAATTTTGCACTATGTTGCACGTCTTGTAGGTCTATGATTATAAATGAAATTACTTCCAAATCCATTACAACCTTCAATAGCTGTTGCAGATATTTATTTCCATCACAAAATAGAAAAAATACGAATGATAAGCTGTAGACCTGGTGTATAAACAGTACAATCAATTTCTGTAAGTTTATGGCAATTTCCATCCGTCTTGATTGAAATGATATCTAACAAATATAACTCGACGTGCCCAATTGTTTATGAGTCAATGTGAGATGCGTATATAATATCAATAATCAGATAACGTTAGCAACCATATAAAGGAATCTCAAAAATATGATTTTATTATCCGTTTACACATCATTGAAAAAATAAATATACAAAGTAGGTAATCTATATTATTTTATGACATGTTTTTATAAGTGACATGTGGACGTATGCCAAAATGATATATTTAGCATATAATTATATTATCAAAATTAATTAATAATAAATTTCATTTAATGAAATATCATCGTCTATGTAAGGCCCATTAGAACAATGAGATGCAAACATTAGAACAATAGTAAAATATAAGAAATATAATTTATTATAGTATTACTTAATTTGTAACAATATTTGCATAATGCCTTCCATTAGGCATATCTCATAAAATAGTTGTCAGATGCTTTCTCTTATTTTTTTTGCAACATTATTAAAAATACTATGCTGTATTATGAACTTTGTGATAAAAAATTGGAACGTTTTTATGACAAGTGAAAATCAGTTTCACATCTGTCTGGGTAAAATGAGACCTACTTCAATTTTAACATCCAAAAAGCTAATTGGGATTTAACAATGGTGAAAAACATTTTTTTTATTTTAATATGTTATTTTTTTTATAATATCAACAAATTGGATCATAAATATCGATTTTGCTTTTTATACGGAAGTAAAGTAAACTATTTCAAAGATTCTAATATTTTCATCCATGTTGTAATATGTTTTAGTCTTCAACCTCAATTATCCTAAAACTTGATTCAACGCGTCCAATTTTTATTACCCTGTATTGCATCATGCTGTGACTGTATATACATGGATACCTAATCAGCAGATATGATCATCGCCAAATGCACTTGTGTCCGTAAACGTACGTAAATATCCGAGATTTGCCGAACGATTGACGAATTGGAACTTAAAAAAATCTAAGGGGTAGTTTTAAAAATCATCAAAAGGGTCGAAGAAGATATTATTTTATTGTTTTCATATTTTACATGGTGAAAGAAATTAAATTTTCCAAACGAATGCAATGAGTACAAATTTGATCACATTTCCCCCAAAAGAGTTATGATGCTGAAAACATCAAATTTTCATTGAAAAATCTACCAATTTTACGCTTTTTACATTGAATATAGAGGGAATCGATAGGTGTCTTTTTCAAACGCAAAAGGGTCGAAGAAAGCATTAATTTAAAATAATAAAAAATACATCATTAGAAAGATAAAAGATTAATTAAACTTTTGTGATGAGTACAAATTTCGTATTTTAAATAGAATAAAAGTTATGACGATTATAGTGAAAATCCCCTTCTTTGTTTAATGTAAATTTTTTATCGATTTTCCAAATCAGCATGTCCGCGAAAGTTGGGTATGACAACCTTTGTGCATAAAGATGCACTGCCAAATAATTTCAATGTAAAGGTAAATGATTTCTTTATGATCAAAATGGTCATAGCTTAACCTTCAAATCATGAAAAGGAACTACATAATTTCTTATTATCATGTGTGCAAATGGAATGATTATGTTGCAGGTCAATATGAATAATAAAGGATCACAAACAATTTGCATGAGGATTTCTCAAACTAGATAAAATGTGTTCTTAAATGGACTTTTAATGTAAATAAATTTGTATTGTTGCGTTATTTTGAGATGTTAAATAAATAATTCTCAGTGCCTTATAAGTTAGTGATCCCCTACTGTTCATACGACTGTACTATAAATCATACATTTTCTGAAAGTATCAGCGGGATATAATATTTTGTTATATTTTCTCAGTTAATTTCTAGATATACCCACTAGAATGTTGTCGGCCTGAAAAAATCCGGTACCAGTAGATATTTTTTTTTTAAATGGCATAAGTAGGCTCTTAAAGCCCTACTAATTCAGCTTTTTGGTAAGCCGATTTCGTGAAAGAAATCAGAAGGGCCATCCTCTCAGACTGCGGGACAGGGTCAAGTCGAAAAAGGGTGATGCTGTTACAAACAGTCTAATTAGTTGGACTAAAGTAGGTACATGTAGTATAATGTGTAATAGAACTAACAGTCAAAATTGATATTTGAAAAACTCAGCAGCAATAGTTTAAATAATAAACTTTCAGAAAATGTTAAATTTATGCATGTGATATCAGTAGGTAAGAAGTTTTATTTGCTATAAAATCAGCAAATTTTTGGAAAAGTAGGTATAGTCACACACACTATTACATCTATAGGTTATAATCGGTATTTGGGAAAACCGAAATCTAACATTAAAATTACCGGAATCTAACCGAAATCTAACTTTATAACCGAAATCTAACTGTTACAGTAAAACCACACTAAGTTTCATACTTTTATCTTCAGATTATGTTATTATGGTATATTTGCGTATAGTATACGAAATTTGAGAACAAAAAAAAATAAAAATTAGTGATTTGAACGAAAAAATATTTTTTTTATCAAATTTAACTTCCCTTAGTTTTCTTACGAATAACTTAAATTGTCTTCATCGTCTCATATATATTATTTTACCTATTTGCAAGGACGCACGCATTTTGTATTATTAATCATCTATGTAATTGCTTGCATTTTTTTTGTGTGAACTGATTGTGTGAATATATGTGACAGATATCAGGATGCGTAATCAATAAAATGTTACATAATGATTTTTTTGTTTGTTTGTTTCTTTTTTGTTGTTTACTGGTACCCACAGAGTTAATATATCATATCTTACAATTTTTAGAAAATGGACAACAAGACTGTTATAGTTTCAGCTTTCCGAATACTATTTTTAGCTCACATGTCACAAAGTGACAAAGTGAGCTATTAGGATCACTCTCCGTCCGGCGTCGTGCGGTGTGCGTCGTCAAACTTTATGTTGTGACCACACTAGGGGCCACATTTTTGGCTCAATTTTAGCAAAACTGGGTCAGAACGTTAATATCAACAAAATCTCGGACGAGTTCGATATTGGGCCATTTGGGGTCAAAAACTAGGTCACCAGGGCCAAATAAGGGAAAACCTTGTGAACACTTTAGAAATCACTGTTTTGACTGCATCTTCATGAAACTTTGTCAGAATGTTTATTTTAATAATATGTAGGTCAAGTTTGATAATGGGTCATTTCTGTAGTAGAATTAGGTCACTAGGGCAAATTGCTGGAAAACCTTGTGAACACTCTAGAAGTCACTGTTTTGATTGGATGATCATGAAACCTTGTCAGAATGTTTGTCTTCATAATATCTTGGACTAGTTCGAACATGGGTCATCTTGGGTCAAAAACTAGGTCGCTTGGTCAAATCTTATGAAAAACCATGTTAACACTGTAGATTTCACAGTTATTATTGGATCTTCACCAAACTTTGTCAAATAGTTTGTTTTAATGATATAATGGCCAAGTATAAATATGGGTCATCTGGGGTCAATAACTAGGTCACCAGGTCAAATCTTAGGAAAACTTTGTTAACACTGTAGATGTCACAGTTTTAATTGGATCTTCACCAAACCTTGTCAAAATGTTTGCCTCAATGATATGTGGGTCAAGGATGAAGATGGGTGAGCCGGGGTCAAAAACTGGGTCACAAGGTCAAATCTTAGGTAAAAATCTTGTAAAAGCTCTTAATGTCATGGTTTTGATTGGATCTTGGCCAAACCTTGTCAGATTGTTAGTCTTAATGATATTAAGGACAAGTTCAAATATGGGTCACCTAGGGTCAAAAACCAGGTCACAAGGTCAAATCTTAGGAAAACCTTATTAACACTAGATGTCAAATTTTGATCGTATCTTCACCAAACCTAGTCAGACTGTTTGTCTTAATGATATGTAAGACAAATTCGAACATAGGTGGTCTGGGGTCAAAAACTAGGTCACCGGTTCAAAACAATGTTTTAATGAGTGAACAGTGATTGTCATGTGAGCGATATAGGGCCATCTTGTTAATAATATTATCTACATAATTATGAATAATTTCCCATGGACTCATTACTTTTTCGTAGAAGCAAATTCTTTTATGGATAAAATCTCAATTCGGCCTTCTTTTTGTGATTAAATGTTTCCACCTTTTGATTGGATTAACACATACATGTCAAAAAACAAACATCCTTTAATTATATTTTAATTGGTATCTTCTTATTCATCTTTAAGTAGGAATGTTCACAGTTTTTTTTGTAGTTTTTTTTTTTGTTCATAATTGTCGGCATCGTGTATATCGGCAAATGTGATAATAGCATGTATCAATATGGCGCACGTGTTTGATAATGACAATTTCCACCTTTTGATAGGAAACGTAATGTTTCAATTTCATTGACAATACATGCATGAAAATAAAGTTTATTCGAACCACGGAAGTAATAACAGATCTTTTGTTAATTCCGCGTTTGAACTGAACCTAATTTGCTTTGTGTTTTCTTCACGTGCTCTTCAAATTGCTTCAATTAATGTTTTCAAGTGAAAAATACTTAATTGTGTAGACAGCCAAATCACATAGACAATTGAACTTCTACAAGCTACACCTAGCTACACTTGCATAGCACATGTACAACATATGTGATGATGATAATTACATAATGTATACATTTCTCATGATGTCTGTCACATATATACACATAACAAGTCCACACAAAGAAAAGTGCAAGCAAGTACAATTTACAAATTGCATGTGTGCATTTCAAATAAGTTAGTTAATATATTTAGATTTCAAACAAATTCTAATCTTTATAAATACAGATGATCTCTAGTAATTCGTAAGCAAACTAAGGGAAGTAACTCGATCTGCACCAAGGTTAATGAAAATAGAGAAAAAGTTAAATAATATCATTTTAAAACAAAATTCTATTTTGAAACACTGCCATATGGTTATATCATTATATTTGATAATAAAAAGCATTCACATACTTCACATACGCGTGTCTGTCTATTTGTCACAGTGATTTCGGTTATGAATTTTGAAAACTAAGGGAAGTAACTCTGTGACTATGTTAATGAAAATTTAAAAAAGTTGAATAAAATCATTTTAAGACAAAACTATCCTCTGGAATTTTGCAGTATGGTTGATTATTGTATTTGACGAAGAAAACAAGTCACACACACCACATAAGCGTATCTGTCTAACTATCACAGTTAGATTTCGGTTATGAAGTTAGATTTCGGTAAATGTTAGATTTCGGTTTTCCCAAATACCCGGTAATAATTGAAGTTGATTATCTCTGTTATCTATGTCTCTGGATTGCATTCCTAGTTTTTGTTATGCCTTGACCAATACATGTACAATTGTTTGACCATTCTTAGTGTGATTCAATCATTTTTCGAAGATTTATGGCCCTTTATTTTATGTCCTAAATCAAGGCCTATAATCATGTGGTATATTGTTTTGATTGCGTTACAATGGCGGTGCCCAGGAGTTCGAAGGTAAATCATATTTTTTGTCAAAGTTTAAATGTTTCGATATTTTCATGTAGCCCATGTTCCAGCCAACAATTTCCCGAATGCATATGGGGGACTCCCTCATGCATGCATTGACATATTTGAAAATAACTTATTATTGAACTCCATGAGACAGTGTGTCACAGTTAAGACCAAGGTCAATAGCTCCAAGGCCAAGGTCACACTTGGATGTTAAAGGTCAAAGATGGGGTCCATTATTTGTGTCTGAAATTTGGAATTACTTGGCAGAAATATTGACCATCATGAGACGATGTATCATGCACAAGACCCAGTTCTGTAGGCTAAAGTTCAAAGTCACACTTAGAATGTCAAATATCAAAAAAGTATTATAGACCTTGTACGGGCTGTTTCTCCCTTGTGCATTGAATTATTTGTAAATGACTTGGCATAATACAATGAGACCATGTGTCCTGGGCAACACCCTGGGTCAAAGGTCAAGAATTACACATATGGTCAAATATATTTTCCGTGTCTGTCACAGCTGTACCTTCTGGTTGCATTTAAGGATTTTGAAATAAATTGGTATAAAAGTTTACTTGAATGAAATGATGTGTCATGAACATCACCCATACTTGTAGTTCAAAGGTCAAGGTCACAATCTGCCCAAACAGCGGGCTTGACATGTTGCCCTTGGGCATCTAGTTAAAATTCTTGGCTTTGAAAGGTCTAAACCAGCTACCTTCAGGACTTTCCTGAGGTACAAGCCTGATGCCTTTGATAAGATATGTTGTATCAAAATATAGCTCAAGAATGTTTAAATTACAGGCAAAGAGCTACGTGCCAAGAATGAAGATGGTGAAGTGCAAACATTAGAGGATTACCATATTGTAGATGAATCAAACCTGTGTGTTGTTCTGCGTCTGCTAGGCGGAGCTGATGAAGAACAGGAGATTCCACCTAAAATGTATCCCTCAGAAGGTGTAGAATTAACAAAGTTACCTGACATGTTTACCTTAGACGACTCTGAAGATGGACAGCGAGCGTTGATGCCATGTGGACATGCCATAGGTAAGTCAAAGGATGACTTGCTTGTCAATGGTGTTTCAGTTATATAATTAGGAAGGCCGGATCACTGGACTGTATTCTAACCAGTACTAACTTGACATTCCATAAGGAGCCGCCAATTTCTCAACATTGGGTGGAAAGTCGACATTTTTGTCAAATTTTCTTTGAAGGGAATGACCTACCACCAATGAGATTCGAACCTGATTTGCTGGGTTACAGCGCCAGGTCACTAACCACAGGACCATGGCTGCAGACTACAAAGGATGAGATAAGTATAAGATTAAGTGTCAGACACTCGAACCAGAAACTGTTCAAGACTCCTACAGGTCCCTATGAAATCTAACTAGTACTGGGTTTCAAGGGTGGTAAATGCGTATTGAACAAATACTTTAATGCCCCCTTTCGAAGAAAAGGGGGTATATTGCTTTGCCCATGTTGGTCGTTTTGTCCGTAACCAAACCTTGTCCGACCAATAACTAGAGAACAATTAGGTCTTAGCTCTCAGATTTAGTTGGGAGGTTGGTCATCACATGTAGATAACCGCGATTGATTTTGAGGTTAAAATGTCAAATGTTCAGCACAAAAAACCTTGCATGACCAATAACTAGACTGTGATTCGGCCTCAGGTCCTCAGATTTGGTTGGGAGGTTGGTCATCATGTAGATGACCCCTATTGATTTTGAGGTTAGTATGTCAAAGGTCAAGGTTTTACCATCCAGTTGGCTATAAGGGGGAATCTGTGTTTCACAAACACATCTTATTTTCCTTAAATTATGGACATTTTGACCTGATTTGTTTCATTTACCAACCATTCAAATGATTCAATATTATTATCTAACAGGTCCAGAGTCACTGACAGCCTATTGTCGAAGTTTACTGGATGAGAAAAAGTATGAATTCCTGTGCCCATACAAAGCTAAGCCCTTGGATCCATTTTGTAATATTAAGTGGGAATTTTTCACTGTCAAAAGACTGGCAGTTTTGACAGACAATGAAAGGAAGGTGAGTTATATGATGTTCTACGATCTAAAATGTAATATTTTGATTTTTGATACACACATGTATAATAATTATGCAGTCTTGTAAAAATTAGGTTTAAAAATATGTTTGTTTCTAGTTTCATGATCATTAAAAATAGGGTACCGGTAGATTGGTAGGGATTTTTATAATTTTTTTAGTCATGAAAGTGAGCAGAAAGGTTAAAAGTGAGACAGTGAGTGTTAAACTGTTAATATGGCTGAATAAATGTCAAAGGTCGTTGGAAAAACTAGGGTGATCAGGTAACCAGAAACAATAGTTTTATGCCTTATCAGTACATATACCCTGAGACCATAGAAGAAATGTTTCTTGTCTCAATATCTGTAAACTTTGGCAAATTCTTTCTTGGAGGGGACTCCTGGAAATTATGTTTTGTTTGCTGAGGTCAAGTTTATAAAGCATTCAAAACTCAAAAATCTGATTGTTTGTTTTATAGGAATTTGAGAGGAAAATTTCTGAGAACTATCTTCGGAAGGCAGTTGGAAAACCAGGACTGTCCAAAATGTCAGTCATACTGTGAAAGACGAAGTAAGAAAGATCAGCGAGTTGTTTGCCCTCTTTGTACTCACAAACAGAATGGGACAAGGTATGAATTCTGCTGGTTTTGTCTGAAGACATGGCTCACATATAACACACGGGGGGACTGCGGCAACCTGAACTGTACCGGCGAGGATCCCCGTTTGTGTATCATCCGAGAAAGCTCCAAGAAAACAGTCATGGAGGTTCCAAATTGCCCAGCTATACGTGGATGTCCAAAGTGTGGCCTGCTCATAGAGCACAAAAGACATTGTAAGCAGATGACTTGTCCATGTGGACAGAAGTTTTGTTTCATTTGTTTGAAACAAGCTAATAGCAATGGTCGATACCAGTGTGGAGTGTGGAACTTCAAATGTGAAGTTGCACCCATTCAGAAAGAACTAGCTGGTTCATAAGTTTCAATGATGACAGATTAACTTGTATACTACATTGTACATGATTTATGTAGTATATCTTAAAATCTTGTTATTGCATACATTATAAGTCATGACAATATTATGTGTTGCTGAAGGTTTTATGATTGCAAACATTATGAAGCGTGTCATATTATGGTGTTGAAAATATTATGATTGCAAACATTGTTAAGTGTGTCGTAATTATATTTTCTTGAAAATTTTATGATCGCAAAAATTATAGAACATGCCATATTTGTTGCTGAAAATTTTATGATTGCAAACATTGAAATGCCTGCTATATTTGTTGCTGAAAATTTTATGTTTATGATTGCAAGCATTATAAAGCATGTCATATTTTGCTGTTGAAAATTCATTAACTTGTCTGTTCTTTTTCCTGTTCCTTCATTGTTGTTTTCTCATGTGCTAAAAATGTTTGTATTTTTTTGCTTTTATATTAACCATTCATATTGTATTCCCTAAAATAAATTTATATCTTTTAAATTCAGCATACATTTTGTATTCTCTACTTTTTATACCCCCACAAACAAAGTTTGAGAGGGGGTAAATTGGAGTCACTCTGTCGGTCGGTCCATCCGCATAAAGCATGTGGAGCGAACTACTTCCACATTCTTTAAGCGATTGCAATGAAACTTGCGATATGTTATCACCATGAAGTGTATTTGGGCAAGACACAATTTTCATGTCCAGCGATTCACTCTTGCAGAGTTATGTCCCCTTGAACTTAGCCGTATAGTGTACTGTTGCATTCTTAATGTCAAAGCGGCGGCGGGGGTATTAGTCAGCTCTATGACAGCTCTAGTTTTACTTGACTCAATATACAAAAAGAATAAGAATCTTGCACCAAAGAAATGAATGATGGATAAAAATAAGGTTTCATTTGTACATTATCTTAATTAAGTAACAAGTCACCCAGGTACCTGCGGTCTTTGTTACACAGCTGCTGATTTACCAATATAAGGAAATGTTACCACTGAACTTAAGTTCTTAAAATGGCATTTGTTGAAGCCTGTCTAAAATGTTTTCATTGTCTTTCAAGCAGGGAAATCCTTTGCTTTCATGAGTACAAAAAATACAAACTGCAGTTCGTAAAAAACAACATGAGGGGTGGTTTTCCACGGAGGCCACATGTGTTGGCTATGAATTCCAAGTAGTTCCAATGTTGACTTTCTATGTACAGTGTAGGATAGACACTGTCAAGGTGGGCCAAATGGGAGTCAAATAATAAAATAATCACCTCTGATTGGTTAAACTTGAGTGAGATCTTATGAATTGGCCAATGGCAGGACTGTATTGTGAGACTGCTCTTATTCCCCAGACATACACAAACATAGCTTATAGGTCAATTCTTAAATTCTGTGACAACAGAACTTGGTTTTAATTGGTTGAGACCATGTTTTCATTGGTACTTGATTACTGATATACACATGATTTTGTATTTGAGCAAGAAAGCTTGCTATCTATCAATGTTTGATCAAACATAATTATATGTCTACAAAATGCTCTATTTTCTTGAAACAGTGTATATCATTATAACTACACCTGATTTATTTATTTATTTACTCTATAATCTTATGCGACATCAGAGGGTGACAATGTTACCCTCTGACATAACATTTCGGCCCGCTTGCAATATTGAAACTGCCCTCACGCAATATTAACGGGGGTCTGGTTTTATTCAATCTCTGTTGTATCGATTACTTCCCTTGTCTAGACGCTTAAGGTGCTTTTTAAAGTATAATCGTAATTTGATATCCGGTTTAGCAGAAGACATTTTGACAGCTAAAGTAACTATGGTGTCAGAAAGACGCTTCGTTTCAATTTCTTTTATAGTTTTTGTTATATTTGTTAACATGTTTGTTGCATTTAGTGTCTTTCTTAATTATTGTTTGGTTCGGTATAATAAAATAAATATCACATCCAACAGAGGGTGATAGAACGTAATGTTCACCCGAGACAAGTAATGTCGACCGAGGCGTGATATTTATATAGTGTTAACATCGCATTTTTAATATGAGATCAATAAACATTGGGTTAGGTACAGAGGAATATGACATTTGTACCATCATAAATCTTAGAAGAGATCTTATGGTAGATTTACTGCATAATTCTCACAAGTGATTTTGGGTAAACACACTAAGAACCAGCTGTAAATAAACAACAATTTCCAACACCAGCAAACAACAACGTCTTGTGAATCAATGTTCAGAAACAACAAAACACCATAGATTTACATCACAAATCTAGACACGAGAAAAAAAGTGGTTTCCAACCTACAGCCTACTGGCTCATCTAATTGGTCTGGCTTCTTAATGTGAACACAAACACAAAACAAATGTAGGAATTTTCGTTTTTATTAAAATACACATGAATACTACCAGTAGACCATATAAGTACAAAATGATTGATAAAGTAAAATACAACAATATTTGCACAGAAACATACACTGCATTAAATGAATATACAAATATTCATAGGCCCCTAATAATGAAGAAAGCAATATATAAATAAGGTAAAAACAATCCACAATATAATTTACAATTTTAACAAAAAATAACTTTCTGGACAGAATAAATGGAAATTCTTGCACTTCTAACAAATACAGCTATCAAAACTGTAGGTCATTTTGTTCTAAATAATCAATTATGGTATGGTATGGTCCTTAAAAGAACAGATGTAGAAATATACACATCTACTATAACAGAGACACCCTTCTTAGACTAAAATACAGTAATACATGTACATGGTTATACTGTACTTTCATAGTATATCAGTGAAAATAAATGGCAAAAGCTTTAAGCACTACAGGAAAATTCATCAACAAAACTGCATGGCAAAAAAAGTCCAAGCACTCTTTAACATTCACAACATGTTTTTTTAATAAATTTATAATTAATAACACACAGCAGAAAAACTACCACAATTTGCTTTTTATAATTTCAAATATTTGGTGCAAATCACTTGAAACATCTAATTTCACAAAAAAAGGTTCAAAATTTTAGAAATTTAGAAAATCTCGGATTTCAGTGATTTGACATGGCTATTGTAACCAGGGGTGGGTACAGAATTCTTGGCCAGATGGGGGTGGGGGGGGGGGGGACACAAGTTTCATTTGTATTTTCTTATATACATGTATACAATTTGACTTTTTCTTCGAAAACCGATCAGCTAAAAACCAGCCGAGACTGAAAAAATATCTAGGGTTGACAGAAAAAAATATGGCTGATTGGGTGGCATGAAACCAGGAATTTTTATTATGCCCTAGATTTCATATCTTCAGCTGGCTTGTCACCGATAAACATAATCCTCTCATTGGTTGAGAAATCTGTGACCTCTTGACCCTAAGTCCAGAATTCTACTGGGATGTGCTTAGACTGGATTTCAATAGATATACATCAAACTTTTGCTATCAAAGTTGTGTAATGGATGAAAAAAATGATAAAAAATACCCGTAGTGCATTAACACACAGACGCTTGGGTGCAAAAATTTTGTAAGCAAAATTAAGCATAAAAATATAAACCACTATTATCTTGATATGCAAAAACTACTTTTTAAAAATAGTTCTGATTTTTTTATATAAAAACATTGCACATAATTATATGCACATAGAAAGTACACAAATTTGTAAACATGCATACAGTGGGCTCTCATTTGCTTGAACATCCTGCGGCTGACAAAGTTGTACTTTTTCACTGTGTAGTAGAGGCATTTGAATAACTGAGTAAATGTTAAAAAAGGGCACCTGTTAGATTTCAGTGGCTTTAATGCCATTTTTCAACGATATTTCAGTCTTATGGAAGAAATTCAAGTTTTTTGTCAAATTGGTTAGAGGGTTGAAGTTTATGTGGTTCTAGCCATGTGGGGTCAAACTGAAGTTTATGTGGTTCTAGCCATGTGGGGTCAAACTGGGCCCGAAACAATTGGGATTGGAAAATGAGTTATACTTTTCTGGGGTATTGGAATTTACCGAATTACGGCCAACGAGAGCCCACTGTATGTCCATACATGAAAGATAATGAAACAATTTTGAATTGAAAAATGGAAGTAAATATATAAGCTTGAATTAAAGCATTATTGTTTTTCAGTTTTTCATGCATTTATTAGAGAAAATCATATATAGACAAGCAAGTAAAGGTCAATGAAAAAAAGTAAATCATTTGAGCATAATGAAAACACAGATATATTTTTTTGGTCATATAAAACTCTAGATCTATATTAAATGTAATGAAAACAAGACAAATATCAAGAATCAGAACAAAACAAGAAAATATAAACCCATTTGTTCATAAATGCAATGTGTAAGTATTGTTGATTTACCCTGTCATCAAAAGTGTACGTCCAAGTTTTATTATCAATCAAATACGTGGTTGAATAATTTAGATAACACTCAGGTCCTTAGCCTTTTTTCACAAAAGAATTCTGGAATAATACAATTCATTTACATGCATAGATTGAATTTTCGTTCAAAGTTATCTTCTGTATAAAATTAATAGGACATGATATTTGAAAGTGATTCTCCAAAAAAAGGAAAACCAAATGGGAAAAAAATATTTCAAGTAAAATATGAATACATGATTATGAGGCTAGATAAATCGGTCTTGGTAATGTATAATTACAGGCTAAAGTACATTGAATATGAATTAATGTGGCATACAAAATACAGTGATGATGGTACTAAAGTCTATAAAATTTTACAACAGAGAAAGAACAGAAAATTTTATAGGCCTAGACAGAAGATCACAAAAGTATCACCCCTAGTTAAGGGCTGAAACTGAAATTGCTGGACTATAAAATCACAACAGAAAATGTTATCCCAACATCTAAATGAAACTACAGAATGTGTTAACTAATCTTGTGAGCACCACAGAGTTATGTCTAGATGAAAATCATACTAATCATGGTTAGAAAAATGTGTAGGAATGTACTTGGCCTTTAAATGTCTGGAAAAGAATTGGCATATTTAGAAGCTATGGCAACTAATATTAAGTAAATTAAATACAAGGCTACCCTTTACTTATACACGTTTTTGTACTAAAGATAAATTTTGAACTTAATGATAAAAATATATAAAATTATATAATATCTATAAAATATTGTCACAAACCAATTATTTAATCACATTCTTATACGTGAGATATTGAAGATTTTTTTAGTGAATACAATCACATATATATTTTTATTCATTATAAAATAGCTTAATATTGGAGCATACACCACACAGCCCCAGGATAAGAGGTGATTTAAAGGCTCATCAACATTTCCTTACCCTAATCCAAATACATGTAGGTGATAACGGGAAGTTACAGAAGTCAGAATCAACCATTTTAAAAAATCTCAAAATATGAATAATTGACATTAGAAAGTAAATATGGATTTCATGGTAAATTCCTACAACTAAAATGAGTATTTACACAGGAAAAGAATGAAAGATCTTCAGTAATTTATTCATCATTTTTTCCCTTATTGGCCTTCTAGGACAAACAGACATTACCTAGCCAGAATACAAAGATATACATACACAAATGACAATCGTTGCAAATATGATGTTAACACATGGCACTTTTTCTCACAGAAAAACTCCTTTTTTCATATAAAATGGACCCCTAAATAATTTAAGTTCTATCACTGAATTGAATAAAAATTTGCCATCATTAAAAATTTAAATGATTAGATTTTTTTTTATTTTTGACTTTTTCTTTAATTTTATTCCGATTTGTTTTCAGTGCAAGCGTCCAATGCTTGCAAAAAAGTGCCTAACAACCTACCTACTGTTGTAAGTTTGTGCTTCCTCAAGTGAAATTATCTATAAAATATCTTGTAAGAAATGTTGGTCATCTCCAAGTAGAGAGCATTCTTTTTAAACTCCAGTCTTTAATTCAATTTCTTCATAAAATCATTTAGAAAATATTTAAGTTAACAATTTTTGTGTACCCAAAAATTATGCAAAATGGTGTTGACCCCCAAAAAATGTTTTAAGGGGCTGTTTTAGCCGGGCTCTGTAATCCAATGTAGACAGGATTCTTTGCAGCGGCGATCACTCTCACACCCATGTATGAAATGAATCCGTCGACTGAAAATCCGAGTCCAGTGTCGTTGAGGATAGCTTCGTAAGCCTGTGATTCCTTTTGGTACTGCTGTATGATACCCTCAGCCTCAGCTTCTGCCCTGTAAACAGTAAAACAAGAAATATTTTAGACCCAGTCTATAAACAGGTGCCCCAGGTGGCAGCTTGACTTAACCTTGTACTGATGGACAAGGCAATCATTATATGCCCCTGCATCATTTGATGCCGGGGCATAAAAACAACTCTTATATGAAATTAAAGAAGCGGTCTTTATCTCAAAATTAAGACATGGCAAAAAATGATATTTAACAAAGGAGGTTCATTCCACAACACAACAGAATGTTGTACATGTACCGGTACATTAAATAAGAAAAAAATTCTGAGCAGGTGTTATAAGTTCATAGACTATCGTAATTTGAGGTTTATGACATAGTTTTCAGACTAGACAACTTCTTCAACCCATTGGAAAGATTTAACATCTATATCTACTATTTGAAATAATTAACAAAAGTTTTTAATAATTACTTGTAGTTGAGTCTATACAAAATAAGACTTAGCGATTCAACAACTTTTCAACAAATAAAGCTTACCTGGCTGTCAAAATTCTGGCATCAGATTTTGCTCGTTCAAGAATGATTTGTTTAGTTGTGTTAGCTTCTAGCTTTTCAGTGTTAGCTTCTGTAAGCAGTCTAGGCTGTTCATTGTGGGCAACCTTAACAAAAACAAAATTCATACATAAGCAACAAGGGACATAATCAGTAAAAATATCAACATTTTTGTAAGTAGTGACAATGACCAGAATTTTTTTTTCACGCAATTCAATTGAATCATGTAGTATTTCTCACATGAACCAAACATAATTAGATTCAGCAGAGGTTTACATTTGTTTCATTTTTTATCCTCATTTAATACCAATGAAAATTTATAAAATGTGGGACTCAAAGTTTGTCCTACATGCAGTGATTTGAGGTTAAGTATTAAAGAGAAGCCAGCATCCCAGAGTAAGTAAATAAAATATTTTAGACCAGAAAAAATTAGTCTTATGTATGAAAATTGGGACTTCCGAAGTATAGATTGTTTGTTTGAGTTTTACACCCCTTTTCAAACAGTCAAAGTCATATGGGGCAGACAGTTCACCTAACCATCGTTCCTGGGAAGAACCAGTATTAGACTCCAATCCTCCATAAGCAACTGCCTATTTTCTAACATAAAGAGACATGGTCAGTAGCTGGGCTGGAACCCACAACCCTTTATCAGTGAGAGGTTTGAAGGATTTGAAGTCAGCGTTCTTAACCACTCAACGACGGAGGTGGGTCCAAAAGTACAGAAGGTCACTTCAGATAAAATAAATTATATTTTTTTTTTTACCTACATCACCCGGCAACTATAAAACATGACACTTTTTTAGCCTTACCTCAATATCTTCTCTGGCTCTTTCCTTGCTTCTGATGGCGGACTCATACTGAGATGGTCGAGCAATGTTACTAACCTGTGTAATAAATATTTTCATAATTTTATTTCTTTGTTCAAGTTGAATTTTATCAATTCATTTGATAATAGTTCATTCAAATACAATGGCCAGTTTCAAAAGCCAGTGCTCCTTCCTTACGTACCAGGACAAACCCACTACTCAGCTTTCAGCAAGAAGCTGACATTTTCTTAATTGACGTGTCAATCAGAGGTCGCAGGCTAATCAGCGCTTGACAATTTCTTTTCAGGCTACTTATCTAGCAGTATGACCAACTAAGAATTTTTACTCATCTTATGTTGATTTCTACTTGTTAGAGCGGACAAGTGGACTTGTTGAGCACTGGCTATTGATGTACCATTATAAAGAAACAGATATAAGTCATGTATTTGCCAGGAAACATGGATAAAATATTATTTCTATCATTTAACAGTACAATAATATTATTACATTTATCACTTACCTGTAAATCAGTGATATCACAATGTAATACAGTATATTTCTCTATTATCTTATCTCTGACTTTCTCCTGGAATGCTCCTCTTTCTGCCTGGAACTGTGCAGTGTTGAAAAAGCTGCATGCTTCATGTAGAGCAGATTCACCTGAAAAGATTAACAAAGTGGTTAGATTGAATCAGAAAAGTGATTGGTCGATGACCAATACAATTAGATAAATAAGGGTTGTGATTGGTTGCTGAACTAAGTCAAGTTACTAAGTGATAAGAATGAATCAGGATAGTGATTGGCTGCGAACTAAGGGATGAGAATGAATCAGTAATGTGATTGGTTGCTGAACTAATAGAATATTAACCCCACCCTCTCCTCTGATACCCACAGAGATTTCTTAACTGATTAACAAAAGGACCCACTTGATCACCAGAAGAGTGAAAGTACACTTTTTTATATTGGATATCAACTTTCATGTAGCAAGAACATAATATTATGTAATTGGACAGCTTACCCCTAACCCTAATTCGGTGTCAAATACTCAGTGTCTCCAAACATCAAGGTATGTAGGGACATACTTTTTTTAGGAAAGGTGAAGTTTGCAAATATTACTTAAAGACTGATTTTCTAAGATTTTTACCTGCATACTGAAGGACAGTTTTATACCCATCGTAATCTTTGAAGTTCATCACAATGTCATGAAGTCTGGGTGCTTTAGCTTTGTACTGGTATGTAACATCTAGTCTAATGATGACACCATCGGCATTAAGGCACTAAAAACAGAATCAAATACAGTCAAACCTGTCATAGCGACCACTTCCGAATAAAGGCCATTCTTTTAAAAACTGTCATGGAAATGGATGTGAAAAATGTCATTTTGTTTACTTTGAGATTCAAAAGTATTGAAACGCACAATTATAAATGCAATAGTTACCATATTGCAATAACTTGAATAAGTACACCCATTGTTCAATCCTTAGTATATCATACATTTGACTCTTGAAATTAGCAAGGTCATCTGTTATTTTCTTGTTTTCAGTTTTGATTTTATCGAACTCTTTCATAATAGTATTCAATCAGTAATCCAACAATCAAATAAATTAAATGCCAATCTTACACAGAATGCAGTGAGAGCATTTTACCCTATGCATTGATATGTGACATATGTAACTACAAGGAGCCGCACAGGGTAACTTGCCCTGCATGGGCGAACAGTGCTCTGAACGCCATGCCTCACTTGATTCTGCAGAAACACTAGATATACAGGCAGTATTTATATAACTTACCTGTAAATTATCGAAAGTCAAAGTCTTGTAAACACTTGGGAAGATGATGAATTCAAATCCTGGAGGGCCGTTGTGTAATCCTTCCACCTTAGCTTTATCATCTAGATCCTTGTTTATAGTATCATAAGCAAGACCGACTGAAATAATTAAATAATACAGATATTTTGTAACAGCCCTTGACTTCAATAAATTATTAAGCAAGTATTGTGATACAATGAATGCAGAATTACAGATTTTATTAGTTACAGTAATAAACATTTTATTGCCCTCCACACAAAAAATCAAGTTGTTGCAGTTGTGAGCAGCATTTTTCTTTGAAAATAAGGTGGCACTAAGCAGAATTATCAATAGTATTATAAACTTACTACTTTTTTATCACTTGATCATTTGATGTCTCTGTTTCAATTCACGCACCATATGATACTAAATACATTCCCAAACCATAAGTTTTTAAATTAAAATACATCCCTTAGTAACAGAAACAAATTACTTACTTTGATCTGACGACAATTTCTTCAATGACGTGGCTACCAATACGACAACAGTCACAACAATGACAAGAACTACAATGATCGCGGCAATTACTTTAGGGTTTGCCATTTTCTTGAATCTTGTTTACTACAAGTAAAGATAACGACAATTTGTCAAATCTCATAAAACACATTGGTTGAGTGTGTACGGTCTATATATCTATCTATATATAAAATGTTAAAAAATATCCGAGTCAAGCAAATTAATAATGAAAATAATTAACATTCCATAGGCATTATATATAACTTAATAGCCGACCGGTTGCAGTATCTATCTATCTATATATACTGCAACACTCCACTTTCATGTATAATGTGCAGGTGCGTGTCTGTGCAAGAAATTAAAAACAGAAAAGGATAGGAGAGAAAAAGTATTTACAAATGTATTTGCAATAAGTGATTTAAAAGTAGACTAGTGTTATAAAAAGAAGAATAATATACAGATAAAAGGGTTTAAAAACAGGCTACCATGTCTAAGCTGTATGGTTTGTTTTGGTCACACCCTGTTTGAACTGATTCAGGGAGTTGACCAATACAAAGAAAGACAGGGGATGCATATGTCTAGTTACACGAGATGGTGGCTTGACTAAAGTGGGCATTGGCACTGCAACCAGACTATTGACACTATTTTGTAAAACATGAGAAGTCTAGCATTTGCTCTTCTGTTTTCTAAGGAACGCCATCCCATTTGACTGGTCATGTTGGAGACACTGCTGTAAGGGGAGTAATCGCGTTTAACCCAGCGCGCTGATGTGTATTGTATCATTTCGACCTGGTTTATGTTGTGCTGGGTCACTGGGTGTATGGATTCCAGACACAACTAGCATATTCAAGCTGGGGTCTGACCAAATCTTTACAGGCAAATTCTTTAATATTTGGCTTTTTTGCATGGGATGTTTCGTTTAATGAAATTTAGTGTTTGGGTTGCCTTGGAGTTGGATGTAACCAAATAATAACATGCTTGTTAAACTTAAAGTTGAGATCTGAGGATATGGTGACTCCTAAGTATTTTGCATCAGGAACAGTTTCCAGAATTTGGCCATGAGGTGTGCATTTAGAATTGAAGGGGAATTTTTATCTTGTTATACAGACTTTGCGAAAGGCAAAAAAATCTGCCAGACTTTCACTGATTCACTGTCAAGCTTGAAAATTCTGTTGGACCGAAAAGAAATCTGTATATACATAAAGTAAATAAGTTGCCGGACAGCCAGTCTGATGAGATAAGATTCTTTATCATACCAACACACAATCTATCGGACAAGTCTGTCGGTCCGGCGCCTTTCGCTAAGTCTGGTTTTATGTAACACAGTACATTTGGTATAGGGTTAAACTCCATGTCCCATGTATTTTCCCATAACTGTAACCTGTTCAGGTACTGTTGTAGTATATTTTCACTAGTTGGGTTATCTACAGTAAGGTAAACAGCAGTGTCATCGGCGAATAACCGGACCTTTGAATCTAGATTTTCAGGCAGGTCATTTATAAATGTATAATAGGAAGAGAAGTGGGCTTAGCACAGAGACTTGGGGTACACCTGATGCCACTGGAACTTCATCAGATGTTTCTCCATCCACTAGGACCGACTGGCGACGACCTATCAAGAAGGATTTGACCACTGCAATGCATTTCCTTGAACACCATGTTCATGCAGTTTATAGAGAAGTTTGAGATGGTTAACCTTGTGAAATGCTTTCGAAAAGTCTCTGACTCTTACTCAAGTTAATAGCCCTCATCAAGAACAAATTAATATCTATAATCTTAACTGCGTGTATATATATATTTAACAAGGTCAACACACAGCGTCCCGGACATTCACAACTATAGTTGAACTGCCTAACTGAAGACCTACGATAGAGCTACTGCAGAGGAACACCCGTTTTTCAGTGTTTTCCGGTTATTCAGTGTTTTTCTTTTTTTCCATCGACCCCATAAGACAAAAGTATCTTAGAAAATTCCAATTTCTGATGTGCTACTTTTTCAAATGGACTGAATAGTATACTTAAGAAACTTACCAATTAAATGCATTGAATAGATTGTGCAAAATAACGCGACAATTATTCAATTGAAAAATTATTGCAAAATACCCAGGACACAGGTACGTTCAACATTCATTATTTACACACCTCAATAATATTTATGGACGCAAATTGAGAAAATAACGCTTGGTTGTATAATCAAATGAAATACAAAAATCGTGCAAACTTACCGGAGACGAAGAAACAGATAAATGGCAGTCCTGAATAAATGTCTTTCTCAAGAAAAGTGGAAATTTTGCAACTTCCCGATTTGTTTACCGTAGTTGTTGTTGTCGTCACTTTATATAAGATAAGCGTTTTGATTGGACAAATCGTGACAATTTATCCAATCAAAACTCTCGTTTTATCCGATGTTCGGTTAGAAAGCAAATATGGCGGAATGTTCAAGTCAGAAAAGAAAACACAGTGATATAAATCCTACAAATGACAAGAAAAACGGGAAGAAATTTGCTGGACATTGGGCCAATGGATTGTATGCATCTATGAACGACCCAGATCTTATTGTTGAATCGGATGACATGTTGGTTGTAATAAAAGACAAGTACCCGAAGGTAAACAGCTAGCATCCAATGTTCATTTTGCTGAGTTGACAGAACTCGGATTTCGTACATGTATTTGCTTATATTTTATCATCACAGTAAATTTTGTGCAAGAAAAATTCATGGTCCACCAGTGATTTAACCGAGAACCCCTAGCACTGTTGGTGGACACTCAATCACATCACTAAAGAGTTAGTCCAACAGCAAGTCTGTAGAAAGTGGCCTAAAGTCATGCACTAGTCTCACCCCCCCCCCCCCCTTTACATATGAGAGCTCACCAGCTCTTCAGTTTGATACTCTAAGTCTCCTCATGAGTTTGTTAAACACTGCTGCCATTAAATCCAGGACCATTCACAATTACAGTAGGCGGTCGCTTAAATTATTAAGTGTTAATCCAACAGCACTAAATTTAGAAATGTTTGTTTATTCATTTGGGTTTAACGCCAATTAAAAAAAAATCAGTTATATATATGGTGGTAGATTCACCTAATCAGTTTTTCTGGGCTGTATTCTAACCAGTACTAGATCTACTAGCTAACTTACCCTTCCACAAGGAACAGGCAACTTCTCCACATGTGAAGGATAATCAACATTGTTGTCAAATTTTCATGGAAGGTATGACCTGCTGCGACCGGGAATCAAAATCAGATAACTGCTGAGTTACAAATCCAGCATACTTAACCACACCTAGGGCCTTCTGAAAGGTAGGGATGGGCATTGCCACGAAAAATTATATATCTATATTTACTACAATGTAGTAAACTTCAATTTACATACACTGTTTGCTTGTAATTTTGTGTTACTTATGAACATGTTATAGTCAAATTTTCAGTCTGCTTTAAATTATTTTCCAACCAATGCATGTGAGCTTCAATGTCAACTAGGATTTTTTGTCGCAAAGTCAAATATCATAATGTACATATGAAACGCAAGAGTAACATCTGCGATTAGTTTGGTACAGGGCACACACACAAGAGCACTGCTGGTTTATTTGACATCAATAATACCAAATCGAACTACTTCGTCTTGACTTTCTAACATTGGAACCTTTAAAGACAAACTGATGATAATTGACCATTTCATTTAATTTGCCTTTGCAATACCAATAAGGCATCAAACAGCTAAGATGACAGAAGAATCCTTTCACAATTGGATATGTATGAGAATTTGAATTACAACAACTACCATGTATCAAAATACATTTTCCTAACAGTTACAGAGTTGTTGTATGGACATTTGAACAGACTGAGTTACCCAAACCTTGGGACTAAATCACATTCCCCTGAAAACGTCAAGTTTCACAATGAACAATTTCCTATCACAATTTCCCCCATAACCCTATAACCTTTCATAGTGCAAAAAACCTGCAATGCATTGTTTTCACATTTTCTGCTTTTTTTCTCTTTATAGGCAAAGCATCATTTTCTAGTTATGCCAAAAGAAAAAATTCCAAATCTTAAAAGTTTAAAGCCAAGTCATGTAGAAATTTTGAAACATATGGAAAAAATTGGTAAAGAGTTGGCAGAAAAGTAAGTAATTACCATATTTTCTTGAGTACATGTACTTTGTTTGAATGTTGTATTTGTAATAAAATACACGTGAGTTTTAATTAAGTGCCCTGTACAAAATTCATATGATTAAGGGACAATGTAATTAGTGCACATTGTTAAGCAATTTACAAAATGAAGGCCTAGCTAGCTTATAGTTATTGAAAAGTTCTTGACCACAATATCAACTGGATCTGCTTGGTTTTAAAATTTTGTTATCATAAGGTAAGGTAATGTTTTATTATCATGACATATACATATAACACAAAATATATTCAATACATAATCTACAAAATATTAAGTACCTAGCTTATTGGACCAGTTTGTCACCAAAATGGTACTAATCTAATTATTTATATCTAGTTTTAAATAGTCATCATAGTTCTACAATTATTTATAAATTATTTAATGATAATTATATTATTATTATATAATTACATATATACATATAATTGTCGCACTGTACTGTGTATTAACTTTCAGAACTGACAAGAACTTGAAGTTTAGGTTTGGCTATCATGCTGTCCCAAGCATGAGGTAAGACAATAGGGAATCTTAAAAGTGTTTAAAACTTCTTACATAATTATTTGACAATTATATTTCCTTTGTGTTACTGTTTATTGTACTGGTAAAAAATCTTGATTTACTTATTTATGTAAAAATCAGTGAGGATATGATAGATAATTTTAGTTTGAAGTTCTGTTTTCTGAACCAATCATTTGTCAAATGTACTTCACACACACTTGAATATAACTTTGATTTATGCAACTATAAATTTATTATAATAGATTTTCATTCGTAGATCAAATCATGTCATGGAATTTTAGGTGAATGGACAGAATTTCAGCATTGGTAAAATGCTGTAAAAAAATCATCAAACATTTCTAATCCTAAAACTAAGCTCATCATATGGCCCATTCTTTTTACTCAACAGAGAAAATAATACGGTCAATCCTGTGAATAAGGACCACCCATCAGAAAGACACAAAATATGGCATTTATTGACAGTTGGCCTTTACTCAGAGATTTTGTTTTAGTTGATCAATGACGGTTTTTAAAAGAATGGCCTTTATTCACATAGTAACCTTTATTTGGAAGTACCATCTCAAACAGCCTTGACTTTACATATATTTAGCATGGGTTTATCTTCGTTGTTTTGCAGTATGCTCCATTTACATGTGATCAGTCAAGACTTTAACAGTCCAAGTTTGAAAACAAAGAAACATTGGAACTCCTTCACCACAGAATATTTTGTTGACTCTAAAGGTAAGAAAACATTCTAATTTGGCAGAAAGCTATGCATCGGGTTAAATACAATTCTTTTCTTTCGGGGGGGGGGGGGGGGGGGGGGGCATATCTCCATAGGGATCATTCTGTTCCATACATACTTACAGACACTTGGGGTTAGGAGCTTTAAAAAACC
Source organism: Lutraria lutraria (assembly GCA_964023205.1). Lineage (NCBI taxonomy): Eukaryota > Metazoa > Mollusca > Bivalvia > Venerida > Mactridae > Lutraria > Lutraria lutraria. The sequence continues at coordinate 16,185,785 of OZ026851.1, read as the reverse complement.
AAAATAATTATATTTTTGTCAATCCCAAGACATAAACTTATCATATCTATCAACAAAACCTAAAATAAGCCGTTTTGAAAAAATACATTTTTCAACGTCAACAATATAATTATACTACAAGATATAAATGTTCGTTGGAAAAATAGCTCACACATACCTTCGAAAACACCTCGTATTTTATTCCATTTCCAACATTTTCACATAATCCTTGTGTCAGTCGATGTAGTACACATTATTCTTCACGATTATTGTCAAGTTTAAGTTTCAACCTCAACATTAACACCAAAATATCCAAAACAATTAGCAAAATTGTCAATATTTTGCATCAGCTACATTTACAATCGACATGGTTCCCGGCTTCATAGTATATGACTGCATCGAGTACCGAAATTACGAGAACCAGCAGGCAAAATAACACACTGGTTCTCATGTGTTCAATACGTGGTGCATTCAAACACTACGAAGCCGGGAAAAATTGCTCTATCTCAAATATATATGTCAGAACAAAAACAAATATTCTTGGACACTTCTTTAAGACAGTTTTACTTTTTGCAGATGATAATTGTTTTCTTGAATGAGTATTCCTGCAAAAGACATTATATGACCCCAAAGAGTATGAAAGTCATGTCATCAGGAACCAACAAGAACATTAATAAGCAAAAAGCATCATTTATTGTTCAGTAAATTCCCTTAGCTTGATCAGTTTTCCATAGCTGTTATTCACTCAAAGCACATGAATTTCATGCGGACCAAAATACTATGTTTCTCTAAATTTGCCATGCAGTTGTTAAACTATTACCCATTCCATGTTGCAGTGGAAGTCTATGCAAGTTCAGTTTCCATGAGTACTTTCAGTACTTTGATTATAATTTAATAAAGAACAACATTATATGACCACTAAATTGTACTAGGCAATATAAGTTTAGCATGATTTATTCTCTTTATTCATATACAGATGTAATCAAGAAGTTGGAAAAAGATGGACAGGTCCTGTATAATGTATCAGAAAACCAATCATTATTAGCTCAAGACTTAAGGTTTGTGTTTACGAATTTAGAAGTTTTTCTGAATCAGAAATATATTGTATGGTGTCTGCAGACTGTGCTTGCTATAATCCAAAAATCTGCATTGACTGATATACATTTTACAACTCTTGTTTCCCAATACTTTCCAATGATTTTAGAGTTATGTCCCTTGCTTTACTTACTGTGTGAACATATATTACTACATATGTCATGCCTACGACGAAATGCTCTTCTGTCATTGGATGTTTTGACGTCACATGGTAACCTTTTATATCCTATATTAGGTTACCAGAATATATTGGGTCTGCATGATATAACCGTTACAGGGTAAGTAACTGACCTGCTACGGGATATATGGTTCTATGAGACTCGACCTTCTGTCTCGCCTCATATGGTTTTCCACAGAACCGTATATCCTGTATCGGGTCAGTTACTAACCTTGTAACTATTAGTATAATGATTGTTAAATGCCGTAACTGCTTCTAACACAAAATATAATTTTATAATTGTTAGAAGTGTTTTATATAATATATATGTAATATACATAGTGCTTTAGGCTTCCAATTCTATTGACCTTTTGATACGATTTTTAATTGGTTATTTCATTATATTTCAGATGCCACTTTTGTAAGAAATCACAGAAAAATATGCCAGCATTAAAGGAACACATCAAGCTACATGACTATTCTGTAGATTGATTCTTTATATAGACTGGTTTGTAAATTGATGAAGACTGGTACTAGTGTTTTGGTGTTTTCTAGGAACAATTTGACTGGTTCCTAGGAGATTGGATTTGAAATTCAAGGTGGACTGGTTCACAGTTTTATTTATTTTATGAAGATCATGTCGATTATTCAAATGGAATTCCCCGTTTCCTCGACTCCCTTGAACATATCACTGTATTGTGATACATTACACTTAAGTCACATGATCGAATGAAAACATCTGCAGTGTCATTTCGAAACTACTTGCTTCAGAAATCTTTGTTTTTAGATATACATTATTTATAATTGTTTTATATGAGAAAATCACTATAAACAATGACACACTGCTGTTAAATCCATATTTACATAGAACTTGTGTTTCTGTTTTCTCTCAAACTTAGACAATAGCAGTTCTATGTTGTAATCCTATTTCATGCAAAAATAATCAATATAGATGGTTCAGTTTTGCTTTTTACAAATCCTCAGCCGTAATTGGTCCAAAATATTGGAATGATCTACCTAGTTATTTTGAAGAACATTAATTGATTCTGAATCAAACTTTAGGAAAAAACATAAAAATCGTTTGTTTAGGCAGTTATATGAACAGTGATTGAATATAAATAGGCTGTACTATTGTTTCATCTGATAGTTAATTATTGTGATATGCATGTGTAGCTACATATGTATGCTTTAGTATGATATTTTGAATCATGTTTAATTGAAAATCACATTATTTTTGTGCTATAGAATTTGTATTTATTTATTTATTTGTATTATTTTGATTCAGACTGGTTTGGTTGTCATTTATTTCAGACTGGTTCTATTTTAAATTGATCTTCATTTTGAATCAATGAGAATAAAAACTGTTAACCATTGTGATATCATATGAAAAGCAATACTGTATTTATTTTGTATTTTGACCATTTTACATCAACCATTGGGAGTATCTCATCTTAGATAATGATGTCATAAAAGATATAAATTTGAATGTAATCAAGCTTTTGTGATAATGAATGTTTACATCACGAGACAACGTAATACAGACAGACTTGAGTTAACTGCCACCTGTATACAATGACCACCTAAAGTGTCTGCTAATTAAGCATGTATTTATATACAGACAAACCTGTGTGCAAAGACCACCGTTAGGAAAGATGTAATATGGCAGTAATTGACTGGTGGCCTTTATTAGGGCATTTTGTTCTTAATAATCAATGACACTTTCAAGACCACTCAGTAGACATTATTCGGAGATGGCCACTAACACAGGTTTGACTGTATTGGACCAGAGAACCCTCTGAATACTGACCAAGTCTCTCTATGGCATCATTTGTTGACTGTTTTGATGATATTTTCTTCAAATGAATGTCTGTAATCAATAAATTAGTTTGTGAATTGATTCAATCATGTTTTGTTGGTCAAATATACAATCAAACTCTACATAACACCTGTTGTTTTATTTATTAATTATAATACATATACATACTTTATACAACAATATTTTTACATAAACAGAGTTCACAAACTGTATTGCATTGATTGTGCTTGTAATACTCCTGTAATTTCCGTCAAAGTTTTAACATAATTTTCTTCCAATTTTCATATAATTTTCACGCAATTTTTGTATAATGTCATAATATTTCATAATACTACCAGCATTAGGGTATACATGTAGTTTATATACAAACTTTCATACAAGTTTTCATATACATTGTAATTTTCCCACAAATTTTCAAATACCCTTAATTTTCCCACAAATTTTCATATACCCGGTACTTTTTGCACAAATTTTATAGTAATTTTCACACAAATTTTGATATAATTTCCTCACAATTTTAATATAATTTTCTCAGAAATTTTCATATGAATGTACATCAAGTGGAGACTATATGTATATACATAAAACAAAAATTATCATACAAAATGTCCATTCTCAAACCCTTTATCACTCATGTCTTTTAATGGCCTCGCAATGACCGTTAATGCTAGTATTGGTCAACAGCATCTGTGCAGGTAATCTGAGAGAGTTAATTTAACTCGCATTTGCTTGATTGATTGAGCACAGGCCTTGAAAATAACAAACGCCCAAAAAATGCATGATTATAGTTTTTGTTTTCGAATATTCTTTGAGATAAGGGAAAGACTTCCTATAGTAGCATTCAACTTCCAACTCCAGATTTTAAAAGCAAGAGAATTCAACGCATTTTAGTATTAGAGTATGGGCTACCTGTACCCTAGGTCCCCCCCTAGCGGGATTTTATGACACATATATCATTGTAAAGCTTAATATATCCCCCATCGAATGTCACTTGTTGGACGAAATATAGGTGCTGATTAAGCCTACAGTATGCGATTGATTATCTCCCCCTGATTTCGAAATTTCATTTTTTAAAATTTTTGTATACAAGAGATTATGGAGTCCAAAATGACCAAGTTCTCAACCCACATTGCTTAAGATTATTATATTTTATATTAATATACATATTTGAAAAGGAAAAGATAACTCTGAACTAAAAATAACAAGAATTATGTCCCTTTTAACTGTAAAAAAGAGTAAAAAACTATTTTTTCAGTTATTCATGTATATTGGGCAACAATTTGCAGAAAGCACTGGATATAATTATTATTTAGATAATATCTGAAACAAATGGGCCAAGATTGCCCTAGATCGCTTACCTGAGAACAAAGACAATTTAATTAATGACCAGGTAATATAGTTTTCATCTCATATAAGGGCCCATAACTGCATGTACCAATTCAATTTCGCCCATAATCAATCTCATCAAAGACCTTTATTAGGATTTGTGAAGACACCGGACATTCATCGACTCTAAAAGCTCACCTGATCAATCAGGTGAGCTAACAAAAAAACAATTTCTTAACATTTTTATTATTTTTGGTTACTTTGAAATACATGTTATATGTAATGCATCCATCAACTATTTCAAATTACTGCACATAATTATGCTTTGTTATTTGTCGGTTGATTCTAGGCTACGATTCGTTTAAAATATCTATTCCTGTCTATGATACATTGTACATATAGGTAATTGTATACAAATTTACATCAATTTTGGAAAGGATGGGAATGGAAGACAGAACTTCTAATTAAATTCTTCTCCTTGGAAAGACTTCCAGTTAAATTTCAAGACATATTCAACAATTTAACTATTGGTATGTATAAAATAGATTAAAGATTAAATCATACAGAGATAGGGATATGGGTCTTGTGATCAAACAGTAAAAATAAATTAGAAAACAAAAAGAAAAAACTTAGACAGTAACACAATGGGAAAATAATATTACTGTATAAATCAAGAGAGAGAAAGGGTATGCGTAGAAATGAAGAAGGAGTCTTCTCAAGCATTATAATGCATGGTACTTTTCATGTGAATCTATTGCTGTCACGCATACATACTTGAACCTGATTAAAGATTAGTGTATTTTCTTGATCGGGTTGTATAGGCTACGATTGAAAGAACGCTCTAGCTTGATTTCTTACCGTAAATAGATTTTGTCGTTTGCAAAATATTAACAAAAGTAGGGTCAACAACGGACCTCCATACCTCACATTTGAAGTGATTTTCATTGAAATAATCAGTAGTTCAGGAAGTTAGAAAATTTTAAAATATCATGACAATATTCACTGTAATAGTTGATGCAGGATAATAAATGACCATCATGACAATATTCATAATAAATATACTAAGGCAGTATTCGCTCAATGATACTGGTGATCATGAAGCCATTTATCAGAGTGTCATTGACGGTCAAGCGATAAGCAACGATTTTTCACACGTCACAATGGCCATGTAGTTACAAATATCATTATTTTTTTCTTTTCTTTCAGTTCTGACAATTTTCAACATTGTTTCAGTTTCAAGTAGGTAGTTCACATAACTAACAGTGAAATACAACACTTTTACATGTAATTAGATTTAAACCAATATCACTGAGTGATCATTTTATTAAAATCCCACAATGTCAACATGTATTAATGCTAAACAAGAAAATGAGAACTGCATGATTTAAAGTAGAGATGGCAAACAGCAAGGAAAATTGTAGTCTATCTGATGGTTATGCAGGGATTGGCTTAGAGGGAGACTAGGGTGAGATAGCTTCCCTGATATCTGGGACCATTATTTATGCGTGTATAATGGTCCCAGCTAACATTTTGCCCGTTATTATGGAAGCCCTAAAAATTGAGTTGGATTTCGGAGTTTTAAAAAGTCTTTTCAGCTGTTCAAAGTAAAAGTTGTCGTTTATAAGAAAGGAAGAATTGTAGCATGTTCAATGTACGTATTTTTCAAAAGACAATGGCAAAAATCATGAAAACATGGCCTGAAACTTGATAAATAAACCACGTCCTGTCTCAATTCTTAATGGATGAGAAGAAAACCTAAATCGTGTCATGGCTATGAGCATTTTTTTAACATTTACATTAACTAGATACATGCTGTTGTCAAAATTTGCAGAAACCCTAAAAACCCTGGGATAATATGACGTTTGTACTCGATTATTCCATTCTTGCATGACAATGTCTTCAACTTTTTGTTTTAACAATAACAGAAATAGTTTAGCATTACATACACCCTGTGAGTACAACGCTTCAGAGAATACAAATTCATTTAATGTATCTTTAACATTATATGCCCAATTAGTGATGTACGTTTTTTTTTCAATATCTTTAAACATGATTCGGTATACATGTATTTGTACATATTATCTGTTTCCTTTCGCTTTTATTAGTAACTTTCAACCAAAAGTTTATATCTTGCATAATTCTTAGTGAGAAGATCTAATCGACCTAATTCTCCGTGTATAAAATACACACATTTTTGTGTGCTACTTTTTACTCATAATAAAGATTTTCAATACTAAGTGTGAACTTTTTCAATTGCTAATCGAACAATTCTAAAGAGTGCCTTATTGTTATGTTATGAAATCTACACAGACATTTTCTTAATGTAAAGATAGATTTTTGAGCTTGGTCAGCTAAAGTTTTATGCGTTTGTACAAAGGACCCTCCAGATCAAAACACTATTCCAAGATACATAAATTTGTTAACGATTTCCTATTCACAACTTTGGTAACTGTTGGCAAATGCCCTCCTTTTCTGAATATATTAATTATCTTTGTTAACAGTAAATTTCCAACGGTCACAGTATACATCCAATATGTTAAGATTACTTTGTAGTTCGGATGAGTTAATAAATACCACGATGACCTCGGCTTACATTAATAAAAGCTGTAAATTAATGCCTTTTGCTCCGTTTAAAAGTTGGTCATCCAGATCATTAAGGTACATGGAAAATAGAAAAGGCGACAAGCTTTCCCCCAGTCTTAGTCCAAGATGACCATATAGAATAATTCGCCGATCTCATTATTAAATTTTACTCTGGTTGTAATTTGATAATACATCCATGGACTTAATGACCTTATATAACCTTCCTCTTTGCCCTGAATATCATATATTTCGGCAAACCAAATAATCGAAAACTTTAGAGCAATCGCTAAAAGTGCATTATTAATAATTAAATCTAATTAATCTATGCAGTACAAATATGTGGCCAATCGTAGCCATTCCGACCCTAAAACCTGCTTGTGATTCCATGAGAGTATATGATAGTGTTATTCAGAATGAGACATTAACATGCAAGGGTTTGCTTCTGCGTATATCTATGTCGTTGACTATAAGTCTTGATTACAAACAAATGTAATATAAGATTGTTGAAAAAGAACTTATAACATTGCGACAAATGTAGTAACTGTTCAGTTTATCATGATCCTTTCGATATTTCCGCTGTGTCTTGGTGATATATATAATATCCCATTTTCGGGGGGGGGGGGGGGGGGTATAAAGCAGACACAGACACAGTAGTATTTTGCTTTCAAACAAACAATTTTGTACATTAAGTATGTTGTTGCAATAAGTATGTGCAAATTTACTTTGTCATTTGTCATAAAACCATTTATTTATCAAACAATGGTGTTTTTATATTTTGGGGTCAATTTACCCCACCCGCTTTCTAGCTATAATAAAGAAATACCATGAGTGTATTGAATAGCAAATGAATAGATAAACAATCTCCGAATATTTATTAGTCATTTAAAACCTTTTCAAAAATGAAAGAACAAATGATACTCATTTGCCATATAAGGTCATATTTTAACAATTTAAGCCCATTTTTTAGATTCTCATTAATATTCACGAATATGCAAATGAGCAAATCAATAACAAACTATGCCTGGGATATAATAATTATATTGATCATATTCTAAAGCTATTTTGTATGTTTTATAACTGAAATAAACGACATTTTAGCGTGTTTATTACGACAGAGCTAAATCTTAGAAATATTGCTGGTTGCCATGGAAACAGCCCGGCCGTTTGCTTATCCAGCATCCCTTAATCGTCCAACAACTGGAATTTGTTAACATATACCCTAAGCTTCAAAAATATATAGGTGTACAAAAATCCCGCTAGGGGGGGGAGGGTTTCGATTATGGGCCCTTGGCCTATATACTACATGTACTCAAAATTTGAGGCTCACTAACTTAATGCTGGAATAGTCAGTACTCATTAATATTTGATATGCAGATATATGCTTCAATACATAATATTTATTTTTGTTCCATTTTCATTATGAAGCAAACACTACAAGCAACATTGCCAGTGATCCTTATCAAATTTTCGGTAGCAGTATATATTTATAGATATAGTACAACCTCTCCAGAGTGGCCATTTCTTGAGCACTCCCTTCAACAACAGCATGATTTTTCCTAGTGAACAATTTAACTATTGTATGAATTTAACCTCTCTAGAGCAACAACCTCTCAACAACAACACAATTTTCCTTCATCCAAAAGATGTTGCTTTGGAGAGGTTGCACTGTATATATATTTATATACAAGCCTAATACTTCATACAAAACTCATTCACTAGCTGTCAATGCCTTCTTGAATGTCTTTACAATATCCTTCATGCTTTATTGGACGTAAAGCCTCTGGATTTATGCACGATTGTGCCAAAACTCCATGAATTTCATCCAGTTTACTTTGTGGTAATGGATCTTTAGTTCTTTTGATAACACCAGCGTATGCTCCCGACGCTGAGCAATATCCTTCCCCAGTCTCCTCCCAGCATGAGTAAAACACTGCATAACTGTTAAATACAAAAGAGATCATTTTTAGAAGCGAAAGTGAAACGAGAGCTTTTATAGTGATAAACCCAGTTGCACCTCTTATCCATATCATTAGTTATCTAATGCATATCTACCAAATATTATCAATAACATTATAACTTTCGCTTCTGACAGTACTCTCAGTGCTTTGATTCTGTCAATAATACAACCAACTATCACATTACAACCTTATTTTATTTCTCCCAGCATATATGCATGTACGTATATACGGTATACATATGAAACGAGCGTTCAATATCAATTGCACAAATGCAAAACTGTAAAGATACAATGAAAATATTGTACAGAACTTTCCATGAATACATATTTGATGAGCAAATAGTATTTAGTCAGGTGGGTTGTTGTATTCATGCTATTTTAGAAGGTGTACATACTTGGATTGGAATAAAATTTATGATGCAAATTAATTGTTGTATCTTCTATGAAGAAACATAGCTTAAATAAATAATGGAATTCATCCCCTATTTCGTTTCTACCACACATATTGCATTTTATCATAGATAATACTTGTTTTAACCAATGACCCTATCAAAAATATAGCTAGTAATTGATTATCATAAATGTATTCAAAAGTACATTTTGTATTCCAATAGGCCAACAGAACCTTGATTATTTCATATGGAGAAATAAGGTTACCTCGTGTAATCAGTTTTCACGAGCCAGGTAGACTTTGTACCAAGTTTTTTACCAGTTGGCGTATCAAAAAACACAACCATCTTTGGCGGGAAGTCTTCTTCAGGTGACTGCATGTGTCCTAAACCTTCAGGACACCACATACCATAGAATTTGCTGCCAACTGGAATGTAAACAAAGCAATGATTTAAAATGGAAATAAATATTTTTATGATTAAGATGTTTAAAGTGGTTGTGTGTAGTGTTGAATATATTTGATATGTTTAGTCACAACTGATTTGCAAAAAAATTATATTGTTATGATAGTGTTGGCAGGGATCCATTTATTTGCCATGACATTTAAACAAAAATACGACTATACATACTTTATACTTGAGGTAATCTTTAGTGAACACTTACCAAGATCATCAACTGTCATAAGTTGAACTATAACGTTCCTGGTGTAGACCAAATGATAACATATTTGCTATAAAAGGAGTCAACTAAGTTGACTTTATAAATGTCTGCATCATGATGCTCGACTCTGCTGGGTAGCATCAGAGACACCATATTATATAACATATTTTTGAATTTACCACCTACATGTATATATTTTTTATATTATTACTTATCTACGGGTTTCTATTTGTAATACTCGTTGATATTTAACTATATGTTCGTGGACATTAGACTATATGTTGGTTTCTGTTCTTATTTGGATTTCCATGGAAGAAAGGAACCATCACGTAGATAAGTAATAATACTGACAAAATATAGGAGGTAACTCAGCAATTTTGTCTAAGTACAGAGCCCTGGAAGTATGGATCAGAGACAAAGAATTAAGTGCTTATTATATTTTGATATTTTAGGTCAATATGTAACACATACATGTACATAGACAATGTCAAGTTTCAAATCTAATCTTAAATGTTTGATAATAAGTTTTAAAAAATCCAAACTGATAAAAAATTAACCTCATTAAAGGACATAGAAATCAGAAATGTGTACGTGTGCTCACACAAATTATTTTTGCCAAATCTGAGGCTGATGTATACCATTTAATTCCAAGTAAACGATCTACATATAGGCTATAATTCCGATTTTTAAAACATTAACAAAATAAATAAATTTGTATACCTGACTTAAGGACGTAATTCCCATCATCTTGAAGTTGAAAATTAACTTTCACGTCATAAAATTGTAATAAGGAAGCCAAGAGACCACTGTCCAATCCTTTTGTGAACGCCCCATACCAACTTCCGGAAAACTTTTTCTTGTCAAAATTCCGCTGAAGCTCAATATCTTCCAGTTTACATAACTCTCCGGTATATTTCGGCACCGATTGCAAAGCGTCCGAGCTGAGCATCCAAAGAATTATTACAGCAACGAAAGCCAAACTAAAAACAAGACATTTATTTCTACGCGAGAAGAACGTCCAGTATCCCCTATGAACAGAAGTCGCCATTTTAACGTCCGCGAACTTCACAACAGGAATTTTACCTTCAGCACTTTTAAAATGATTGGTAGATCCGCTCATATTTTACACACCATAAACAATATATCGCGGAAGCATAAACTTGAACAAGTCAACTACATTGTGTTTATTCTGTGCTCATAGTGATGTATTTGCGCATAGTTTGGTGCGAAACTGATGCATTTCTGGGATTGGTACACAACCAGTTATCTTAGTTTTTCATCAATCATTGCTAATTGCACTTCGACATCGACACAAAACCAATGCACTTTGATCTATGTATATAAACTTAAGGAGACTAGCTACCATTACTTATTGTGATGAAGAAATTAATTGTTTATTAAAAAAGTTTGACAAACGGCTTTCTAAGAGGTTGACTTCCGGTTCCGGTTTACGATGAACGCATTTTTTCTCTGACGGTTCCTAATAAAGCTCTTGAACTTTAGAATTTAGACTTAACTGAGTCAATTACTTTTACACAAATGAAGTTACGTATCTCTCGCTGTAGCCAGACTAATGCTTCATCATGATGAACTAATGATAATTTTAATCTATTTGCTGATAGAACTTTATGACCCATTGTTATCAAAAAGATTTCTCTTCTTGATAAGTGAATAACTCGTACTTATTAGAAGTACATGATAATAAGGACCACATATAGGCCCTTAGCGAAGTTACATTAGGCGTAAAACATGTTTGTTTCTGGTTACCCGATCTAGCTTTATTTTTCCCCAGCGACACTAATATTTTACCAGGCCCAACCCACACAGAACATCCACTCAGTTTTCACTTATCTTTCATCTTTCCACACGTTTTTCAAGAACCCGAAAATAAATATTTAAAAAATCCTAACCTACCTACCCTATCTATAATGAGCATGTTACCAGAAACCAACACTTTTTAAGGCCTTATGTACCCCGCCAAAATGAATGAATTAATGAACTAGTATTCATTAAAATTTCAGTTTATCGGGGAATTTTTAATATACATGTGTCTGTTGGACCTACCGCATTGCACAAAGCAAAAAAATCACCCAAGAAATGTACGTAGACCAATCAACATTTATTTTTCTATATACACATGTACATCGTTTCAGTAATAAACAACATCAGTCAGTAACGAGTGACGTGTTTCACACCAAGATTGTTAATAGGTCTTTGAGATAATCTTCGGTTTTAAACCGTACGTAAATAAATGAATTCGATTATATAGTGAACCTAAAGAGATAAACACACCCAAGGACTTATATACATAATAAGTCATTGACACACTCAAAAGACTGGCAGTGCATTTTGTCCAATTAGTAAACATACATTTGGTATAAGAACTATCAATTTTTTCAGGAAACATCAAAAGCAGTTTTCACAAAATTCAAAACAAGTGTCTTTTGTTCATTCTGATATAAAACAATTTAAACCATGATTATGAATTTAGCGCAAGTTTGGAAACCGCACAGATTGTCGTCCCGACTTGTAGGAGTTATAGCGTCCATCGTCTGTGATTTGCCATTTAGCGTAGTTAGGTTCACGCTTGAACGACCTTGACTTTCGTCGATTCAAAACTTTCTCCTGAAGGTCAAAGTACGGTAAGGAGGTCGAGGTCATCTCCCTAAATGACCTTGAATGATTGTAATTTTGCGGTATTTTGCTCGAACTTAGCTGGGAAGTGACACCATTCCGAATACTCTTCAGTTTCTTCTGTAAAACGGATATGGTAGCGGCAATATCATCATTAAGTCGGTTTGGAATTTGAAATATTTTTCGCTGTTTTCGCTCAAATTTGATTCTTTCAAGGTCAATGTCACCGTAACATTGTTGACATGTTCGGAGATCATAGGCAGTAGCGAGCGATCGTTCTATCTCCTGTAAAGACTGCGTAGTGCTTCGGAGGTCATTTCTTTGGATTTCAACTTCCGTTTTCATATCTGACATGTGACTTATAGCATTATCAAGATCTTTGCGGTATTTTTCGAGGCGGGTAATTCCCGCGTCCAAAGCAGAAACAATAGTATGCGTCTTTGAAACTATTTCGTTCTTTTCGGCTTCGATAGCTTGGCGAGCTTCATGGACCTTTCTCCCGTAGTAATTTTTGAACTCATGGTCGTCTGCTACCTGACAATCACGATGTTTATCTCGCAAGCAGACGGAACAGAGAAGGACCTTGTGTTCACGACAAAAATGTTCGCATCTTTTATGAGGATGGAATTTACAAAATACTTTTTTCGTCCGGTATCGATTCATGTTTTAGGGTCGATATTTTTTTTGGAGAAAAATACAAGGTGATCAACCTTTAACGAAATCAAATTAGTGTTACATCCAAGCAGATCATCAGCATCATTTGAATAGTAAAATTAATCCAAAAGAATAATCACTTTGTCAATCAACAACATGACAGTATTTTCACCACACACAGAAAACAACTTAACCAGCTTCGTCCATTTTAACCAAACCGTATATCGGAGTTAAACTATTGTGTTTTAATTGTTACCAATCCATAGAAACAAGGCTACATGTATCTAAGCATGAGATAGGACAGTTTTTAAAATATACTTGTGTGTAACGTTTTGTATTGGGTATTTAAATCATTGTTTTATACTAGCTCTATATCATACTCTATGTTCATGTTCTGTGCGATTTTATCTTCGCGCAAGTGTCAATTTTTTATATACTTTATTGTAACCAATATCAAAAGAGTTTGGCAGACGACTTAATTCAATATTTTCAAACTTAAGTCCAAGCAAACACAAAAATGTGTATTAAGTTTTAAGTCGAATTATTAACATACTAGTTTTGTTGAAATTTATGACCGAATTGTCAGTGCGTATGAATTTTAATTATATTTCACACGAATTTTGTATAAATTAGTTAAACTGTCCTTAGAAAAATGTTGGTTTAAAAATTATTGATCAGTGGTTTTTATGTAGGACTTTTTTCTTGATCTACATTTTACAAAATCTTCGTACCTAAAAACCTTAATTTTGTATACATGTATCTTCGGAACAAGTATGAATACATATTCTCACTCATTAAATGAAACTTAAGTACTAATACATTGTAATTGACTCCATGGATATATTACATGTACTTTTATACAATGGATCGCGGGACTGTAAACGAAGAATTTAGTATAAGTGTCCTTAGTTTGACTGAAGTTAAGCATGTTTACCTATTAATAATGTAATTGCTATTTAAACAAAAAAGAATAACCTTCATAGGGACATTACATCGAAAATGTTTCTTCTGTATTTATTACATCTACACGATATAAAATAAAATGTATTCACATATATACGCATTCACGTAATTAGGCTAACGTGCTTAAAAAACCCAAGGAACAATTTGAATGGCCTTAAAACATGAATGATAATGATACTGTACTTATCAGTATTTATCAACTGAAGTGTTAAAAGGAGGATCACCATTTATATACGGTTGCATCTCGATGTGAAGACCCACTCTTGAACCCGAAAATACGGTCTTAACATGGTTTCACATTAAGGTTGATGAAAAGTATTTCCTCCTTATTTCCACGAATAAAAACTTGCAAACGAATACGCCCATAGGGGAAAAAATGTGATTAAGTCAAGTTGGTCCTTGTACCGTGAGGAGTTATAACGCTTCACAAAGCAATTAAATGTTGTGTGGAGTCGTCTCCCTTTATATTAGGTTAAGCGCTTTGTGGAATTATCTTCCTAATATCAATAAAATACATTAAGGAGTTACTTCCCTTATATCAGTAAAGTACAGTGGAATTACCAACTTATATATCTGTTTGATACAGTGAGGAGTTACCTCCCTTATATCTGTAAAGTGCTCTTATATCTGTAAAGTGCTGTGAGGAGTTACCTCCCTTATATCTGTAAAGTGTTGTGAGGAGTTACGTCCCTTATATCAGTTAATGTTGTGAGGAGTTACCTCCCTTATATCTGTTGAATGCTGTGAGGAGTTACCTCCCTTACATCTGTAGTGTTGTGAGGAGTTACCTCCCTTATATCTGTTGAGTGCTGTGAGGAGTTACCTCCCTTATATCTGTAAAGTGCTGTGAGGAGTTACCTCCCTTACATCAGTTAATGCTGCGAGGAGTTACCTCCCTTATATCTGTTGAATGCTGTGTTTATATCTGGTTTTACGCCCCTTTTCATCAGTCAGAGTCATATGATGCGGACAGTACACCTAACCATCGCTCCTGGGAAGAACCAGTACTAGACTCCCATCCTCCGTAAGCAACTGCCTACTTTCTCGCATAAAGAGACATGGTGCTCAAACCCACGACTCTCTATCAGTGAGAGGTAATACAGTGATACGTAGTCAGCGACCTTAACAACTCAACCAGGAGAGCGGGTCTACCCAGGTGTATGTCTGGGGTCTTCCTCCATCATTAAAGTTAAAAAAGTTGCCAGATAAGCTTTGGTTCAAGATTCAACCACAGAGAACTCCCTTGTACTTGATGCCAGAGAATTGTATACAAAATTAAGGGCATCATTAAAAAAATGTTGGTTTGCAATTCCATGTAAATGAGACAAATTTATAACAGTTGGTTAGATAGGTTGACATATTTTTTAGTTAACATTATATGCTTGTACTGAAATAGATTAAATTGTCCACATAACTGCAATCCAACATTTTCTTAAGGATAGCCTTAAGTTGTTAAAAAAAATTAATAGCTAAACATGAATATATGGAAAAAAACATGGACATTTTGAATTTTATTTTATAACATATTTACATTTATTTACATCTATATACAGTTCATTTTTTTGTCCATGTTTTAATATTTGTTGCGTCTTGGATTTATTTCAGGAAGTGGTGTTGCTAAAAAGTCAGTGGAGTATCTTGTGTTATTGTTTGATGTACTACTTGATGCTCTATTAACATCACTTTGATTGTCTGAGTTTGTTTTAATTGAAGGTAAAACTTGGTGTGGATTTAAAGAAGTCTCATATCTGGCCTGACTGTATGATCCTATACGTACACCTTGTCTAGCTGGTGGTCTCCGTTGAATGTTCATTGGAGAATTCATATCATTATCTAAGATTTGACGTCTTGTACTTTTAACAGCAGCTGATTGGTTCTTTATTATACTTATATCTGGGAGATCTTTTTTGGTAATCAGTTTAAGTGCTCCTTGACTTTTTCTGGGAAGTTTTGGTCTTTTTCTTTGCTTTGCTTCACTTAAGTTTGTTCCATTTATTCTAAGTCCTTCAATGTCAATAACATGTTTTTCTTTAGAGACATTCAAATCATTTAAGTGATATTTCAGCCCACTGTAAACATGTGGTTTTGCCCGTTGGTCATTGTTGCTATGGTTTCTCAAGGATTCATATTGGGTTTCAAAGTGTCTAGTTGGATTTCTATTAGTAATCAAGTCTTTATTTGGGAAAATACTTCTGATATCTGGTCCATGTAAAGGCGAGTCCCTGAGTTCTTTTTCATTACTTACAGCATTGACAACTTCCTTATCTATTTGCACTTCAGTTTGTTCTGCAGTTGGAATGGCATATTTTCTACTGTTATGCATTATGTACAAAACTTTCTTTGACTCATTCCTTTTTTCTTTGTCTGCACCAATCTCCTTTTCAACCATTGGATGTAGATTAGATGAATCTTTCTTTGTATCTGTGAAGTTCTTGCCTACACATTGTCCATGAACATCTAAACTCACATCTTTAGGATCAAAATCACTTTGAAGTGATGGTTTTGACTGTTCCACATAGTGAAGATCACCAAAGGAAGTGTGTCCATCTGGTAGCTGCTTTAATAATTTGCTAAGAACGTCATCATTCAGTTCAGTCATACCTTGTTGCCATTCAGTACTTTGTCTCAATAACTGCTGTACTTTTGTTGAGCTTTGGTTGCCAAAAGAGCAGGATTCTTGCACTGAATACAATTTTTTGGAACCATTTGTGACAACTTTTTCACATTCATCCACCAATGGGCTCTTTGAGTCATCTCTGATGTCATCGTTCTTCATTACTATGGCAACTGACTTTTCAAATATCTCCACAGAACAAACATTGCTTCTATAGATGCTTGTCATTCGTTCAATGTCCTGTTTATCAACTTCACTGATTGCATTTAAATTACTAAGTTCTCTTATGTCCGGCCGGACTGGAATCTTAGCATTCAAAGAATCAAATGACATGCTAGCTGGTACATCAATTTTAACACTTCCACTGAATATTGCAGATTTGGATCTAGGTAGAGTATCCATCAAGCATCCATTTACAGGTGGCATATTGTTCCATTCAATAACTTTTACATCATGTTCAAATGATCGTGCACTGTTTGACCCTTGTTTTTCCAAGTCTTTCTTAACCATTTCTGGTGATGTTATCTTCTCATTTTCTTCATTGACCTGTCTTTCAATTGAACTTATACTTCTTCCTGATTGGCAGCTAGTATTGTCAACCTCGTCCTTGTTAATTTCAAATTCTAATTGCTGATCCATAGATTTATTATCCTGGAGAGATTCGTTCTCACTTTGGTACAATTTTCTAATATCATACAAACATTCTTGGAAAAGTCCATCTTCATTTCTAAAATATTCATTTTCATTTTGGAACAATTTTCTTACATCATGCAAGCATTCTTGGAAAAGATCATCTTCAGTTTGGAATAATTTTCTTATACCTAACAAGTATTCATCTGTATCAGCAACCATTGCATTCATTTTGACGTCCATTGTGTTGGCATCATTTTCTTCTTCAGTGTTGTCACCACCAATAACAAAGTTGCTAATCATCTTATCAATGGTATGTTGCACATTTCCATGTTCACTGTGGGCATATCTCTTCATGCAGTTGATTGCCTCCAGGAAATTTCTGATGTCATCCTCATTTTCATCACCGGGATCTGAACATTTATTCCAAATGTGCTGCAAAGGCATTTCATCCATACTAGCATCAACATCATCATTAATAGTTTTGAATTCACTGTATTCCTTAGGAACTGCATATTCTTTTAACAGTTCTCTCCTCATTCTGTGTAAGTCATTTGATATGTCCAAACGCTCAGCACAATAAGCTGGCCACCTCTGTTCTTGTTTTGCATCCTGACATAGTCGGTCAAAATCAAATTCATCTGATATCTTTGTGTAATGCAACTTTTTCTTTTCAACTTCATCAATCATGTCTACATTTGTTTCAGAGTCACTTTCGAGTTTGTCATTGTCTAAACTTTTAAGAAGCTCTACTTTTGCCTCCAAAATTGTTGATTTGTCATCATTGGTTTCACTTACATTTGATTTCTCTGGTCTATCATTTCCAACATAATCATCATCTTCATCTTCTTCCTCTATTGTATCAAACAACTGAAAATGTTTGGTACGGTCTCGGAACCTCTCATATTTGTCTATGTTAAATGGGTTGTCATTAATCTCAGGTTTGCTTAGATGTTGTATGCTAGATAGGTCACAGTCATGGTTTGTCTTGGTGTCGGCAAATGTCTTAGTGGTAAATGAATGTTCATCTTCGGAGTCCATAACAAAATGTTCAATCATTGACGCAATTTCATGTTCGTTAAGTCCATTATCAATAGCATTACTAACTCTCTCATGAATAGACATTACACCATCTTCATATTCATCTTCAACAGTACTTTCAGATTTTTGTTCTTTACAAGTATATGCACCATGTTGGTTAGGAATAAAAGCAAACTCACTTTCCATGATTTCTTCTTCCTGACAAAGTCTGAAAAACTTCTCTCTCCCTACAGCTATTCTTCTAACATCATCTTCATCATTAACTACTTTGTTAAGTTGGCTATACTCTGAAGCAAGTCGACCAGCCTCTGACCTCTTGGCCAACATAGCTTCCAAGGTGTGGTCTAGATCGCTACATTAAAGTGAAATAAATTAATGAAAAGAAGTATTTTTTCAATTTTAAGTTTTTTGTCAATACTAAGCAAGATGCTGTATTTAGTAACTATTTATTATCACAATTACAAGGCTATATTCTTGTACAATCAAACCTGTGAACAAAGGCCATCCTTGGGAAAAACAAAATGCGGCCTTTATTAGGAGGTCATTTTGATCTAGATAATCAACAACGGTTTACAAAAGAACAGCCTTTATTTGGAGGAGGCCATTAACTATATCATTGATGGTGTCGATAAATGGGACTTTGCAGTAAAACAGAACAAATTAACATTAAATGCCGGTTTATTGGTGATAGAGTAGTCAGGAATCAGGCTTTGAAGAATAAAGTCTTTTTAAGCAGTGTCAAAACTGTTATTATAGACATGAATTTTACTTCAAGACCATGCTTGGACTATTTTAGTATTTTTTACAATTACAAACAAAGTTCAGTTATTTAACCTAAACCCGATAATATTGGTATGCTAAAAAGATATTGTGATATTTATATTGTCTACCTGATATTGCAATATACCGATAAACCGATAAAACCACCAAGCTCTAAAAGTTTCGCTTCCTACATACCCTTTTTTGGTCAAGTAACTTTAAACATGATTATTTTTTTCAAGCCTAAAACAGGCATAAAAATTATATACAGTCAAACCTGTGAACAAAGGCCACTCTTGGGAAAGACAGCATGTGCCTTTTACTGACAGGTGGCCTTCATTCAAAGGTCAAATTGTTCTAAATGATCAATGAAGGTTTTTAAAAGAATGACCTTTATTCACAGGATGGCCTTTAGTCTGAAGTGTCCGCTAACACAGTTTGACTGTAGAAACAAGATGTATTGTTAAAACACAATGACCCCTCAGGGTGATCTTAAACTTTGACCTACTGACCTAAAAATGCACAGGTCCTGTGGAGGTTGTCATGAATAACCAACATATGAAGTTTGATGACAGTAGGTGGAGCATTCTGATTTTATAGGAGGAGCTACAGGGCTATTTTTCCTTCTATAGCAGGGGCCGTTAACAGGCATCTTCCCCTCAGGAAAATTCTTTAAAATCATGCAGTTTTCCCCTTAAATTCAATTTACATCAAGTTTTTTCTTCCCCTTATGCAGAAATTATGCATTATTTTCCCAAAAAATTAAAGAAAAGGCCCCTTCTTTTACCTGTGAAAAAAGCCTTGGGTTGAAGTTTAGTACAAACAGACAGACATGCCAAAAAAAGATAACTTCGATCTATCGATACTGCATGAAAATGTACTAAATTGCTTAAATAACAATAAATAACAATAGAATAATTATAAGAGTAAGTACTTTAGCATCTTTCTCAGCTCAATTTCACGGGTAAGAATTTGTTCTTGAAATAAACACTTCATTCTTTCTTGTTCAAGTCTATCAAGGATATCATTCTGGACAATATCTACTGTGTCGTGTTCGATGTCATAATTTCGGCGCGGGGTATCTGTAAAAGATGTACACACATAATAAGATGAAGTATTTCAATGCAGGACTCGAATTTAACTTTTTTTGCCACTAGCAATTTTTTGCTAGTACACAAAATTTCAACTTCCACTATTGATTTTTTCACATTTGTTTTTCAGATTGAGAAATATTCATTTTATAACAAAATAGGTTGTGTTTTATGTACATGTAATTGTATTGCATAAAAAATATAGTTATTACTACACGTTCAGTTCCACTCACTAAAAAATGCTAGTGGTAAAAAATGAACTAGCAAAATCTATTTTGCATTAGCATTTTGCTCATTTGCTAGTGTTAATTTTGAGCCCTGAAAAGACCAAACAGGCATGACTTAATTTACACATTATACATGTTAACTGTCTGTTTATAATGAGCTTAAAGCTGGTTAATAAACAATAATTCTGTTTAACAAGGTGGAAAATTAACCAGACTAGTGTTCCTGTGTTAATTACCAATACTGACTACCTCTTAGTTTCCCCAACATCTATGAGCAGAGCTAAGTACCACACGAAATTGAAATAAAGCATGAATCAGATCAACAAGAAATATAACTTTAAGTGCTGTAAGTAGTACTGCATTTAATTGAATTTTCAATGAGAATCAAGTGGTAAGGTGCTTGACTATTGAACGAAAGTTTGAAGGTTTGGATATTGGCTCAGCCTCCCGATAATCCAGGGACATTGAAGAATTTTGTGGCATTATACTTTCGGGATTTGAGGAGACCGCGAACCCCGCGAAACAAAACACGCTTTGAATGAAATACATACATAATGATGAAATAGTTTGTTTGCATAAAAATTAGTTACTGTAATAATGGTCATTCTGTGCATATTTGACCTAATATTTACTCTAATAACGGTGTCAAAAACAATAAAACCGGTAACTATCTCCATGTAGCGACTTATTTTCGCGGTTTTATGACAGGTTTGATTCCCCCCATTTGACTTTCACGGAAACGACCTGACTACTAAACTCCCTAATTCAAATTGCTCGAAATAATTTCCTGGTTTACAGTATGTTACTATGAGGCAGAAGGTGACTTTTCAGTTAAAGGAGTTCTGGTACAAAAATTCATTAAAAAAGTATACTTCTTATTACAAAATACCCTAACTAGAGCTATAGTTTAGTTACTAGTGGAAGGAACTTCATTTAAATGACAATAAATATAAACCACTTCATAGTGCTAGCTGGTGCATATATATATCTTCATGGAAGTTGTCAATGAGCAAAAGTTATATTTTTAAGAACCTCCTTCCTTATCACTTACATTATGATTAAAATTAACAGCAAATTGATGCTTGAAGTAAATAGATTGATGGAAAATGAGCTAAAAGTTACAAACCAATGTAAGTATAAATAAGAGAACAATGTACCTGCTATAGCTTGTGAAAGATTTGCAGAGTATAACTCAACAGCCTCCATACTGGAATCTACAACTGCATCAACTATGTTGGGTTCAACAGTGTTGAGTTCAATAGCCTCCATGCCGGATTCTTCAACACAATCATCTATGTTGGATTCAACAGCCTCCATGCTGGACTCAACAACGTCATCATCTATGTTGGATTCAACAGCTTCCATGCTGGATTCTACAACTTCATCATCTATGTTGGATTCTTCAGCCTCAATGCTGGACTCTACAACAACATCACTAATCATGAACTCCACAAAAGCATCATCTATGTTGGATTCAACAGCCTCAAAGCTGGATTCTACAACTTCATCATCTATGTTGGATTCGACAATCTCAATGTTGGACTCTACAACAACATCATCTATGTTGGATTCAACAGTCTCAATGCTGGACTCTACAACTTCATCATCTATGTTGGATTCTACAGCCTCCACACTGGACTCAACAACGTCATCATCTTTGTTGGATTCAACAGCTTCCATGCTGGATTCTACAACTTCATCATCTATGTTGGAATCAACAATCTCAATGTTGGACTCTACAACAACATCTCTAATGTTGGATTCTACAGCCTCAATGCTGGACTCTACAACTTCATAAACTATGTTGGATTCAACAGCCTCCATGCTGGACTCTACAACTTCATCTCTAATGTTGGATTCAACAGCCTCCATGCTGGACTCTACAACTTCATCATCTATGTTGGATTCAACAGCCTCCATGCTGGACTCTACAACTTCATCATCTATGTTGGATTCAACAGCCTCCATGCTGGACTCTACAACTTCATCATCTATGTTGGATTCAACAGCCTCCATGCTGGACTCTACAACTTCATCATCTATGCTGGATTCATCAGCCATAAAGCTGGATTCCACAATAGCATAATCAGTGTTGGATTCAACAACTTTCAAGCTGGACTCTACAACCACAACCCCTAAATCGGTATTCTTAGTTTTAATGCTGGAGGCAACAACTACTTCTGAATTTGCAATTGAAGTTTTGGATTTGGTCAGGGGGATTGGTATCTTTGAACGCTGAAGTATTTTACTAACAGCTGATTCACTCTTTGATCGAGTAGCTGAAAAATGTACATGCATATCAATTAATCACAGAACGCAACTTTTGAAGACTTCTGACAGAGAAATTGAAATTGTGATGTGCATATAATCAAGTTAATAGAGATTTGGAAGTTTCGATTGGGAATTTTTGTCTGTGAATTGGGAAAAAAAGATATTCATTTTCAATTAGGAATTATGACTGAATATCGGCTATGAAATTAGCCAAAAAATCACTGGTACTAAAAAAGAATATAAATTCTCTGAATCTTTAAATAATGTACCTCATTAATTATAGTAGGTAACTTTAGAAGCAAGGATGATGATCAAAAAAGGTTAATATTGGTATTTTTACACCATGGAAAGTTCACTAAGCGGTCATAGTTCACCAAATGACTTAAGTGGCTTAATCAGAAATCTTATTTAGAAATGTATCTGGTTTTGGATGTTTTATAATATTTTTTTTTTTCAGTTAGGAATTAACTTTCTTCTAACTGCACAGAAAGCTTTATATAAAACAGATGTGTATTTAAGAACAATGTCCCCGTGACCTTGACCTTTGACGGTCCTGGAAATGCACAGGTCCTGTTCAGGTTGTCATGAGGAACCAACGTATGAGGTTCGATAATTGTAGGTGTAAGCGTTTTGATTTTTTTGGTAAGGTTAAAAGTTTGGTACAAACAAACGGACAAAAAGACAGACAGGCCAAAAACAATATCAATATATTAGGGGCATAAAAAATATAACTTACAAGATCTGGTAAATGTTTGGTTATGATGTGGAGCAGTGTTTGGTCGTGACTGGATTGGAACTGGAATTCTTGAAGAGTTGATTTTAGATGCTCTTCCACTTGAAATTCTGCTACGAGACATTCGTCCGGAAATGGGAATTTTTGTTCCAATGTATGAACATCGAGAACTTGACTCAGATGTTGATTTCACACCAAATATACCTGAAAACAACAGAAACAACATAATTGTAATGAAAATAGAGAATAAAGCAACTATAAACAACAATAATTCTCTTAAACAATTATCCAAAAGAAGATGACAAAAGAAAATATTATCAAAATGATAACCATAAAATATTTTTCAAAATGGTTTGAAAGTTGTTTAAAGCAAATATCGCAACTAAAATATATATTGTACATTATACAAATATTAGTCTAAATTTACTTTTTTATGACCCCAAAATTTTCATAAAATTGAACTAAATCTCATTTATAAAAAATATCTTACTGCTATTTCGACTGTATGTCTCCGATCTGCTAAGTGTACGCACAGGAATTCTGCTTCGTACTGAACATGCAGATGAAGAAAGATCAACAGCAAGGTTATCATGTGACACAGGTGTCACATGACCTTCACTTACTGGTGACCAAGGGCTGGACTCACATCCACCAGGATCTGGAGGAGGGCCAGGTCCAGAAAAGGCATTTGGGAGAGGCATTAAGCACTGAAAGAAAAAAAAATTACATTAACAATTATCAAAAATTATCATGAACAGTAAATTTAAAAGTACAAAATAAAACTGTGGCATGATACACTATAGATGTAATACAATATTACAATAGAATTACAACTTTACCTGCAACGTCGTTCTTTCAAATTATGATAGTTAAAAGTTATAACTGACCATCCACACAATAGCCAATTTTTAATGATAAAAATAAATACATCAAATATGATTAGAGCTCAAAATATATTTTGAAGTATAAATGTTAAACACAGAGGTTAATTCAAGTACGTAATCTAAACAATACACTTGTACGGCAGTTTAAACTTTTGTACCATATACTTTTTTTAAGCTCTAAAATTAATGATCTCTAATTTGCCATTAAAATGTCTGTTTCCAGTAACCCTACCCAGAATATTTTAGTGGGTATCACGCCTACTACAAAATACTCTTCTGTCATTGGATGTTTTGACGTCACGTGGTGACCTAATATATCCTATATTAGGTTACTAGAATATATTGGGTCGGTAATCATGGAGACATTTATTTTAAATATTGGGTCTGTAATGGAGACTTTTATTGTAAATTATGAGAAGGAAGGTAGTCTGCGTGATATAATCATTACAGGGTTAGTTACTGACCAAATACGGGATATACGGTTAACCGTATATCCCATATCGGGTCAGTTATTAACCTTGTAACTATTAATATGTTCCAAATGAAATACATACACAGTGTTCCCACTCACTTCTAAATTTGGGGGTAAACTTACCCCCCGGGTTCAAAATCTGGGGGTAAGAAAAATATTTTGGGGGTATAAACTCTTTTAAAATTAGTCAAACTGAACTGTTTTACGTTAGTGACATAATTTCAGACGATGCATAAAACGTGTGCAGAAAAGGATAAACAAAGGTCAACACAGAATGGTTTTCCTTTATTTTGCACAATCATGCAGTGTTTGACACTTACTCGAGTCCGTCGGTCCGAGACCGACAGAAATTGCCAAGGACCGATGACATCCGCGACATGGTCGGCCCAGGTGTCCGATAGATTTTGCAAATAGGAAATTCCATTCTTTAAATGAATAGAAAATATGACGAATCAGCATAATCGCAGTTAACGTTTACCAGTAGCGGTGAATTATATATGCTGGGTACAGGGCCGGAATTGTGTATCTATTTTTAGACATTACTCAAGACTGTGTCGCTTTATTCATATTACCTATGATACTCAACGCGTGAATCAAGCAAACCAGTCCACTATTTACTTGTTATAGCATTTCGAGAAAACAAAAACTGACACGAAAAGGGTTATAATCGGGATAATGGAATTCATTTATTAAAATTTTCTTTCGTGATAGCTGATTTAATTCCGTGATTTACATAATATTTTACGTCAGTGGGAAGACTGCATACAGGTATGGTTCCACTACGAATCGCAATATTTTTAAAGTAAATTGATATTGACTACATCAACTTGTATTGTATCAGATGTAGCCTTATTCGATCGGAAAACAGAAATATTTTATTTGTAACCTCATCCGGTTTGTTTTTGCCGCGCCGGTATTTGGCAAATGCAGCCCCACTTTTACACGCTTTAGAAATGTATAACTGTATTAGGACTGTATGTGTTGCCTTGCTCTTAAATGAAGATACCATCATGCAAATGATTAATGAAACTACATATTTTCATTAAAATTTAAACTTGAATACTTAAATAAATCAAGACTTTTAAATCTCAATATATCACAATACGTATTGCAATACACTATACAGTGTTGCGTATTGCAATATATCGCGATACGAAATTTCCCGCAATACCCATCCCTAGTAGGTAGGTAAGAATTTAAAAAAAAAAAAATCTTTTATATTACCAACAAGAGGGCCAAGATGGCCCTATATCGCTCACATGACAATCACTGTTCACTCATTAAAACATTGTTTTAAACTGGTGACCTAGTTTTTGACCCCAGATGACCCATGTTATATGGTGAAGATCCAATCAAAACCATGAAAACTACAGCATAGACAAGGTTTTCCTAAGATTTGACCTCGTGACCTAGTTTTTGACCCCAGACGACCTTTGTTCAAATTTGTCTTACATATCATTAAGACAAACATTCTGACTAGGTTTGGTGAAGATACGATCAAAATTTGACATCAACAGTGTTAATAAGGTTTTCCTAAGATTTGACCTTGTGACCTGGTTTTTGACCCTAGGTGACCCATATTTGAACTTGTCCTTAATATCATTAAGCCAAACAATCTGACAAGGTTTGGCCAAGATCCAATTAAAACCATGACATTTAGAGCTTTTACAAGATTTTTACCTAAGATTTGACCTGGTGACCCAGTTTTTGACCCCGGCAGACCCATGTTCAACTTGACCCACATATCATTGAGGCAAACATTCTGACAAGGTTTCGTGAAGATCAAATTAAAACTGTGACATCTACAGTGTTAACAAAGTTTTCCTAAGATTTGACCTGGTGACCTAGTTATTGACCCCAGATGACCCATATTTATACTTGACCGTTATATCATTAAAACAAACGATTTGACAAAGTTTGGTGAAGATCCAATAATAACTGTGAAATCTACAGTGTTAACATGGTTTTCATAAGATTTGACCTAGCGACCTAGTTTTTGACCCAAGATGACCCATGTTCAAACTCGTCCAAGATATTATGAAGACAAACATTCTGACAAGGTTTCATGATCATCCAATCAAAACAGTGACTTCTAGAGTGTTCACAAGGTTTTCCAGCAATTTGCCCTAGTGACCTAGTTTTACTACAGAAATGACCCATTATCAAACTTGACCTACATATTATTAAAATAAACATTCTGACAAAGTTTCATGAAGATCCAGTCAAAACAGTGATTTCTAAAGTGTTCACAAGGTTTTCCCTTATTTGGCCCTGGTGACCTAGTTTTTTACCCAAAATGGCCCAATATCGAACTCTTCCGAGATTTTGTTGATATTAACGTTCTGACCAGTTTTGCTAAAATTGAGTTAAAAATGTGGCCCCTAGTGTGGTCACAACATAAAGTTTGACGACGCACGACGCACACGGCACGACGCCGGACGGAGAGTGATCCTAATAGCTCACTTTGTCACTTTGTGACATGTGAGCAAAAAATAAATAAAATATGCATATTTTACCAAGGGGACGTTATAAGTTTTGTTAAGTGTATGAACATTACACACATGAAATAAGGTCCATGACATGTTTGATGTACATCAAAACTGAGGATGATACAAAAAAGAGACAGACTCTTATAATTTTCATTCAATGTGATTCTCTGTGTTGATGGCATGACATAGTGAGGCATTTTTATAACAGACAATAATTATTCTGAACGATAACAAGCTGCAGATCTAAGATAATTTGTAACGACTGATTGCACTGGCATAAATGCTAAGACAATATTATATGATTAATGTAAGGACTATAGAATGAAGTAAATAAGGGTGTAACGATATACCGTGGGACAATATATCGTAATAGTTCTATCACGGTACAGTTCACAATACAACGCCTAGTCCATACGTATGGTCCGGCATTCGGATATCTACATCTACAGACATACATTAACATTGGATTTTTTAACCTTGCCCCACTGAGTTTCACAAAAAAAGTTTTTTTTAAACTCTTTTTACTCAACTTATTGATTAAATATACATTTCTATTGTTCTGTTGTATGCAATTCAGAATCATGAGAATGTCATATTAGAAAAAGTTACAATGTTGGTCTAACAATAGTTTCCCACAATTGAAACAATTTACCAATTGTACACTTTCTGGTCGAAGACATAAGATTTCTAGGTAAAAAAAACATGGGTCCACGTTCATTCTTGTTTTTCTATTCAATTTTGTACGGCAGACTTTTGAAATTTTAATATGCCAAAAAAATATGTACTTAAGTCATTCTACAAAAAATACTTGTATGCACAGTTTTGCAGTGCATTTATAACATCAACCCAAGATCTTTTCTCAAACGCAAAATCTCGCCACACATTCGATTTTAGTGACTTAACTTATTCTGGGACAGAGAGAACAACCCAAGAAGCAATAAGGCCTTGATGCCAAAACCTTTAGGAATTGCATAATCACCTTTGACACTTGACCTTGTCTTATATGAATGTACAGAATCCTGAGAGACAAAAATGTTCCCCCATATAGTCTAGGTTTAACTTTAACCTTGAATACATGACAAAGAATAATCTGGTCTGCACGTTTGTCAAATGGTAGCCAGTCAAGATATCGAAATGTTCTAGACCAATATGATAATGCGGCAATATGTGACTTTGAATCAATATCAAATTAATCATTAATTTATTCTGAGTTGGCTGAAGCATATTTCTGGGTGACTGAGTCAATCCATGATACATGTACCACATAGCATAATCAAAGTGGCATTGAATTAGAGATCTATAGTCGTTTCTAGTAATATCGCAGTATCGCTAATATCGCGGTACTTACAAATATCGTAAACGAGGCTTAATGACGCCATATAACGCATATGGATTTGCTTTGATTTTTTTAACCAAAACACACAGGAATACATGTATAAACCTTATGGACA
Source organism: Lutraria lutraria (assembly GCA_964023205.1). NCBI lineage: Eukaryota > Metazoa > Mollusca > Bivalvia > Venerida > Mactridae > Lutraria > Lutraria lutraria. The sequence goes on along the minus strand of OZ026851.1, from coordinate 16,156,909 downwards.
CTTTTTCATGAAAATTCGCGAATGTAAAGAGGCCCGTAATAGGGTTCTGGTCTAAAATTATTACCATAGTCCACATGTTGTCGACCTTCGAGATAAGTAGATGGGAATTCTTATTAAAGCGCTATATTTAATGATTTATTTTTTAAAAGATATATTTCATAGTTAAAAAGAGTTAAAGTATATATCATAGACAGGCCAGAACAGTACGCGGACACTTTCCCCCATATGTAACTATTTCGTGTAATTGAGGCCGTGTTTCAAATCATCCAGACTATGTAGTTTTGAAGATGAATCCTTGCTTAGAAATTATACAGGAACTTAAAATTGTAAACAATGCACTACGCATGCTCAGTCAGGCATCGCGGCAGGTACAGTCACGGCTCAAAATTATTGTACAATTTAACCAGTACGCGGACACCCGTTTATATAGACGTCAAAATGGTCAAATAAAGTAAACTCACCTGAAAATGTTTTTTTTGTGTGTATTTATTTCATTTACACATGAAAATTAAAAGAAAATATATTTTCTATAATAAAAAAATTAACATGTTTAAAGCATTGAGTGCAATATGTCAATTCATGTATTCTTCTTTACAAAAACCATGCAGAACTCTCCTACAAATTAGTTTGTACTTTACAGAAATGAGTATTTATCTAGATTTACTTATTTCTATAAGTTTGTAGCTTACGGGAGTTAAGGACTTCAAAATAAAATTATATAATGGAAAGCAAAAACGTTTGGAAGGTACCTGTAGTCACATGGTTCAAGCACCAAAGCGATAAAGATGCGAGTGTTGCTGAGTTAAATTATGTGTCGCAAGATCGATTGTGTATATCAGGTTTTTTGTTTACTAAAAAGTCTATTCAAGTGAGATTGTCTCATGTTTATTAAATACGTATATTATTTTAATCAGTGGTGATTTTTTTAGCCATTTACACATGGACTTATATATTTTTACAAATATCAATTTATTTTGTTTATATCGTAATGCTGATCAGTATAAACAGGAAGTGTATCATACTGGAAGAAAGGTAAGTTTGCTGCGAATATAGGTAAGTAATATCGGTATCGTACAGGATGTTTTAAATCTTTTAAAACTCGCCGAATACGAGGGTGTCCGCGTACTGGTAGCGTCCGCGTACTGTTCCGGTCTGTCTATATGCGAAACGTTTCAGGGCCTTTTTTTCAAAAATTGGGAAGGGGCCTAATAGCCTTCCATTTCATTTTGGGAAATTCAAGCGTGATATTTGGCCAAATTTTGAGAAGGTTAGACTTCTGAGTTTGAATTAATAGCATTGTATTTTGGGAATTTCTAGCCTAAAATTGGGAAAAAACAGCCTTTTTGCAATTGGGAAGTCACCAAATTTCGGCCTCTGTTATAGAAGGGAAAAAAGCGCTGCGTTTTGCTCACACCGATGGCAATAAACCTTATTAACAAAACCCTTGCAGCGCCCGATGTAAATACTGCGGTATTACAGGACGCGGAAAGTTTGAAAGTAGGTTAAACATGGCCGCCTACAACATCTTCGATAAACAAACAGACACAAACGAAAATGATTTTGTTTAGGTAGAATTGAGAATAAGGTGCAAATGCACATTGTCAGTTGCAGAAAATTAACAGATAAGGCAAGGACTTATATACATACATGGATTCGCAACTTCCGTATTAACAGTTTAAAATAATCAAATCCCGCGATAATAAGACGTGAATCAACGGGAATACAAGCTATTGTTTACAAAAGCGAAAATACGAAAAAATCCGTGATATCCAAATGATAATAACAGCGAAAATATCCGTGGTATTCCGAATGTTTAATCTCGGAGACAAAAGGATTATAATAGATGTCCGCCATCTTGGAATTTAAAATGTTCGACTGATGCCTTTTCGATGCTTATACTTAAGACTTTGTGGATTATAAATGTATCTCAATATCTTTAAGGAATTTGTTGCATCCTTTACCAATTTTCCGTGCCCAATTGCCAGAGTTTAATTAGTATAATCAAATTCGTAAACACCCAAATACAGCTGTCGGACATTGCCGAGTATATTGCAATGCATTGTGGGATCGCCGAAAGATATCGTTTGATCTATTTTTAGCAGTTGCGAATCCATGTATGTATATAAGTCCTTGGATAAGGCTTTCTTTCATTATGCCATTTATTTTATTTGTTACTCCATCCTATATGACAAGAAGTTTTTAGTATGATGGGTAAGGTAAGACAGCTGGCCTGCACAACTTAAACACAAATTGTAAGGATGTTAAACAGCAAGACAGCGAAGTAAAACGAAGAAACAAGTACAACATACTATTCAGTGTTCGTTTCAAATCATCTGGGTTTATCCGAATATGCATACTTTCTTCCAATGACATTTGTTTTCGCGATATCAAGATTTGCTTCACTATTACTCTCCATACCGAACATTCCATGATTATTTTAAATTACATAGGTGTTTAAAACGAGACTTGGAATCATAATCCGTCTTGTTAACTTTAAATGCATCTCATGTCGCGTTTTATTTAATGTAAAACAAATATCGAGTAAAGGAAGCGTCTTGTTCAGGGGAGTTAACTCGACAATTACTACAATTTGACAATTTATCGTTGTAGTCTACGAAAAGATGAGATCGGTTATCATTGTCAACCTATGTTAGTTTACTTTATTGATTGAACAAAAACACATTGCCAATAGTCATGACGAAATGTAGGTATTTTAAATAATCAAATAATTAAGAAAAATCAAGTAATGATCACAATATTCAGAGAAGAGGGGGCGTGGGGCGTAAGGGGCCCGGCCGCCCCCCATCATTTGATAGTGGACTACTTAAATGTTGTGTTCTCCACGTAATATTATTCTAACAAACCATTTTACCACGAAGTTATAACAGTTTTTTTAACGCTATATAATAAAACAAATTAACAAGTTAACATAAAGGAGTAGGTTCAGAAATAGCCAAAATCGGCCCAATGTTCAATATTTAAAATAATTTGGTAAATCAAACTAACATATGTCCTGAGTAGTTCTACATATTTTTTTATAATCATTTTGTTATATTTGTCCATTTTTAAGCTCTTTAATGACCCCACCCTAATGCAAATTTTGACGTCATTTTGAGATATTGACAATAGGCGTACGTCGTACGTTTGTAATCACACGCACATATAAACCTAGTTGAGTTTATTACTAGGGAGGTTATCTAAACTCTTAATTAATGTCAATATTGTCAGTAATTCAGCTCATATGTATACATATTATATCAACATAAAATGAAAACTTACACATTTATAAATAGACATTTTTCTCAACAATGTATATCTTAACATATTACGATAATTCAAACATAAGCTGTTATACTAAAGTCATGAAACTCATACAGTACATATCTTTCAAAACATTCAATTTTATTATATTGCTTTATGCTGTGTTGGCCCCTTTCAGTTCCGTTTGTAACATTTCCGATTATTTGACATTTCGCTATAAATGTCCATTTCGCGTTTACTCATCTTCTCCAAGTTTGTTAGATTGTGTTTAATGATTTGAAAATCTTCAAATTCTCGTGACATAGCAGTCGCCACAGTGTGTAAGTCATCACATTTTTACTTTCTCGTATTATATTGTCTATTTCATTCAATATAAAGTCCGTAGACAATTCATTATTTATTATTTAACTTCAAAAAATTAATACACTTTTCGGACTCCAGGTGTTTCGACCTCGAGTTTTTTTTGTCTGCATCAAAGCTTCACATGTTTATATTTTGTTAAATATTGATATAATTTATTTCAGTCATACATGTACTTGTATATCATACTTAATATTTTCTGTTCTTGTATCATTACGTGCAAAATGATTATTTGTGCATTTGTCTGTATTTTCAGCGGTCACTGGACTTAGCGAAAAACACCTAAAATGTCGAAAAATGCCTGAAAGTTGCAGAAAAACGTCCAAAAGTTGCAGAAAAATGCATTATGGAAGACTGATTCTATGTTTTATGTTATATGTACACTATATCTGATAATCTGTGGAAATTTCAACAAATAAAATTCAGAAATAAATATTTTATAAGCGTTTTTATATTTCTCCCAGTAAACTTGAACACTTATTTTGAATGCATTATTTGTGGCATTGTATATGCCTTGCATAGCTCAAATGCCATACAACAGAGACAGTGTGTAAAGCGCATGCCGATATTGTCTACAAAATTGCAAGCATGACTTTTACAATACCATACTTAGTATGTTAAGCAGAATATCATAACCTGAAAGTCCAAAAGATACATGGCAAGTATGACTGCATGTATGGATTAGATCATGTTCATCCTTGTGAATATAGGAGTGTTCACATAAGTTTGTCATAATTGCCAACCAGTTGCACAGTAACTCTATAATTTGAAGACATATTCATTATTGACACATTTTCAAAGTATATATCTTTCAAGATTTTTTTATCTTAAACAGAAGTGTTTGAGCTGGAAGATTATGCCAAATGTGTAAATCATCTATGATGAGTGCAGAGTGAATTTAGCTACCTGTTTGGTATGCCACATACATGTATTACTTTTTGAAAGTCAATAATGAGTGGCACTTGGTTAGTTTGGAGCCCCTGAATGAAGTATTTCCAAATTCTAATTCAACCATTTGCTTGTTAAATAACCCAGCAATCTGTAAGATAAAGACAGTCATGCAACACAAATACATTGTAATGGGAAAAGGGCCTAAAATAACTATTAAAAATAGCCTGTTGTTGTTATGATAAACATAGGCTTCTTAAGAGTGACTTTTGTGAACTGAATGTGAGAATCTTTGTAAGCTGAGGTTGTTGCTTTTCTGAATGTAGATATCAGAACTATTCAGACCTACATGTAATACTGTCTGTGCATTTACTTTGACTTCATTGTGTGATTGTTGATTACCTTCTTCCCTTGTTAACCTATTTAGACTATGACATAATGTAATGGCACAACTCCTCTAATTTGAGCTTACATTGTGACTGCAACTGTCTTTGTATGCTCAACTTACTGTATCTAAAATTATATGGACAGTAATTTTTTTGACAAGACCTGTAGGCATTTTCAAAAAAGTAAACCCAGAAATGTTCCAGTAGTCAGTGTTTGGATAAATGAAATCAGTCATCAACTAGATAGAAGATATCAACCAACAGTGTATGCTGTAGCACTGTTTCATATTCAGAATATTCCAAGAAATCAAAATCCAATTTTGTTTGCAATATTATACCTGAGCTCCAGGACAGATACCCTGCTTGATGCAGTTCCTATGATCATTTTCAAAAATGTATGAACAGAGAAGACCTTCATTCATTATTATGTTTATGTCCTGTATATCTTGAGCCAACAAATATCAGGATATTATGTTCAATAGAATCTGCATTGGATTGGCCTTAGAATATCAAAACAATTAATTTTGTTCCTGGTTTTAATATCAAACAGTGATTGGGTTTTACTTGTAAAGTAATGTCAGCTTTCAAGTCTCTATTGATGAACTGATGTGGTTAGATTTGATTGTTATATTAATGAGATGTAATCTGGAAAAGAATGATCTTTTTAGCCTAAGATATTTTCATGGTGCATATGTAGCTGTTTATAAACATAATATCTGTGCATACATTAGCTGCAAATAATGTTTTTCTTATTGATTTCTGAATTGATAATCCTTCATTCTTTGTTTTGTTTATTGTATAGCAAATGATACATAAAATTATTATTTTAAAAAATGAAAATAAAATTTTGTATCATGATATTGTCTTTTATTTTATTGAGCACTTACAGTAGCCTAGAAAATAATTGTCAACATTGTTTATAGCTAAGACCTGTATTAAGTCTTTTGACAGAGTATATATACAAGTCTACAATGAAATAATTTTTAAAGATCAATGCACAAAAAAAGTTTGGCATTATGACAAATCGAACCAGGTACCCTCAGCTCATGAGCGAACAACACTAACCACTGCGCTACTGTTCCAACGTTTCAATTTGCCATTAAAATTACGTAAGTCACTGACTAACAGTCTATATTTAGATACATATGTTAATTGAAGTGGGCGGAGTTCCATGTTTCAAGTAAATGTACTTAAAATGTCGAAATATTCGCAACATCCTTTCATTTCAATGATCACATGTCAAAATATATTTCCAAATAGTATGATGTTACATGTACGTGTATTCCAATCCAAAACAAAACATCGAGCGATATCCAGTAAAGGCTAAAATATTTTAGTCCCGTTCCTTGCAGACGAAAGTTTAATTTTTCTAGCGTCAAATGTTATTTATATAATGCATGCATTGTTTTGTGCATCTGACGTAATTTGGTCGTTTTTAAGCACTATTAGGCTACATAAGGATTCTTTACACAAAATATACGTACAATATAGTTTTATAGTATACGTCCTCCGTGACGTACAATCTGGATTTTAACTCTGCCAGCGTTGCTAGGGACAGTGTAAACAATGACAACGGGTTTTTAATGTTTAATTTTCGGAATAAACACAAAATAAAAACAAGACAACAAACAATTTTGTATGGTTAATGTTTATTGCTCTTAATTTTATCTTTTAAAGACCAGTACTTAATCAAATGTGTACTTAAATCAACATTATGTCCGATTTTCTATGCACTCGACGTGTTTTTTGTGTGTCAACAGCGGAACGAAAAACTATTTTTTCAGATAGGGCACAGGCCTCGACCAAAATAATTATTATACCATTTTACGAGAGATATAATTAAGATTCGACTAATGCGTTTTATTTTTTGGTCGAGGCCTGTGCCCTAACCGAATTTTTAAATTTTATGTCAAAATATAGACGAAAATATGGCAAAACCGGATTTTAGTACTTACTTTTGGTCCATGTTTCCCACGTAAAACACAGACTATCTCGAATGTCTATCATGTTTATTAATAAGCAAAGGGTGTCCTTACAAAAAACATACATTTTTCTTACAAAACTTAAATTTCGTAAATTACTGCATTTTTGGGCCGATTTCATGCCTAAGTGGACTTAGTCCTTTTAAGAAAATTTAATTACGTTTTTATATTTTTCTTCTTTGCTTTGTTGTATATAAGTCCTTGTATACACTGATGAATTATTAAAATGAATCTATTTCTATTTCCATAATAATAGAATAACAAACCTCAAAAACGCATCGATTTTCTGTTTAACTAAATGTTTATCTTAAAACAGAATAGCTTGTCTCTTTTATCCGCTCAGATTGTAGAACTGCACAGCATAACATCAACAAATACAATGACGTTAACACCATAGAGATAAAGCGTCATAATGACGTCATGACGTTAAAATCGAAACTCGGCTAATTCCGTTTACATGCCGGAGTCAACCGAAGTTCAAATGGCGGTGTGTTCGGTTCAATTCCGATACTTTCAGCAGTTCTAAGCTGTTTGTTTGATTGCGATAGATGATTTAAGGATCGAACGATTGGTATTTATTTCAAGATTCATACGGTATAAGAACATAATAATGCACAACTATGAAATGTTTTTCGGAAAACTATGTACCTAAGACTTAGCAAAAAGAAAATATCTTATTTTAGCCTGATGAAAAAACATTGGTTTGTTCTAAACTAAGCCTAATTAACTTAATGTGAACTTTTGAAATTCTCAGACGTAAGTAAAGAAGTCATACAAAGTTCAACTGAATAACAATGCTATTTAACAAATTCCTTGAAATGATATTTCTGGAAGCTGATTATAACATTAAAATGCATTCATAATACTCGCGGACAGTGCTAATTCAAAGACACGAGGCTAATTGGAGTTTGACCTCATCAAACCAAAGGATACCGAATGCGTCAGGGTCGTTTAAGTCACAAGGTTAAATAATGCATCGGGTGAACATTAACTGATTGACGGTGAAGCAGATGTAATGATAGAAGTAAACAGACGGATGCGCAAAGCAATTATTGGCATTCGCAGTCCCTTCGAATGGAATTCATGAAAACGTGAATATTTCTTGAACAATTCTTGCATACTTCATGAACTGTTCATGAAGTATCAATGACTATTGGACAGGGTGTGAATAGTTAAAGAATTTTTATTTACGTCAGTTCTCAAAGAAGAGCACTATGGGGAACGAAGACTATTTAAAGCACAGTGCTGCTAGGTAAAAAATATGATTTTTAAGACGATTGGTAAATGAGATGCGGCATGCTTAGGAGACAAACGTATAAATAAATCTAAATAAATCTAAATAAATAAACTCTAACTCTATTGTGTGCTGTAAGATTGTGGACGGAGACCAACTAGTTTAGCATAAAATAGTTCTACTTTCGGCTTTCGTTCAGTAGGTCAGTAATTTCTCTACAGAAGTATGCATGTAATTACATTAATCTACTATTGATGTATGTCTTATATGTGACTTTTTGACATGTAAGTCAGTGTTAAGGTTTATATCCATAACGTGTATCGATCGATACTATCGGCTAGAGCTATATATAGTTGGATAAATTCTAAAAATAGAATGTGGGGTTTTCCCGTCGAAGTGCAGAGAACAGAATGGCGGTACACATAAATTTGCGAAGAAATAACAGTTATTGTGAAGTTCGCAATTATTATGTTGGTTCACAGTGTGTGAAGGGTATTTTGGTGTTAAGACAGAAGGATCGTAATGGAAAGTTCTAATGAAATCGTGCGATATCGGTATACTCCGTAGCGAGATAGGCAAATATCGCCGTTCCATAATCGTTGCCATAATTTTTACAATAAACTTTTACTTTCACTTCAAAACCTGTCATATAGTCCAACATCATGATATCAAGTTCGAATATAATTCACATACCAATTATATAGATTTTTTTTGAAAAATCTTAAACTACAATTAATCAATCGATAGTGCCGGGTTTATGTCAGTTCATTTCGATAGCAATTTTGTTCCGAGTATGGAACTAAAAACATGGAAAATCGAAAAACTCTTCGAAACCAGATTATCACTAAAAGAATTATGTAGGTCGATTTTAATTCGTTTCTAACACTGTAGTGTGCAATTAAAGTGACATGTGTGACATAATCAAGATATATTATTAAAATGAAGCGTTTTGAAGAGCTTTTCGGTATGTACTTAAATCAGTAAATATGACAGCAACAATGCTTATTTTGGTACCGATGGATTCGGAAAATTATAGGATGGATAATGGGCTACATAAAAAAACTCGAAACATCTGATAACTTAGATAACCATCATGCTAGGTTGATGGAATTTAGCACATGAATATGTATATGTACATAAATAGATGGCAATATTGAGATGGTGTATGTTAATTCCTAAGCATGAATATCCACCAACTGTACAGTTCCTAATTTAGGATTTCTCCTAACAGTCATTGTTGTGTTGCGAGCAACACCAGTGACTTGTCTCATAGGAAAAAAATCAAATTCCGACAGTACTTTCAGTTCTTTGATTTATATCGTAAAACATTATTACTACCATTATAACCTGCAGCAAAACCTTCCCAACTATTTAAGTTTTGAAAGTACATTTACTGGCAGTCTATTTACTGAATAACTTGATGATAACCCAGAACATGTATAGCGTTATTGTATTAATTTATTAAATGAGTGCCATTGGAAATGAGATTATTTGTTCTGGCATGGTCGTAAAATTTAGTGAAAATAATCAAATTTCCTCAAATTTTGCTAGCGAAAATAGTTGTTGCATTAGCCGAAACCCGATATCCATTTAAGATTAAAATTTGTTATTTAATGAAAACTGATTGGAAAATTTAATTTTCATGTTCCATTCTTTCTAAAACTGACAAACTGATTGGTTCATTGACATTCCAGTCTGTGTCGGTCGACATGACTAGGTAATGATGTCAAAATCGAATCATGAACTCCACAAAATTGATGACGTGATTTTGTTTTCTCATATAAGAGTAATAGTACAACATCTCGAACCAGGAAAGCAAAATATTAAGAGTTTGTTATAAAAAATAAAACCAATTACATGCATATTATGACAAAAGTTTACAAAGTCTTTTTCAGAATAAAATTGTAATGCATGTAAAAGTACATAATATTTGTTACAATAAAATTATATAATTATATACATGTATATATAACAAGACGAAAAAAAACCCATTGTAATTATCATGATTGCATTAGGTTAAAAAATAGTTAGAGCAGGAATGAGTATATAGTATTGCCGAAACAACACCATGTATATTTGTTCTTTATCAGTTTCATGTATGTTTTATGTAACGTATGTTATCTTAAGATACTAATATCAAAGATAAAGGCAACACTACACTCTAGTAACACAATTAATTTACAAGAAATAATTATAAAGTAATATCGTTAACATCATAGTACATGTAATTTTGACAATACATGTATTGCAATCAATAAAATGATAGCTTTTAAATAACTATGTACATGTAGTATCAAATAAGCGAGCGTTCCTGTATAAACAATATTTAGTCTATTAATGACACATATCTTTATAGAGTGTGCATTCAATCACATGTCTAATGTATTTTCCCCTATTCACCATGTATAAATATTTTTTGTTGAGGTACGAGAATAAAGAAATAATTATATCAACCAAATTTACCTCGACTGAGCAAAAACCTTGCTGACGTAGAGAAAATAAGTATGACTAATTAATTACCAAATTCCAGACAACTGCAGGTAAAAATATCGATGATATAATTCACATTATGTCCGTCAGGCTGTATTTTTCTTAATGTATATACTATAACTTTGGAAAACATGATCACATTTTGCTATTAGAATTTTCAGATTACAGGGACCATATAACTCTATCGTAAGTGTACGGAAAAGATTTAATCTAACAGAAATTATGATTTACATAAGATCAGAACATGCAGTTATACTTTAATATAAAATATATCATATAGCTAAAACATATAGCTAAAATTTACTGACTCTTTGACATAGAATTGAAGACTATGAAATGAACAAATGAATGAGATGAATAAATATATTTCAAATTACTGATACAAAATGTATATTGTACTTTAAATCATTGTGCTATGAGCAACTGTGTTTTAGTAACTACTTATGTTAAACATAATTATGTTATTTGTTACTATTTATTAAAGTATGTTGTGAACCATTCTGTTTTATCTATGCCGGAATAAATCAAATGCAAAGAACGAAGAAACGAACAACTACAAAATAATCTACATAAAATATTTCATAATGAATTAGAATCGAATTCTTTCCATAATTACTAATTATAATTAGTCTAAGGACTAAAAGTTACAATCGTTTATAACTTAGGTACGACGCAATAAAACAATAATGCTCGAAATCAAAATAGAATTGACGCACACTATAATAGATCTGCTTGCATATCAATATTTTCTTATTATTTGACCAATAAAACAGCATAAATGACACAATATTATTGAATGTGTACGTTACTTACCTCACGAGTTGGTTGCAAATTCTATTCGACTTGTATTTATAACACAAAAGACAAATATAATCGCCTGAAGAAAGTTTCCGCCTGTCGCTATGAGCATTAGTTGAAAACTCACGACGTTGGTAACAAAGCGTCTGTGACGTCATGACGTAAACTATTTTAAGTAACACGTTACTTAAAATAGATTGGAGCAATACTTTTAGGGCTGTCCCGATATAGCTGCGTACCGGTACGTACCGGTACAGTGCTGAACGATATGCGTATCGTATCGGAAGGTCCCGTATCGGCCGTATCGCGTTTTTTTTTATTTTATATTAAAAAACTCTTAGAATGTTGAACAACTGAACTAGATTTGCGAATTTACTCTCATATCATCATCGAAAATGCTTACTCAACTAATTTTCGGGATTCCATACTCTATTTATAGACATTAGCAACGTGAGGTAAAGCTAGACAACGAATTCGATTCGAATATTCAGATTTTGTCAAGTAGATATTGACTTATAAATTGTATTACGCCACCATGTAATGTTACATAAAAATATGGCAGTATTTTGGTTTGCCGATTAATGAAACAAAGAAGCACGTAGTTGTCAACGCGATGTCAAGTATAGTGGTGGGACTAGCAACCTTAGAACTCATAATTGTGTCTCGTCATCATAACGTCCAAGTTGAAGGTTTCAGAAGTTCATTATTAATTTAGTATTTTTAATCAATTTGACAATCATAACCCTGATTCTTTAAACAATTTTATATGGCTAGGTTCTATTCTTGATATAAGGCCATTTATGGGACAGAGATTAAAGCTTGCTTCTGTTATAATAACATTTCTCATAATTATTTAATTTACATAATATCAACTAACATATGTGCATCAAATTGATGACCTTATGTACAAGACAATTTTAGTTTTATACCTTTTTAACAGTTAATTAGGACTTTCTAGCACCAAACAAGTGTGCAGTGTTCCCAAAAACACTAATATTGCAAGGTTTTTCATTACTTTGAAATATTTTTATATCGTATCGTTGCTATCGCATATCGCTAGTACCGTATCGCAATACGTATCGTATCGCCTGAGATCTGTATCGGGACAGCCCTTAATATATAACTTTGCTAAAAATAAATTATTTAGGCGTCATTTCGCAATTCCAAAAAAATAATTGTTCTTCGGGCTTGAAGTATCAACAAAATGAGTTATCATGCGTTCAAACTCATTTTGTTTGTCGTATATCAAATTTAACGTAACGTACTCGATTTGGTTGAGTTACTTCGCGATTTTATGATAATGTACTTGATCTTTTTATTATGTTAATAAATAGTCCAGTCAAATTAACAGATGGGGTAGGACTAAATGGTACAGAATTTATTTTGTTATAAAACGATCATGTATATGATAACTTACATAAAAAATAAAATAGGCCAAAATCTGACCAGTTTTAACAAAATAAATAAGCTTTTCATTTTCGGATAATTTCACTATCCGAAAACCGGTACAGTTGCGTATAAAATCCGTATTGCCTCGTACTTTAGTGCGTCGTTTTCATTAATTGACGTCTAATAAATCAGCCTACTATCGTCTTGATGTTCTTAGGAGTTGATATACTAAGAAATCACTCTATATAGCTGAATATCTACCTAGCTATATTAAGGTATGATTTTGATAGTCGGTTATCAATAAAGAGTCCTAAATGTATACTTGACCAGGCTTACGTTAATGTATTGTTGATCACGACAGAAGGCTTTTGGAGCCTGTTTTTTGTACTGAACGTTTCAAAAGAGGAATCTTTGGTTTAGTATCCCACTTTCTATCAAATGAGACCACACTTTTTGCGGCAAAACCGTACATGGGGTGAATATGTATATTATATCACGGACTCCCGACTTTTTATTTGTCTAGAAAAACAAAGAATGAACATATGTTTTCTTCCTATTTTTGTTCATGTTTATCAAATATGTGAACAATGAAGAGTGACTCCTTGCAGAAAAAATGACTTTTTATGAAAATACAAATAGAAATAAATGTAGCAAACTTCCAAAAATGTAAACCAATGAGAAAGTAATGATAATGACTGGCTTTTCGATAATCACTGAGATTGGGATCTATCAAACATATGACAGCTTATCAATCCGCATTTTGCGCAAGTGGGTAACTAATTTCAAAACTAGACATCTGATGTGAATGAATAAAGAATAAACAATAAAAATATATCAACTTACTATTAAAATAGTTTAAGTTATTGCTAGTTTTCATAGCATAACCAATTGCAGCAAAGAAATGATGATTGGTCCAATACTGTTCATGGTTGTTTCGTGCATGCAGGTGACTAACATGCTGCAGATGCTTTGCAATTTTCGATTTAGGCTGAATATTTTCACCGAATATTACTCAAACTTACAACCAGGATAAAATCAGATTTCTGAGCGAATGTCTCATCTATTAAGGAAGACCAACTGAGTCCAAGTATGTATAACATTTCAATTTTTAAAATAGTTTAATATATCATGGATAGTAAAGAATATAAAATGTTATGTATTGAAGAAAAATTATGATAAACACTTCCTGAGCAGACGAATATATTCTTAATATATACTTTAAAATTTATACTTTCGTTATTTGTTTTTAAATTGACATTGTTATCCGAAAACATTGTCTTTCTGTATCTATTAATGTCATGATATTATAGGCTGAAAGTTAACATGTAATACTTGTATTGCAAAATTAAAGAGACCTTCTACACAAATATTTAGCTGATAAGCCAAAATAAAACCTGACATTACAATAACAGTTGATCAACAATACCAATAATTTGTTGCGGCCGATGTCAAACATACATTCAAACGCGATTATTACGCGGCCAGTGCAGTACTTTTTCACGTGAGTTGAAAAATGGTTCACTTCATACGATTGCATTATTACATATCTACAAGTATTCTCTGAGGTCAAACAGAACAAGTTGTTTCGTTAATTTTACTGACCAATCATCCAATTAAGACTCTGTTTCCATGAAATAACCCATCTCAAATTTTACATGGATGTGTTTATAAATGAAATAAGCTGAAATTAAGATTAGAACTATTAAGACACCTATAAGTAAATAGGAATGTATTAGGATAATGATATTTTTACTGCAAGAACAAAATTAATCTTTTCACAATAGCGTACAACAAATTCAAGTACAACTGCACAGTTGAGTTAATTTCTATTTAGAGTCGACCAGCAGCCCCTTGCAATCTCCATGATCTGAAGTGGGCCCTTGTGCAGGAATGGGGGAATATTCCCAAATGGGTATTCTGGTCGTATGCGCTGTCGATGAGAGAGAGGAGGCCAGTTCGATTGGTCAAATGGAAGAGCTATCGGAAGATTAATCGTCTTCTAATTTTAGAAGCTCTTCTATTTATTCCGCCCGATGGGTAGAAGAGGGGGGCGAAATATTATTCACATGACCACACAGCATGACCAAACAAACAATACCGTTTGAAATTGCCTTTTCTTAAAAACCCTATTGTTTCCACTCACAATAAAAAAGAAAGCTTTAATAAATGCATTGTTTACAGTGTCAGCGTGTTCAATAGTTTATCCATATGATTCAAAGATTATTGGGATGCAGACATTTCGGCCGCGATTGCGTTCGATTGGGTTTCTCTTCTAAGCTCTTTCAGCTGGCGTATTCTCTTCTTACGAGAGTCCAATTGAACCGGCCTTAGATGTTCATGTTGTGAGAGCCATTTGAGGACATACATTATGAACTAATAATTATTACTCGGACGTATAACTTGTTCCGCTAAATTAACTAACTTTACAGATTATTAGAATTTTGCGTCATAAGCCATTTTGTGAATCGGGATTTTACAATTATATTTCTGATTTGTTAAGTTTTATATCTGTATGTTTATCAAGTCAGACCAAATAATGGGGAAGTATGACTACAGTGTTCAGTTAACTATATTTAAAGTTTAAACAAAACACGTTAAGGCCACACCAATTTAATTACAGTACTTGTTCATCCGATTTGTCGCTCCTATTATTATTATCAAAATTAGAAAAATAATATTATTATTTTTTTATTTTTGCTTCCTATTATCGCTTGCTCATTCCCACAATGTTTTTTTTACAGATAAGTGCTGGTCTTAAGGTACCCACATTTGTCTCGGCTGATAAAAATTCTGACTCCTTTCGTTCCGGGTGATTCAACAATTTTCATCAGAAAACAATTGAATAAGGACATTAAAAGCGTTTTTACTGGTAAACGGTAACAGTTATTGAAATAAATGAACACATACTTTTTATTCTTATTCCCACTTTCTTGTTTGAAAGAAGGAATTAAAGATGATATTTTTCAAAAATATTTCGCCCGCTCGCTAAAATCGGAAAAGTAAAAAGTATTATTAAAAAAATATTTCGCTCGCTCGCTTGCTTTCGTCAGAAAAAAATCTTATGAACAAGTTATTAAATTGGTGTGGCCTAATAAATAATCATAGTAGATGGCATTTTATTAGTGTCGGGTTAGAAATGCCTACAAGTGCATTACATTGATACATGTACGTATTTACAAAGCTTTGCCAGATTTTCATAGGAAACTCAATATAAAATAAAGAATGATCAGGGATGCAGTCAGTCTGGACTGAAGGAGTGTGAATTTTCGGACTTCACGAGGTATAGAATCAATGGGCCGCGGTCGTGATCCAGTAGTTAAGTGTGCTGGACTTGTTGATTTCCTTATGTGGAGAAGTTGTCAACTCCATGTAGGATGGTAATTAAGCAAGTATTTGTTAGAATGCAGTCTGGGAAAACTGGTTTGGTGAACTGGCCGTCGTTGAATATCGTTGAAAACAGCGTTAAACGCATCGAAACAAAGACCCACCATGAATGATGGATGCAAATCAAATACCTTAGTTAGACCATATCATGATGGAAACCAGGAGCGTAGCCAATTTTGACTCTGGGGTAAAAATTGTTGGATTTAGATTGAAGGATCATTAGACATGGCGTCAAATAACAAAGCTATAGGCCTTTTCGCTTTGGAGAGGAATTTAGGATTTTTTAACTATTTTAGTTGCCATGGCAACCAGACTTCAAAATGGATAACTAATTTTTCAGGAATCTGAAAGAGATCTACTTTCTTACGGGTTCTGTTGTAAAGATCTGTAAAATTTTATAAACTTTCACGAGATAAGTCTAATTTCTATGTTACCATAAGTGGGTGGGGTAATTTAACATCTAATTTTGACTTCAAACAGTACAAATGCTTAAACATCTTTTATTTTTTGTATTTTTGTATTATGCAGGGCTGATATTATTCATGTTTTGTAAAATTTAATTGATATTTATAATTTATCTGATGTATTTGTTGAAGTTATCGAATCAGTTAACATGCTATTGACGTATTATTTGATAAATGATGGCCTATACTTAAAACGAATTTCTGGAAAACCGGCCGATCCGATTTTGTCCTATTTTATTCCTGATATTGTAGAAAGTCTAAGCTTTCAAATGAGCCATATTTCATTTCTGTACCATTTTGTCCTGGGTTCGACCAAAATTTGTCATAACTTGACTAGACTAAAAAAGCATATTTTCTCGTTGGTTGGGAAACCCTTTACTGACCAAAATAAATGCTGCCTGTTTTCCATATTTCATATCCATGACAATATAATGATGAACGGTGTGATCGTAGAAAACTAAACATCATTTCCTATTAATTTATCACTGTACGTACCATGGTCACCATAACCATGTTTTACTGTATATCGGCTGTATTTTGAATATAATTCTGCAATCTCGTCAAACTTAGACTGTTTTTGTTCGGCTTTAGAAGTGATCTTTATATCGAAGTTTTATTGTACATGTATAATGCATCCTCCCTACAACGGCCACCAATGAACTGGAAGGACAAAAATGACTGTTGAAGGGAGATGGCTGTTGCTGATAGAGTGAAAATAGTGTAAAATGTCAATTTGGGTTGGTAGTATACTGACTGTGTGGCAGTGTGATACTTTATTGTACGTCGACGGAACACTCTGGTATGCTTATTTTTAAATGGCAATGCAAAATCGCAACATTATAAACATATTCACACAGACTAATTTTATAATCGCGAGCGTGGACACTGACTTGTTTACGCAATTGTCGTTAATTAAATATCGATTTCGGAGCTCAATACAAAAAATGTCCGATCAGGTGAGAAATGATGACTTAATTGGTTCGACATAGACGGTCACTTTATGGTTCGATATAGATGGTCACTTTACAGTTGAAAATCTATGTTTGGGACCGTTATACCAGGTTTTTACGACAACGTACCCTCAGACAACGGAGTATATTATTTTTGGAGACTTTATTTAAATATTTTATATGCATTCCAGCAGATATTGCAACGTCTGATACATCGAGGTGATAGTTTCCCCTGATTTTAATTTTAGGGTGGTAACAGGGACTACATATAGAGTACCTCGTGAACTGTAGAACCATATGACCAGATTCATGAGATTCACGAAACATCAACGGCTTGTATTTTTGATGGAGAAGATGATTACTTTAGTTTCGGGATCAGTTAAGTCAAAATAACAAATTCGTTTGATCTGAAACTTAGCCCATCCTGATAAAAAAAATGCTACATAGGCCACATTCTAGTATTGAATTGCCGGATGCGATTTTGCGCCGTACAAACATTTAACTTGTAATGCTTTATAAATAAATAACCTAAATTTGACTGTAAATTTATCCTTGTCGCCTTACTTAGAACACAGGCACCTGGTTGTTACTGATAAAAACTATCTTTCGCTGATTGAAGAAAATTGATACTCTCAATAGAGAGAAGGTATGACAGCCGCCATTATTTTGCGCTACGGAAGTCGTTTGACTGGTTACTGATTTACATATCCGAGTACCGGCTCCCAGCGCCACGGTTCGGTTTGCAAAAACCGCGGGAACCACGAAAAGGGTGGTCTTCCTTACGTATGGCACACGCGGTGTGAGCAGAAGTGCATTTCTGTGCAGTATAACAGCAAGATCTAATTACCATTTACTGCGGGAACCACGGATTATTCCTCTTTTCTATGGTAATCAAGATAATTTAATTTATAAATATTAAAACCCAAATCTGTTCTTCTGTGATTTCACGACAGGCTTCTTCGGTGATGGATTCAAGAAAGACAACTCTTAATACGTGGTTCCTGTAGTTTTTGTATTGCGAGGCATGTGTTACTATTTATTTTATTGTATACTTTGTCGTGTTTTCGCATTGTTGCATTTTCGCCACGAAAAAGCAAAGATACGACAGATGTTAGGCGAAAACACAACACATCTTTGGTGTCGTATTGTCGCCCTTCATCTGTCGTATTTTCGCTTTTTCGCCACGACAATGCGAAAATGCAACAATGCAAAGATACGACAAAGTTGACTTTTTCGTATTTTCGCTTTTTCGCATTTTCGCTTTGTTGTGGCGAAAAAGCGAAAATACGACATGGCATAAATCAGCCACCATAGTTTCGTGACTACGGGATATTAGCCATAACCTTCTGAATTCGAGACGGCATTGGAAACGAAAGAAGTTATAAGAAGTAACTTAAGTACGATTTGTTTAATGCGATCACCGAGATTTGACATTTCCAAGAGAGTAATTGGCCTTGGAAAATTGGATGTATAATATTTTGTGCTTAACAAATAGGCGTATAATCATGGTTAAGTGACACGCTATAAACTGCTTGCTTGGAAAAGACACATTAGCAACCTTACAATAAGCCAATTAGATGTCATGTAAGAAGTAAAATTGAGCACAAAGATATAAATGTACATTTGTACTTTCATTCCGTACCTACATTGTATATAATTTTACTCTGAGGATTAACGTCACATCGACCACAGGGGTCATTAGACCAGCGCTGACCCAGACTAACCATATGGAACAATAATGAATTGATAAGTGGCATAATCGATGTTTTTACCTCCCTTGAAATGATATCAGATAACAATTGCCCAGTTTAAATCTATATAGATTATATAGGGAAAAAATTAAGTTGGGACCACTGACATACCTTAAGCTAGCTGGACAGCTTTCTTACATGTCCCGGGAAGTGAGGGACACGTGATCACTAGTCATAGACCGTAACCACTCAACCACGAAAGTCCACCGTGCTTCCGGGTAGCACACGTGCTTAGAGGAAGACTACAGACGTACGCCCGGGGAGAATCATCGACCTATGTAAGCCAGCTAGATAGCTTCCTCATATGGGATTCTTTTCTGGGTACCGTGTTGTAAGGGACTGGTGATTGTTAGTCAGTGATCATAATCTATCGACGAAGGAAGCCCAATAAAAAGAACTGCATCCCAGCTTATTACGCTGATGCTACGCGCTAAAATGATATAGCAATGCACGTTCCTAGGTACCAGTCATGAAGATTTATAAGTTCAATTTTAAGAATACCAGATTTTCACATTATGACTAATTAAATGAATCTATCTATGATAAAAAAAGTTGAAAAACACAGTCTACTGGAAGTTACCGCACTGGACAGTCTGTAGTAAAAAATCTAGAATATCATTCTAATCAATTAAACTAGTCTATTTGAAATAAATACGATAATATTTCTTCAAGATTTGAATTAATACATCCGAAATTATGCAACCTATTACTAGTGTACCAATTATGTGCATTTATATGTTGTTTATTCACAGCTATGATTATTTTGGTAAAAAACAACAACAGTAAACATCATTATTTTTCTAGCCTAAAGTTATAAGCAGCCAGGCTCTAGCTGACGTGACATTGTAATTACATGTATTTAACTGTTATACACATGAAGCTCTGTTTCAAAGGTCGACCTGTGACATAAATATGTGATCTGATTCTCAGACATCTGACTGAACCGGAGAAACCAAGTACAGTCAACCTTGTATCAGCGGCTACCTCCGAATAAAGGCCACATTGTGAATGAAGGCCACATTGTGAATGAAGGCCACATTGTGAATGAAGGCCATTCTATTGCAAGCCGACGTTGATTAATAAGAACAAAATGACCTCCCGGAATAAAGGCCACATTGTGAATGAATGCCATTCTATTGCAAGCCGACGTTGATTAATAAGAACAAAATGACCTCCCGGAATAAAGGCCACAATATATCTTTCCCAAGGATGAACATTGTTTACAGGTTTGGCTATACTGTCAAACATGTGAACAAAGACCACCTTTGGGAAAGACATAATGTGGCCTTTATTGGTAGGTAATTTTCTTCTAAATAATCATTGACGGTTTTTAGAATAATGGCCTTTATTCACAGGGTGGCTTTATTCGGAAATGTCCTATAACACAGGCTTGACTTATACCAAACATGTTTTCATTATCTAAAGCACTGAGAAACTTATCACAAAAAACTGGATTAATTAATTAATTGATGAACTTGAGCTATAAGTCCTAAGCCCGTCACTTAGCCGTAGTTGAAACCCATTTATTATCACGGAATAAAATTACTATCACAAAATTTACATCATTATCTAAGAATTTTTGATATTTAAGGACATATCCGGTAGTTGCTATTGCGCAACGTAGTGCGCATCCGTGATGTTAATTTTACTATTAAATATATAGGCAAAATGAAAACGTATAGAGATTTTTTTTAAATTTTGCATGATCATAGCATATGATAATAGAAACATTTTAATCGAAAAGAAAATGGGGGTCGCGGTGCTTGTTTCTGAGTTATCTGCCCTTGTTTATGACGTTTTGGCTTAATTTATGTCATTTCAAGGGCAGATCACTCATACATAAATCTTAAATACCATATTTTTACTTTTGGTTTATGTTTCTCATTTTATTCTTGGTCATAATACAAAATTTCATGCAATTCCATTAAATATTTTTGTTAGCTTTTTTCAGTTGAAGTTATAACAGACTGACAATTCTTCAAAATTAAACCAATTTTAGGAAAATTGGCATTGATTACGGTAAAGAAGAAACAAATACAAAAACACTCATTAGCCGTTCTTGAAATTTTGGGCGATTGCATGAAAAGAAGTCGGCTACTTAAAAAGGAAAATAAATAAGACCTTGTTTTCCTACATAATGAATTATCTGCCCTAAATAACCTAAAATGAGCCAAAATGTCACATTCAAGGGCAGATAACTCAAAACCGAGCACCGCGACCCTCATTTTTGTTTATCTTAAAATGTTTCTATTATCATATGCTATGATCATGCACAGTTTTAAAAAAATCTCTCTATACGTTTTTATTTTGCCTATATGTATATGTGTAAAATTGTGGAAAATGTCAGATATGTCCTTAAAATGTGTATAAAAAACAACTTCAAACACTCTTCGCGGGCCCCGGTCTTTGACTTCCCCGTATTAATATTTTGTATATTTAGCTGCATGCTATATGTAATGTATGATGTATTTTTTACTGTGTCTTCTTTTTATTGTCAATAATTGTATATTATGCATCATGTGCATAATAAAAGAATTGTGCATTTCTTAATTATATATCTCGTAAGCTTATTATTATTTACTTTAAAATATTTTGTTAATAGATGTTTTTAAATGTGCTTCATTGCTTGTCTGTATATTCTTAAACATGCATTTGTTTTTTACAGCTCTTATAAAATTTGTTATTGTTGTTTACTCTAGTTATATAGTCGGCTCAAAAGCTCTTAGATGGCTTATGTTATATTGTTATTGTCTTACCGACTTTAAATAAATCTTATCTTATCTTATCCTATTACATCGAAAATGTTTCTTCTGTATTTATTACATCTACACGATATAAAATAAAATGTATTCACATATATAAGCATTCATGTAATTAGGCTAACGTGCTTAAAAAACCCAAGGAACAATTTGAATGGCCTTAAAACATGAATGATAATGATACTGTACTTATCAGTATTTATCAACTGAAGTGTTATCTTCCTAATATCAATAAAGTACATTAAGGAGTTACTTCCCCTATATCAGTAAAGTACAGTGGAATTACCAACTTTATATCTGTTTGATACAGTGAGGAGTTACCTCCCTTATATTAGTTAATGATGTGAGGAGTTACCTCCCTTATATCTGTGAAGTGCTGTGAGGAGTTACCTCCCTTATATCAGTTAATGCTGTGAGGAGTTACCTCCCTTATATCTGTAGTGTTGTGAGGAGTTACCTCCCTTATATCCGTAAAATGCTGTGAGGAGTTACCTTTATATCAGTTAATGCTGTGAGGAGTTACCTCCCTTATATCTGTAGTGTTGTGAGGAGTTACCTCCCTTATATCTGTAAAATGCTGTGAGGAGTTACCTCCCTTATATCTATTGAATGCTGTGAGGAGTTACCTCCCTTATATCTGTAAAATGCTGTGAGGAGTTACCTCCCTTACATCAGTTAATGCTGCGAGGAGTTACCTCCCTTATATCTGTTGAATGCTGTGTTTATATCTGGTTTTACGCCTCTTTTCATCAGTCAAGAGTCATACGATGCGGACAGTACACCTAACCATCACTCCTGGGAAGAACCAGTACTAGACTCCCATCCTCCGTAAGCAACTGCCTACTTTCTCGCATAAAGAGACATGGTGCTCAAACCCACGACTCTCTATCAGTGAGAGGTAATACAGTGATATGTAGTCAGCGACCTTAACAACTCAACCAGGAGAGCGGGTCTACCCAGGTGTATGTCTGGGGTCTTCCTCCATCATTAAAGTTAAAAAAGTTGCCAGATAAGCTTTGGTTCAAGATTCAACCACAGAGAACTCCCTTGTACTTGATGCCAGAGAATTGTATACAAAATTAAGGGCATCATTAAAAAAATGTTGGTTTGCAATTCCATGTAAATGAGACAAATTTATAACAGTTGGTTAGGTAGGTTGACATATATTTTAGTTAACATTATATGCTTGTACTGAAATAGATTAAATTGTCCACATAACTGCAATCCAACATTTTCTTAAGGATAGCCTTAAGTTGTTAAAAAAATTAATAGCTAAACATGAATATATGGAAAAAAACATGGACATTTTGAATTTTATTTTATAACATATTTACATTTATTTACATCTATATACAGTTCATTTTTTTGTCCATGTTTTAATATTTGTTGCGTCTTGGATTTATTTCAGGAAGTGGTGTTGCTAAAAAGTCAGTGGAGTATCTTGTGTTATTGTTTGTTGTACTACTTGATGCTCTATTAACATCACTTTGATTGTCTGAGTTTGTTTTAAATGAAGGTAAAACTTGGTGTGGATTTAAAGAAGTCTCATATCTGGCCTGACTGTATGATCCTATACGTACACCTTGTCTAGCTGGTGGTCTCCGTTGAATGTTCATTGGAGAATTCATATCATTATCTAAGATTTGACGTCTTGTACTTTTAACAGCAGCTGATTGGTTCTTTATTATACTTATATCTGGGAGATCTTTTTTGGTAATCAGTTTAAGTGCTCCTTGACTTTTTCTGGGAAGTTTTGGTCTTTTTCTTTGCTTTGCTTCACTTAAGTTTGTTCCATTTATTCTAAGTCCTTCAATGTCAATAACATGTTTTTCTTTAGAGACATTCAAATCATTTAAGTGATATTTCAGCCCACTGTAAACATGTGGTTTTGCCCGTTGGTCATTGTTGCTATGGTTTCTCAAGGATTCATATTGGGTTTCAAAGTGTCTAGTTGGATTTCTATTAGTAATCAAGTCTTTATTTGGGAAAATACTTCTGATCTCTGGTCCATGTAAAGGCGAGTCCCTGAGTTCTTTTTCATTACTTACAGCATTGACAACTTCCTTATCTATTTGCACTTCAGTTTGTTCTGCAGTTGGAATGGCATATTTTCTACTGTTATGCATTATGTACAAAACTTTCTTTGACTCATTCCTTTTTTCTTTGTCTGCACCAATCTCCTTTTCAACCATTGGATGTAGATTAGATGAATCTTTCTTTGTATCTGTGAAGTTCTTGCCTACACATTGTCCATGAACATCTAAACTCGCATCTTTAGGATCAAAATCACTTTGAAGTGATGGTTTTGACTGTTCCACATAGTGAAGATCACCAAAGGAAGTGTGTCCATCTGGTAGCTGCTTTAATAATTTGCTAAGAACGTCATAATTCAGTTCAGTCATACCTTGTTGCCATTCAGTACTTTGTCTCAATAACTGCTGTACTTTTGTTGAGCTTTGGTTGCCAAAAGAGCAGGATTCTTGCACTGAATACAATTTTTTGGAACCATTTGTGACAACTTTTTCACATTCATCCACCAATGGGCTCTTTGAGTCATCTCTGATGTCATCGTTCTTCATTACTATGGCAACTGACTTTTCAAATATCTCCACAGAACAAACATTGCTTCTATCGATGCTTGTCATTCGTTCAATGTCCTGTTTATCAACTTCACTGATTGCATTTAAATTACTAAGTTCTCTTATGTCCGGCCGGACTGGAATCTTAGCATTCAAAGAATCAAATGACATGCTAGCTGGTACATCAATTTTAACACTTCCACTGAATATTGCAGATTTGGATCTAGGTAGAGTATCCATCAAGCATCCATTTACAGGTGACATATTGTTCCATTCAATAACTTTTACATCATGTTCAAATGCTCGTGCACTGTTTGACCCTTGTTTTTCCAAGTCTTTCTTAACCATTTCTGGTGATGTTATCTTCTCATTTTCTTCATTGACCTGTCTTTCAATTGAACTTATACTTCTTCCTGATTGACAGCTAGTATTGTCAACCTCATCCTTGTTAATTTCAAATTCTAATTGCTGATCCATAGATTTATTATCCTGGAGAGATTCGTTCTCACTTTGGTACAATTTTCTAATATCATACAAACATTCTTGGAAAAGTCCATCTTCATTTCTAAAATATTCATTTTCATTTTGGAACAATTTTCTTACATCATGCAAGCATTCTTGGAAAAGATCATCTTCAGTTTGGAATAATTTTCTTATACCTAACAAGTATTCATCTGTATCAGCAACCATTGCATTCATTTTGACGTCCATTGTGTTGGCATCATTTTCTTCTTCAGTGTTGTCACCACCAATAACAAAGTTGCTAATCATCTTATCAATGGTATGTTGCACATTTCCATGTTCACTGTGGGCATATCTCTTCATGCAGTTGATTGCCTCTAGGAAATTTCCGATGTCATCCTCATTTTCATCACCGGGATCTGAACATTTATTCCAAATGTGCTGCAAAGGCATTTCATCCATACTAGCATCAACATCATCATTAATAGTTTTGAATTCATTGTATTCCTTAGGAACTGCATATTCTTTTAACAGTTCTCTCCTCATTCTGTGTAAGTCATTTGATATGTCCAAACGCTCAGCACAATAAGCTGGCCACCTCTGTTCTTGTTTTGCATCCTGACATAGTCGGTCAAAATCAAATTCATCTGATATCTTTGTGTAATGCAACTTTTTCTTTTCAACTTCATCAATCATGTCTACATTTGTTTCAGAGTCACTTTCGAGTTTGTCATTGTCTAAACTTTTAAGAAGCTCTACTTTTGCCTCCAAAATTGTTGATTTGTCATCATTGGTTTCACTTACATTTGATTTCTCTGGTCTATCATTTCCAACACAATCATCATCTTCATCTTCTTCCTCTATTGTATCAAACAACTGAAAATGTTTGGTACGGTCTCGGAACCTCTCATATTTGTCTATGTTAAATGGGTTGTCATTAATCTCAGGTTTGCTTAGATGTTGTATGCTAGATAGGTCACAGTCATGGTTTGTCTTGGTGTCGGCAAATGTCTTAGTGGTAAATGAATGTTCATCTTCGGAGTCCATAACAAAATGTTCAATCATTGACGCAATTTCATGTTCGTTAAGTCCATTATCAATAGCATTACTAACTCTCTCATGAATAGACATTACACCATCTTCATATTCATCTTCAACACTACTTTCAGATTTTTGTTCTTTACAAGTATATGCACCATGTTGGTTAGGAATAAAAGCAAACTCACTTTCCATGATTTCTTCTTCCTGACAAAGTCTGAAAAACTTCTCTCTCCCTACAGCTATTCTTCTAACATCATCTTCATCATTAACTACTTTGTTAAGTTGGCTATACTCTGAAGCAAGTCGACCAGCCTCTGACCTCTTGGCCAACATAGCTTCCAAGGTGTTGTCTAGATCGCTACATTAAAGTGAAATAAATTAATTAAAAGAAGTATTTTTTCAATTTTAAGTTTTTTGTCAATACTAAGCAAGATGCTGTATTTAGTAACTATTTATTATCACAACTACAAGGCTATATTCTTGTACAATCAAACCTGTGAACAAAGGCCATCCTTGGGAAAAACAAAATGCGGCCTTTATTAGGAGGTCATTTTGATCTAGATAATCAACAACGGTTTACAAAAGAACAGCCTTTATTTGGAGGAGGCCACTAACACAAGTTTGACTGAATAGGACTTTAATTAATTTCACAAAACCAATTATTTATTTATCCCTTGCTTGGACAAGAGGGTATGGCAAAAACAACAGACACTTGGGGTTAGGCGCTCTAAAAAAAACAAAATGATTATATTTTTGTCAATCCCAACACATAAACTTATCATATCTATCAATGAAGTCTAAAATAAGCTGTTTTGAAAAAATACATATTATAGTATATATTGTTGACATTGGAAAATGTATTTTTTCAAAACAGCTTATTTTAGATTTCATTGATAGATATGATAAGTTTATGTGTTTATGTATTCAGTATTCAATGTATTACCTCAATTAACTATATTATTGATGGTGTCGATAAATGGGACTTTGCAGTAAAACAGAACAAATTAACATTAAATGCCGGTTTATTGGTGATAGTGTAGTCAGGAATCAGGCTTTAAAGAATTCATTCTTTTTTAGCAGTGTCAAAACTATTATTATAGACATGAATTTTACTTCAAGACTATGCTTGGACTATTTTAGTATTTTTTACAATTACAAACAAAGTTCAGTTATTTAACCTAAACCCGATAATATTGGTATGCTAAAAAGATATTGTGATATTTATATTGTCTAGCTGATATTGCAATATACCGATAAACCGATAAAACCACCAAGCTCTAAACGTTTCGCTTCCTACATACCCTTTTTTAGTCAAGTAACTTTAAACATGATTATTTTTTTCAAGCCTAAAACAGGCATAAAAATTATATACAGTCAAACCTGTGAACAAAGGCCACTCTTGGGAAAGACAGCATGTGCCTTTTACTGACAGGTGGCCTTCATTCAAAGGTCAAATTGTTCTAAATGATCAATGAAGGTTTTTAAAAGAATGACCTTTATTCACAGGATGGCCTTTAGTCTGAAGTGTCCGCTAACACAGTTTGACTGTAGAAACAAGATGTATTGTTAAAACACAATGACCCCTCAGGGTGATCTTAAACTTTGACCTACTGACCTAAAAATGCACAGGTCCTGTGGAGGTTGTCATGAATAACCAACATATGAAGTTTGATGACAGTAGGTGGAGCATTCTGATTTTATAGGAGGAGCTACAGGGCTATTTTTCCTTCTATAGCAGGGGCCGTTAACAGGCATCTTCCCCTCAGGAAAATTCTTTAAAATCATGCAGTTTTCCCCTTAAATTCAATTTACATCAAGTTTTTTCTTCCCCTTATGCAGAAATTATGCATTATTTTCCCAAATATTTAAAGAAAAGGCCCCTTCTTTTACCTGTGAAAAAAGCCTTGGGTTGAAGTTTAGTACAAACAGACAGACATGCCAAAAAAGATAACTTCGATCTATCGATACTGCATGAAAATGTACTAAATTGCTTAAATAACAATAAATAACAATAGAATAGAATAATCATAAGAGTAAGTACTTTAGCATCTTTCTCAGCTCAATTTCACGGGTAAGAATTTGTTCTTGAAATAAACACTTCATTCTTTCTTGTTCAAGTCTATCAAGGATATCATTCTGGACAATATCTACTGTGTCGTGTTCGATGTCATAATTTCGGCGTGGGGTATCTGTAAAAGATGTACACACATAATAAGATGAAGTATTTCAATGCAGGACTCGAATTAAAGTTTTTTTGCCACTAGCAAGTTTTTGCTAGTACACAAAATTTCAACTTCCACTATTGATTTTTTCACATTTGCTTTTCAGATTGAGAAATATTCATGTTATAACATAATAGGTTGTATTTTATGTACATGTAATTGTTTTGCATAAAAAATATAGTTATTACTACACTTTCAGTTCCACTCACTAAAAAATGCTAGTGGTCAAAAAATGAACTAGCAAAATCTATTTTGCATTAGTATTTTGCTCATTTGCTAGTGTTAATTTTGAGCCCTGAAAAGACCAAACAGGCATAACTTAATTTACACATTAAACATGTTAACTGTCTGGTTATAATGAGCTTAAAGCTGGTTAATAAACAATAATTCTGTTTATCAAGGTGGAAAATTAACCAAACTAGTGTTCCTGTGTTAATTACCAATACTGACTACATCATAGTTTCCCCAACATCTATGAGCAGAGCTAAGTACCACACGAAATTGAAATAAAGCATGAATCAGATCAACAAGAAATATAACTTTAAGTGTTGTAAGTAGTACTGCATTTAATTAAATTTTCAATGAGAATCAAGTGGTAAGGTGCTTGACTATTGAACGAAAGTTTGAAGGTTTGGATATTGGCTCAGCCTCCCGATAATTCAGGGACATTGAAAATTTTTGTGGCATTATACTTTCGGGATTTGAGGAGACTGCGAACCCCGCGAAACGAAACACGCTTTGAATAAAAATCCATACTTTGAACATAATGATGAAATAGTTTATTTGCACAAAAATTAGTTACTGTAATAATGGTCATTCTGTGCATATTTAACCTAATATTTACTCTAATAACGGTGTCAAAAACAATAAAACCGGTAACTATCTCCATGTAGCGACTTATTTTCGTGGTTTTATGACAAGTTTGATTCCCCCCCATTTGACTTTCACGGAAACGACCCGACTACAAAACTCCCTAATTCAAATTGCTCGAAATAATTTCCTGGTTTACAGTATGTTACTGCTTCAGTATGAGACAGAAGGTGACTTTTCAGTTAAAGGAGTTCTGGTACAAAAATTCATTAAAAAAGTATACTTCTTACTAAAAAATACACTAACTAGATCTATAGTTTAGTTACTAGTACTACTGGAAGGAACTTCATTTAAATGGCAATAAATATAATCCACTTCATAGTGCTTGCTGGTGCATATATATATCTTCATGGAAGTTGTCAGACATTAACAATGAGCAAAAGTTATATTTTTAAGAACCTCCTTCCTTATCACTTACATTATGATTAAAATTAACAGCAAATTGATGCTTGAAGTAAATAGATTGATGGAAAATGAGCTAAAAGTTACAAACCAATGTAAGTATAAATAAGAGAACAATGTACCTGCTATAGCTTGTGAAAGATTTGCAGAGTATAACTCAACAGCCTCCATATTGGAATCTACAACTGCATCAACTATGTTGGGTTCAACAGTGTCGAGTTCAACAGCCTCCATGCCGGAATCTTCAACACAATCATCTATGTTGGATTCTACAGCCTCCATGCTGGATTCTACAACTTCATCTATGTTGGATTCAACAGTCTCAATGCTGGAGTCTACAACTTCATCATCTATGTTGGATTCAACAGTCTCAATGCTGGACTCTACAACTTCATCATCTATGTTGGATTCAACAGCCTCCATGCTGGACTCTACAACTTCACCATCTATGTTGAATTCTACAGCCTCCACACTGGACTCAAAAACGTCATCATCTTTGTTGGATTCAACAGCCTCCATGCTGGACTCTACAACTTCATCATCTATGTTGGATTCAACAGCTTCGATGCTGGACTCTACAACTTCATCATCTATGCTGGATTCAACAGCCTCCATGCTGGACTCTACAACTTCATCATCTATGTTGGATTCAACAGCTTCCATGCTGGACTCTACAACTTCATCATCTATGTTGGATTCAACAGCCTCCATGCTGGACTCTACAACTTCATCATCTATGTTGGATTCAACAGCCTCCATGCTGGACTCTACAACTTCATCATGTATGTTGGATTCAACAGCCTCCATGCTGGACTCTACAACTTCATCATCTATGTTGGATTCTACAGCCTCCATGCTGGACTCTACAACTTCATCATCTATGTTGGATTCAACAGCCTCCATGCTGGACTCTACAACTTCATCATCTATGCTGGATTCATCAGCCATAAAGCTGGATTCCACAATAGCATAATCAGTGTTGGATTCAACAGCTTTCAAGCTGGACTCTACAACCACAACCCCTAAATCGGTATTCTTAGTTTTAATGCTGGAGGCAACAACTACTTCTGAATTTGCAATTGAAGTTTTGGATTTGGTCAGGGGGATTGGTATCTTTGAACGCTGAAGTATTTTACTAACAGCTGATTCACTCTTTGATCGAGTAGCTGAAAAATGTACATGCATATCCATTAATCACAGAATGCAACTTTTGAAGACTTCTGACAGAGAAATTGAAATTGTGATGTGCATATAATCAAGTTAATAGAGATTTGGAAGTTTCGATTGGGAATCTTTGTCTGTGAATTGGGAAAAAAAGATATTCATTTTCAATTAGGAATTATGACTGAATATCGGCTATGGAATTAGCTAAAAAAACACTGGTACTAAAAAAGAATATAAATTCTCTGAATCTTTAAATAATGTACCTCATTAATTATAGTAGGTAAC
The DNA here is from genome assembly GCA_964023205.1 of Lutraria lutraria. Taxonomy (NCBI): domain Eukaryota; kingdom Metazoa; phylum Mollusca; class Bivalvia; order Venerida; family Mactridae; genus Lutraria; species Lutraria lutraria. The sequence goes on along the minus strand of OZ026851.1, from coordinate 16,125,788 downwards.
TTTAGAAGCAAGGATGATGATCAAAAAAGGTTAATATTGGTATTTTTACACCATGGAAAGTTCACTAAGCGGTCATAGTTCACCAAATGAATTAAGTGGCTTAATCAGAAATCTTATTTAGAAATGTATCTGGTTTTGGATGTTTTATATATTTTTTTTTCAGTTAGGAATTAACTTTCTTCTAACTGCACAGAAAGCTTTATATAAAACAGATGTGTATTTAAGAACAATGTCCCCGTGACCTTGACCTTTGACGGTCCTGGAAATGCACAGGTCCTGTTCAGGTTGTCATGATGAACCAACGTATGAGGTTCGATAATTGTAGGTGTAAGCGTTTTGATTTTTTTGGTAAGGTTAAAAGTTTGGTACAAACAAACGGACAAAAAGACAGACAGGCCAAAAACAATATCAATATATTAGGGGCATAAAAAATATAACTTACAAGATCTGGTAAATGTTTGGTTGTGATGTGGAGCAGTGTTTGGTCGTGACTGGATTGGAACTGGAATTCTTGAAGACTTGATTTTAGATGCTCTTCCACTTGAAATTCTGCTACGAGACATTCGTCCGGAAATGGGAATTTTTGTTCCAATGTATGAACATCGAGAACTTGACTCAGATGTTGATTTCACACCAAATATACCTGAAAACAACAGAAACAACATAATTGTAATGAAAATAGAGAATAAAGCAACTATAAACAACAATAATTCTCTTAAACAATAATCCAAAAGAAGATGACACAAGAAAATATTATCAAAATGATAACCATAAAATATTTTTCAAAATGGTTTGAAAGTTGTTTAAAGCAAATATCGCAACTAAAATATATATTGTACATTATACAAATATTAGTCTAAATTTACTTTTCTATGACCCCAAAGTTTTCATAAAATTGAACTAAATCTCATTTATAAAAACTATCTTACTGCTATTTCGACTGTATGATGTCTCCGATCTGCTAAGTGTACGCACAGGAATTCTGCTTCGTACTGAACATGCAGATGAAGAAAGATCAACAGCAAGGTTATCATGTGACACAGGTGTCACATGACCTTCACTTACTGGTGACCAAGGGCTGGCCTCACCTCCACCAGGATCTGGAGGAGGGCCAGGGCCAGAAAAGGCATTTGGGAGAGGCATTAAGCACTGAAAGAAAAAAAATTACATTAACAATTATCAAAAATTATCATGAACAGTAAATTTAAAAGTACAAAATAAAACTGTGGCATGATACACTATAGATGTAATACAATATTACAATAGAATTACAACTTTACCTGCAACGTCGTTCTTTCAAATTATGATAGTTAAAAGTTATAACTGACCATCCACACAATAGCCAATTTTTAATGATAAAAATAAATACATCAAATATAATTAGAGCTCAAAATATATTTTGAAGTATAACTGTTAAACACAGAGGTTAATTCAAGTACGTAATCTAAACAATACACTTGTATGGCAGTTTAAACTTTTGTACCATATACTTTCTTTAAGCTCTAAAATTAATGATCTCTAATTTGCCATTAAAATGTCTGTTTCCAGTAACCCTACCCAGAATATTTTAGTGGGTATCACGCCTACAACAAAATACTCTTCTGTCTTTGGATGTTTTGACGTCACGTGGTGACCTAATATATCCTATATTAGGTTACTAGAATATATTGGGTCGGTAATCATGGAGACATTTATTTTAAATATTGGGTCTGTAATGGAGACTTTTATTGTAAATTATGAGAAGGAAGGTAGTCTGCGTGATATAATCATTACAGGGTTAGTTACTGACCCGATACGGGATATACGGTTCTGTGGAAAACCATATCGGTTTTCCACAGAACCGTATATCCCATATCGGGTTAGTTACTAACCTTGTACATGTAACTATTAATATGTTCCAAATGAAATACATACACAGTGTTCCCACTCACTTCTAAATTTGGGGGTAAACTTACCCCCTGGGTTCAAAATCTGGGGGTAAGAAAAATATTTTGGGGGTATAAACTCTTTTAAAATTAGTTTTACATTTACTTTGCAGTAAGTGCCTCGCTGCTTGAGGCCTCCTCCGAAGTCAAACTGAACTGTTTTACATTAGTGACATAATTTCAGAGGATGCATAAAACGTGTGCAGAAAAGGTTTTCCTTTATTTTGCACAATCATCATTGCAGTGTTTGACACTTACTCAAGTCCGTCGTTCCAAGACCGACAGAAATTGCCAAGGACTGATGACATCCGCGACATGGTCAGCCCCGGTGTCCGATAGATTTTGCAAATAGGAAATTCCATTCTTTAATTAAATAGAAACTGCGACGAATCAGCATAATCGCAGTTAACAACGTTTACCAGTAGCGGTGTTTTATGTATGCTGGGTACAGGGCCGGAATTGTGTATCTATTTTTAGACATTACTCAAGACTGTGTCGCTTTATTCATATTATCTATGAGACTCAACGCGCGAATCAAGCAAACCAGTCCACTATTTACTTGTTATAGCATTTCGAGAAAACAAAAACTGACACGAAAAGGGTTATAATCGGGATAATGGAATTCATTTATTAAAATTTTCTTTCGTGATAGCTGATTTAATTGCGTGATTTACGTAATATTTTACGTCAGTGGGAACACTGCATACAGGTATGGTTCCACTACGAATCGCAATATTTTTAAAGTAAATTGATATTGACTACATCAACTTGTATTGTATCAGATGTAGCCTTATTCGATCGGAAAACAGAAATATTTTATTTGTAACCTCATCCGGTTTGTTTTTGCCGCGCCGGTATTTGGCAAATGCAGCCCCACTTTTACACGCTTTAGAAATGTATAACTGTATTAGGACTGTATGTGTTGCCTTGCTCTTAAATGAAGATACCATCATGCAAATGATTAATGAAACTACATATTTTCATTAAAATTTAAACTTGAATACTTAAATAAATCAAGACTTTTAAATCTCAATATATCACAATACGTATTGCAATACACTATACAGTGTTGCGTATTGCAATATATCGCGATACGAAATTTCCCGCAATACCCATCCCTAGTAGGTAGGTAAGAATTTAAAAAAAAAAAAATCTTTTATATTACCAACAAGAGGGCCAAGATGGCCCTATATCGCTCACATGACAATCACTGTTCACTCATTAAAACATTGTTTTAAACTGGTGACCTAGTTTTTGACCCCAGATGACCCATGTTATATGGTGAAGATCCAATCAAAACCATGAAAACTACAGCATAGACAAGGTTTTCCTAAGATTTGACCTCGTGACCTAGTTTTTGACCCCAGACGACCTTTGTTCAAATTTGTCTTACATATCATTAAGACAAACATTCTGACTAGGTTTGGTGAAGATACGATCAAAATTTGACATCAACAGTGTTAATAAGGTTTTCCTAAGATTTGACCTTGTGACCTGGTTTTTGACCCTAGGTGACCCATATTTGAACTTGTCCTTAATATCATTAAGCCAAACAATCTGACAAGGTTTGGCCAAGATCCAATTAAAACCATGACATTTAGAGCTTTTACAAGATTTTTACCTAAGATTTGACCTGGTGACCCAGTTTTTGACCCCGGCAGACCCATGTTCAACTTGACCCACATATCATTGAGGCAAACATTCTGACAAGGTTTCGTGAAGATCAAATTAAAACTGTGACATCTACAGTGTTAACAAAGTTTTCCTAAGATTTGACCTGGTGACCTAGTTATTGACCCCAGATGACCCATATTTATACTTGACCGTTATATCATTAAAACAAACGATTTGACAAAGTTTGGTGAAGATCCAATAATAACTGTGAAATCTACAGTGTTAACATGGTTTTCATAAGATTTGACCTAGCGACCTAGTTTTTGACCCAAGATGACCCATGTTCAAACTCGTCCAAGATATTATGAAGACAAACATTCTGACAAGGTTTCATGATCATCCAATCAAAACAGTGACTTCTAGAGTGTTCACAAGGTTTTCCAGCAATTTGCCCTAGTGACCTAGTTTTACTACAGAAATGACCCATTATCAAACTTGACCTACATATTATTAAAATAAACATTCTGACAAAGTTTCATGAAGATCCAGTCAAAACAGTGATTTCTAAAGTGTTCACAAGGTTTTCCCTTATTTGGCCCTGGTGACCTAGTTTTTTACCCAAAATGGCCCAATATCGAACTCTTCCGAGATTTTGTTGATATTAACGTTCTGACCAGTTTTGCTAAAATTGAGTTAAAAATGTGGCCCCTAGTGTGGTCACAACATAAAGTTTGACGACGCACGACGCACACGGCACGACGCCGGACGGAGAGTGATCCTAATAGCTCACTTTGTCACTTTGTGACATGTGAGCAAAAAATAAATAAAATATGCATATTTTACCAAGGGGACGTTATAAGTTTTGTTAAGTGTATGAACATTACACACATGAAATAAGGTCCATGACATGTTTGATGTACATCAAAACTGAGGATGATACAAAAAAGAGACAGACTCTTATAATTTTCATTCAATGTGATTCTCTGTGTTGATGGCATGACATAGTGAGGCATTTTTATAACAGACAATAATTATTCTGAACGATAACAAGCTGCAGATCTAAGATAATTTGTAACGACTGATTGCACTGAGAAAATGCTAAGACAATATTATATGATTAATGTAAGGACTATAGAATGAAGTTAAATAAGGGTGTAACGATATACCGTGGGACAATATATCGTACTAGTTCTATCACGGTACAGTTCACAATACAACGCCTAGTCCATACGTATGGTCCGGCATTCGGATATCTACATCAATAGACATACATTAACATTGGATTTTTTAACCTTGTCCCAGTTTCACAAAAACAAAGTTTTTTTTAAACTCTTTTTACTCAACTTATTTATTAAATATACATTTCTATTGTTCTGTTGTATGCAATTCAGAATCATGAGAATGACATATTAGAAAAAGTTAGAATGTTGGTCTAACAATAGTTTCCCACAATTGAAACAATTTACCAATTGTACACTTTCTGGTCGAAGACGTAAGATTTCTAGGTAAAAAAACACAAATTCTTGTTTTCCTATTCAATTTTGTACGGCAGACTTTTGAAATTTTAATATGCCAAAAAAATACGTACTTAAGCCATTCTACAAAAAATACTTCTATGCAGTTTTGCAGTGCATTTATAACATCAACCCAAGATCTTTTCTCAAACGCAAAATCTCGCCACACATTTGATTTTAGTGATTTTGGTACCAATGGATTCGGAAAAAATATAGGCTGGATAATGGGCTACATAAAAAACTCGAAACATCTGATAACTTAGATAACCATCATGCTAGGTTGATGGAATTTCACACATGAATATCAGAATATGTACATAAATAGATGGCAATATTGAGATGGTGTATGTTAATTCCTAAGCATGAATATCCATCAACTGTACAGTTCCTAATTTAGGATTTCTCCTAATAGGGTTCTGGTCTAAAATTATTCCATAGTCCACATGTTGTCGGCCTTCGAGATAAGTAGATGGGAATTCTTGTTAAAGCGCTATAGTATATTCACAGGAGATTGAAATTTTATCCATATGTCACTTGCTACAACAAATCACTCATATCAGTATATATAATACACAAGGAATGAAACACCGTTCTCAGCCCAACCACTAGGAACGCGTAAAACTGGTATTATTACACATGAATGCTCAATACTTGTAGCATTATTTACAAAAAGTACACTAAAATTTACCACGAGAACTAGTTAAACTTGCTGACATGTCCCAGGTGTAAAGAATATCCGTGTTTTTCTCCAATTATGTATGCAATTCGGTTGCCGAATCTTTCATTCATACCAAAGAACACCGAAGTGAATAAAATATTAGCCTTTAATATAAAAATGTATCTAGACAAATAACTCTATATACCACATTTAATATAATAATTATATGTTCTTTATTCTAGTAATGATTTATTTGTAAATGATTTATTACAAAATAATATTTCTTCAAAGGTAAATACGAACAGTAACTCTTGATTCCACAAAAAGCACGAGGTGCGTGAGTTACTTCCCTTTATACCCGGCTGGGTACGGTTTTTTGGAATTTATATACAACTTTATTAAGTGCGGAATAGTTACGAGGGAATTCCCCCAAAATAGCAGCAATGGATTTCTAAACACTTCAAAATTACCGCCATAGTTCAAGTATTATATACATCTGTGTCACGTGAGCATTGTTTATAGTTACAAATAGTAAATTCTACTGTCTTGAAACTTTATAGCCCAATATAAATCCAATTAATGATAAAAACTGGAATTGTGTTCGTTTTGACAGATGGCGGGAAAAAAATGTTTCATTCCTTGTGTTTATATATAGCTTAATAGTGCGAGGCTATATCTTAACTTTATTCTGAGTCATAATTTCAATCTCCTGTGGTATATTTAATGATTTATTTTTAAAAGATATATTTCATAGTTGTAAAGAGTTAAAGTATATACCGTATGTGCGAAACGTTTCAGGGCCTTTTTTCAAAAAATTGGGAAAGGGGCCTAATAGCCTTCCATTTCATTTTGGGAAATTCAAGCGTGATATTTGGCCAAATGTTGAGAAGGTTAGACTACTGAGTTTGAATTAATAGCATTGTATTTTGGGAATTTCTAGCCTAAAATTGGGAAAAAACCCAGCCTTTTTGCAATTGGGAAGTCACCAAATTTCGGCCTCTGTTATAGAAGGGAAAAAAGCGCTGCGTTTTGCTCACACCGACGGCAATAAACCTTATTAACAAAACCCTTGCAGCGCCCCATGTAAATACTGCGGTATTACAGGACGCGGAAAGTTTGAAAGTAGGTTAAACATGGCTGCCTACAACATCTTCGATAAACAAACAGACACAAACGAAAATGATTTTGTTTAGGTAGAATTGAGAATAAGGTGCAAATGCACATTGTCAGTTGCAGAAAATTAACAGATAAGGCTTTCTTTCATTATGCCATTTAATTTATTTGTTATTACTGATAATTACTCCATCCTATATGGCAAGAAGTTTTTTTAGTATGATGGGTAAGGTAAGACAGCTGGTCTGCACAACTTAAACACAAATTGTAAGGATGTTAAACAGCAAGACAGCGAAGTAAAACGAAGAAACAAGTGCAACATACTATTCAGTGTTCGTTTCAAATCATCTGGGTTTATCCGAATATGCATACTTTTTTCCAATGACATTTGTTTTCGCGATATCAAGATTTGCTTCACTATTACTCTCCATACCGAACATTCCATGATTATTTTAAATTACATAGGTGTTTAAAACGAGACTTGGAATCATAATCCGTCTTGTTAACTTTAAATGCATCTCATGTCGCGTTTTATTTAATGTAAAACAAATATCGAGTAAAGGAAGCGTCTTGTTCAGGGGAGTTAACTCGACAATTACTACAATTTGACAATTTATCGTTGTAGTCTACGAAAAGATGAGATCGGTTATCATTGTCAACCTATGTTAGTTTACTTTATTGATTGAACAAAAACACATTGCCAATAGTCATGACGAAATGTAGGTATTTTAAATAATCAAATAATTAAGAAAAATCAAGTAATGATCACAATATTCAGAGAAGAGGGGGCGGGGGGCGTAAGGGGCCCGGCCGACCTCCATCATTTGATAGTGGACTACTAAATGTTGTGTTCTCCACGTAATATTATTCTAACAAACCATTTTACCACGAAGTTATAACAGTTTTTTAACGCTATATAATAAAACAAATTGACAAGTTAACATAAATTTTCTTAAAATTTAATTACGTTTTTATATTTTTCTTCTTTGCTTTGTTGTATATAAGTCCTTGTATTCACTGATGAATTATCAAAATGAATCTATTTCTATTTCCATAATAATAGAATAACAAACCTCAAAAACGCATCGATTTTCTGTTTAACTAAATGTTTATCTTAAAACAGAATAGATTGTCTCTTTTATCCGCTCAGATTGTAGAACTGCGCAGCATAACATCAACAAATACAATGACGTTAACACCATAGAGATAAAGCGTCATAATGACGTCATGACGTTAAAATCGAAACTCGGCTAATTCCGTTTACATGCCGAAGTCAACCGAAGTTCAAATGGCGGTGTGTTCGGTTCAATTCCGATACTTTCAGCAGTTCTAAGCTGTTTGTTTGATTGCGATAGATGATTTAAGGATCGAACGACTGGTATTTATTTCAAGATTCATACGGTATAAGAACATAATAATGCGCAACTATGAAATGTTTTTCGTAAAACTATGTACCTAAGACTTAGCAAAAAGAAAATATCTTATTTTAGCCTGATGAAAAAACATTGGTTTGTTCTAAGCTAAGCCTAATTAACTTAATGTGAACTTTTGAAATTCTCAGACTTAAGTAAAGAAGTCATACAAAGTTTAACTGAATAACAATGCTATTTAACAAATTCCTTGAAATGATATTTCTGGAAGCTGATGATAACATTAAAATGCATTCATAATACTCGCGGACAGTGCTAATTCAAAGACACGAGGCTAATTGGAGTTTGACCTCATCAAACCAAAGGATACCGTCGTTTAAGTCACAAGGTTAAATAATGCATCGGGTGAACATTAACTGATTGACGGTGAAACAGATGTAATGATAGAAGTAAACAGACGGATGCGCAAAGCAATTATTGGCATTCGCAGTCCCTTCGAATGGAATTCATGAAAACGGGAATATTTCTTGAACAATTCTTGCATACTTCATGAACTATTCATGAAGTATCAATGACTATTGGACAGGGTGTGAATAGTTAAAGAATTTTTATTTACGTCAGTTCGCAAAGAAGAGCACTTTGGGGAACGAAGACTATTTAAAGCACAGTCACACCGTATACCCCGAAGAGCCGAACACTGTTGCTCAGGCGAACACAGTTGTCGATAAATTTTACAGTTTCGAACGGAAAATAAGTATCGTCTTAATTTATAGTTATCTTGGAGGATCCGAACAAAACCAATCATGCACATTTATTCGCTATTGAAAAAGGAATAAATACTCCAAATTGTGAGGAAAATCGTGCATTTTTTAGCGAGAAATCGCTAGAAATGTCTGCTTTTTTTTAAGAAAACGCGTCATCTGATGATTCCATATCCATAAATGCATTTTTACACAAAAGTGAACCTTTTTAAAGATACCAACATTTACTCCAATCTATTTTCTCTCAATATGCGAAATCCCAACTTTCCATTCCCATTTTCCGCAGAGATATTGATGCACAAAGTCGGCCTGCCCTCGTATTTTTGAGAACGTCAAGCACAATTTATTGTAAAAGCTGCGAACCTCGAATACAGTTAGAACGTTAGATGTGATAACGCTTAACACAGTCGCCATACACTTATTACAGTATCCTTTTTAGACTTTTAAACCCAAAATTGTCGATTATCTGTGTTATACGTACATACATTTTACAAAGAGTATATAATACTGTCGAGAAGCGCGACTTTCATTGTGTTTGTCTAATACGTAGTATGAATAGACACATTTTTCTGATAGAAAAACTACATGTATATGAAAACTGCCTTAGATACTATCTTTTAGTCATATACTTTTATGCGTCTTGAAAGCTGAGTGTATGGTCGCTGAATTGTCCGTCCTTCTGTCCGGGCGAAGATATACGTGTATATAGATGCCGCTTTGTTCGTCCATCTGTCCGTCATAGCGAACGGATGAATATTAGATGGCTATATGGATAATAGGAAACCGTAAAAATGTCCGTCTGTCCGTCACAGTCTGTCTGTTCGTACACATCAGAGGTTGGTTGTGGGGTTAGGGTTTGGGTTAGGGTTGGAACACTTAGGTCTTGTGAGTTCAGTTACGTTAAGTATTCAAGAAATCAGATTAGAAATCACAGTGAATGAGACCAGCGAAAGAAAGTGCAGTGCATAAGGGCCATAATTGTACAATGCATGCATGGTCAGGCTGTAAATCCTACACTGTAAATGTTGTTTTTAGGAATGAACTTATGAACATTTTCATTTTTGTTGTGTTCGGTGACATGAAAAGCATCGCATTATTTTTTATTGTATGGAATGTGCATTCAATTATTTATTTGTGTTGTGGTGATGGAAACTGGAGAAGAGAAAAACATAAGAGAAAGCGGAATGTCATAAGTGTTGTTTTGTTCAAATATTTATCTAATCCATCAGTTTTTATTAACAAAATTAATGGGAATCTAAATAAAAATATTCCAACAAAATTCAATATTTGGACATTGAAGGCCAATGTCATTTATGGTCTTCTTAAAGGTCTTGTTCATTGGGTTGTTGTCTCAAAATATGAAGGCAGTCCATTCATTAATAACAACGTTATAGCAAATAATAGCAAAATAATCGAGCAAAATGACCTTTGACAATCATCTGTGACCTTGACTTAAATGAACTAAGCAGCTTGAATGTGTTATGCAGACCTTCTTGATATAGTTAACATATAAGTCAACTTACTTGAAAACCCTCCGAAAGGCTAAAGTGTTACAGAGCGGAAATGATCTGTGACAGACCGATAGATAGACGGACGGACATAACAACAGACAACCAGGGAAAAAGCAATATAATTCCCTCAGATCTTTTTGATGAAACATAATTTCAATGATTTTATCCGGAAAGTGCCCAGATAATGGCCTTTTCCTAGCGGTTGACTCGTACATATTAGTATTTAGTGCAATGAAATAAAAAGTAAATGGGGCCTAGAATTTTGTGAGTAATTGCATCACTCCTGTAAGCCTGTTATTCGACCGTACATAAATATTTTCAGTACGAATATAGTCCGGTTACCAAATATATCTTCACATACTATAGTATAGACTTACCAATTCTTGGCATTCAGTCTTAAATTGATTCATATATTTAAAAAGAATCCATTTCTAAATGCTATATGTAACGTAATTGTATTTCTTTTAGGTCTAAATCAATATCAGTAAAAATACATGTACATACAACATTAAACGATTAGAAAAGGATGCTGTAAGAAGTGTATGGCGACTGTGTTAAGCGTTATCATATTTAACGTTCTAAATGTATTCGAGGTTCGCAACTTTTACAATAAACTGTGCTTGACGTTCTCAAAAATACGAGGGCAGGCCGACTTTATTCATCAATATCTCTGCGGAAAATGGGAATGGAAAGCTGGGATTTCGCACATTGAGAGAATATAGATTGGAGTAAATGATGGTATCTTTAAAAAGGTTCACTTTTGTGTAAAAATGCATTTATGGATATGGAATCATCAGATGACGCGTTTTCTTAAAAAAAAGCAGACATTTCTAGCGATTTCTCGCTGAAAAAATGCACGATTTTCCTTTTTCAATAGCGAATAAATGTACATGATTGGTTTTGTTCGGATCCTTCAAGATAACTATAAATTAAGCCGATACTTATTTTCCGTTCGAAACTGTAAAATTATCGGCAACTGTGTTCGCCTGAGCAACTGCGTTCGGCTCTTCGGGGTATACAGTGTGACAGTGCTGCTAGGTAAAAAATATGATTTTTAAGACGATTGGTGGATGAAATGCGGCATGCTTAGAAGACAAACGTATAAATAAATCAATAAAATGTATGCGAAACAAATGTCGCTTAATTGATAGTGATGTTATTAAACCACGCCCATTTCCTGATTTAGAGTTTCTTAACAAATACATGTCATGAAATATGTTATGCCAAGTTCTCATTTAAATTACACAAACTACATTTTCTTATCCTAAAGATGAGGTGTTTTGGTAAAAGGGGGGGGGGGGGGGGCATTAAAACCGAATTGGAGGGTGGACGGGCTAAGCGTAGTCCTTTATTCAGTAAGGTTCGAGTTTTTTTATGTTTATACTAATTCCAAAGGCCATTCTTTCAATAACCGTCGTTGGTTATTTAGCACAAAAGACCTTTGAGTAAATACCACCCATCACTGTCGGTATAGACCACATATTGTCTTTTCAAAGGTGACCTTCATTCCCAGGTTTGACTGGTCTTTTTACATTGCATTAAGTTATACATGTACACTATATGTGTTTCAAGGCAATGTTAAGCCATCGGTATGAACGACCACAATGGAAATAAGGGAGGATTTGTCTATTTTTGTGTTATCCTTGGTATGGATAAGCATGATGTCGTCTTATATTTTATATGTCATTTTTCATAGCTTTTTGGAATTTGATTTTCAATCAAGTTCCTTTGCTATCACTGACTTACTAAAATGCCGTGAGCTCCATAACTGTCATGGTTCCCGTTCCCACTCTGACCATTACTAAAACACGGAACGGAACGGAACAGTCCGGAACGGAACAAAACGGAACGGAACGGAACAGTACGGAACGGAACAAAACGGAACGGAACAGTAAGGAACGGAACGGTGCGGAACGGAACAAAACGGAACAGTAAGGAACGGAATAGTACAGTGGTATTATACCACGGAACATACAAGAAAACACGGAACAGTGGTATTATACCACGGAATATACAAGAAAACACGGAACAGCTGTCTTATACCACGGAACATACAAGAAAACACGGAACAGCTGTCTTATACCACGGAACATACAAGAAAACACGGAACAGCGGTATTATACCACGGAACATACAAGAAAACACGGAACAGCTGTCTTATACCACGGAACATACAAGAAAACACGGAACAGCTGTCTTATACCACGGAACATACAAGAAAACACGGAACAGCGGTATTATACCACGGAACATACAAGAAAACACGGAACAGCTGTCTTATACCACGGAATATACAAGAAAACACGGAACAGCTGTCTTATACCACGGAACATACAAGAAAACACGGAACAGCTGTCTTATACCACGGAACATACAAGAAAACACGGAACAGTGGTATTATACCACGGAATATACAAGAAAACACGGAACAGCTGTCTTATACCACGGAATATACAAGAAAACACGGAACAGCTGTCTTATACCACGGAACATACAAGAAAACACGGAACAGTGGTATTATACCACGGAACATACAAGAAAACACGTAACAGCGGTATCATACCACGGAACATACAAGAAAACACGGAACGGAACAATTTAATCTTTAGTGTCGGAACAATACGGAACGTCGTAAATAGAACGTCGCTAGGTTCCTGTTCCCACTTTCACTCTATTGTGTGCTGTAAGATTGTGGACGGAGACCAACTAGTTTAATTAGCATAACATAGTTCTACTTTCGGCTTTCGTTCATTAGGTCAGTAATTTCTCTACAGAAGTATGCATGTAATTACATTAATCTACTATTGTATGTCTTATATGTGACTTTTTGACATGTAAATCAGTGTTAAGGTTTATATCGATCGATACTATCGGCTAGAGCTATATATAGTTGGATAAATTCTAAAAATAGAATGTGGGGTTTTCCCGTCGAAGTGCAGAGAACAGAATGGCGGTACATATAAATTTGCGAAGAAATAACAGTTATTGTGAAGTTCGCAATTATTATGTTGGTTCACAGTGTGTGAAGGGTATTTTGGTGTTAAGACAGAAGGGTCGTAATGGAACTAATGAAATCGTGCGATATCGGTATACTCCGTAGCGAGATAGGCAAATATCGCCGTATAACGGCTCGTTTCCATAATCGTTGCCATAATTTTTACAATAAACTTTTACTTTCACTTCAAAACCTGTCATATAGTCCAACATCATGATATTAAGTTTGAATATAATTCACATACCAATTATATAGATTTTCTGAACAATCTTAAACTACGATTAATCAATCGATAGTGCCGGGTTTATGTCAGTTCATTTCGATAGCAATTTTGTTCCGAGTATGGAACTAAAAACATGGAAAATCGAAAAACTCTTCGAAACCAGATTATCACTAAAAGAATTATGTAGGTCGATTTTAATTCGTTTTTAACACTGTAGTGTGCAATTAAAGTGACATGTGTGACATAATCAAGATACATTATTAAAATGAAGCGTTTTGAAGAGCTTTTCGGTAAGTACTAAATCAGTAAATATGACAGCAACAATGCTTATTTTGGTACCGATGGATTCGGAAAATTATAGGATGGATAATGGGCTACATAAAAAAACTCGAAACATCTGATAACTTAGATAACCATCATGCTAGGTTGATGGAATTTAGCACATGAATATGTATATGTACATGAATAGATGGCAATATTGAGATGGTGTATGTTAATTCCTAAGCATGAATATCCATCAACTGTACAGTTCCTAATTTAGGATTTCTCCTAACAGTCATTGTTGTGTTGCGAGCAACACCAGTGACTTGTCTCATAGGAAAAAAATCAAATTCCGACAGTACTTTCAGTTCTTTGATTTATATCGTAAAACATTATTACTACCATTATAACCTGCAGCAAAACCTTCCCAACTATTTAAGTTTTGAAAGTACATTTACTGGCAGTCTATTTACTGAATAACTTGATGATAACCCAGAACATGTATAGCGTTATTGTATTAATTTATTTAATGAGTGCCATTGGAAATGAGATTATTTGTTCTGGCATGGTCGTAAAATTTAGTGAAAATAATCAAATTTCCTCAAATTTTGCTAGCGAAAATAGTTGTTGCATTAGCTGAAACCCGATATCCATTTAAGATTAAAATTTGTTATTTAATGAAAACTGATTGGAACATTTAATTTTCATGTTCCATTCTTTCTAAAACTGACAAACTGATTGGTTCATTGACATTCCAGTCTGTGTCGGTCGACATGACTAGGTAATGATGTCAAAATCGAATCATGAACTCCACAAAATTGATGACGTGATTTTGTTTTCTCATATAAGAGTAATACATGTAGTACAACATCTCGAAACAGGAAAGCAAAATATTAAGAGTTTGTTATAAAAATTAAAACCAATTACATGTATATTATGACAAAAGTTTACAAAGTCTTTTTCAGAATAAAATTGTAATGCATGTAAAAAGTACATAATATTTGTTACAATAAAATTATATATAATTATATACATGTATATATAACAAGACGAAATAAAAAAAACATTGTATATATCATGATTGCATTAGGTTAAAAAATAGTTAGAGCAGGAATGAGTATATAGTATTGCCGAAACAACACCATGTATATTTGTTCTTTATCAGTTTCATGTATGTTTTATGTAACGTATGTTATCTTAAGATACTAATATCAAAGATAAAGGCAACACTACACTCTAGTAACACAATTAATTTACAAGAAATAAAGTAATATCGTTAACATCATAGTACATGTAATTTTGACAATACATGTATTGCAATCAATAAAATGATAGCATTTAAATAACTATGTACATGTAGTATCAAATAAGCGAGCGTTCCTGTATAAACAATATTTAGTCTATTAATGACACATATCTTTATAGAGTGTGCATTCAATCACATGTCTAATGTATTTTCCCCTATTCACCATGTATAAATATTTTTTGTTGAGGTACGAGAATAAAGAAATAATTATATCAACCAAATTAACCTCGACTGAGCAAAAACCTTGCTGACGTAGAGAAAATAAGTATGACTAATTAATTACCAAATTCCAGACAACTGCAGGTAAAAACATCGATGATATAATTCACATTATGTCCGTCAGGCTGTATTTTTCTTAATGTATATACTATAACTTTGGAAAACATGATCACATTTTGCTATTAGAATTTTCAGATTACAGGGACCATATAACTCTATCGTAAGTGTACGGAAAAGATTTAATCTAACAGAAATTATGATTTACATAAGATCAGAACATGCAGTTATACTTTAATATAAAATATATCATATAGCTAAAACATATAGCTAAAATTTACTGACTCTTTGACATAGAATTGAAGACTATGAAATGAACAAATGAATGAGATGAATAAATATATTTCAAATTACTGATGCAAAATGTATATTGTACTTTAAATCATTGTGCTATGAGCAACTGTGTTTTAGTAACTACTTATGTTAAACATAATTATGTTATTTGTTACTATTTATTAAAGTATGTTGTGAACCATTCTGTTTTATCTATGCCGGAATAAATCAAATGCAAAGAACGAAGAAACGAACAACTACAAAATAATCTACATAAAATATTTCATAATGAATTAGAATCGAATTCTTTCCATAATTACTAATTATAATTAGTCTAAGGACTAAAAGTTACAATCGTTTATAACTTAGGTACGACGCAATAAAACAATAATGCTCGAAATCAAAATAGAATTGACGCACAATATAATAGATCAACTTGCATATCAATATTTTCTCATAATTTGACCAATAAAACAGCATAAATGACACAATATTATTGAATGTGTACGTTACTTACCTCACGAGTTGGTTGCAAATTCTATTCGACTTGTATTTATAACACAAAAGACAAATATAATCGCCTGAAGAAAGTTTCCGCCTGTTGCTATGAACGTTAGTTGAAAACTCACGACGTTGGTAACAAAGCGTCTGTGACGTCATGACGTAAACTATTTTAAGTAACACGTTACTTAAAATAGATTGGAGCAATACTTTGCTAAAAATAAATTATTTAGGCGTCATTTCGCAATTCCAAAAAAATAATTGTTCTTCGGGCTTGAAGTATCAACAAAATGAGTTATCATGCGTTCAAACTCATTTTGTTTGTCGTATATCAAATTTAACGTAACGTACTCGATTGGTTGAGTTACTTCGCGATTTTATGATAATATGTACTTGATCTTTTTATTATGTTAATAAAAAGCATATTTTCTCGTTGGTTGGGAAACCCTTTACTGACCAAAATAGTTGCTGCCTGTTTTCCATATTTCATATCCATGACAATATAATGATAAACGTTGTGATCGTAGAAAAATAAACATCATTTCCTATAAATTTATCACTGTACCATGGCTCACCATAACCGTGTTTTACTGTATATCGGCTCTATTTTGAATATAATTCTGCAATCTCGTCAAACTTAGACTGTTTTTGTTCGGCCTTAGAAGTGATCTTTATATCGAAGTTTTATTTTACATGTATAATGCTTCCTCCCTACATCGGCCACTAATGAACTGGAAGGACAAAAATGACTGTTGAAGGGAGATGGCTGTTGCTGATAGAGTGCAAATAGTGTAAAATGTCAATTTGGGTTGGTAGTATACTGACTGTGTGGCAGTGTGATACTTTATACTTGTATAGTGCGTTTTTATTAAACTATCAGAGCTGAATAATTGAATGCACTTAGCCACAGTCGATAGTCACAAAGTTTCGTTTATTTTACCGTTAGGGAATGTCTTATTACACATGTTTATATAATGTATATCGAAGATTATCGTATCACTTACGAAATTAATCGAAGCTAAAAATAAAAGTATTGACCGTAAAAGTATGCGGCTTTGACAGGTTAATGAATCGCACTATACCTTTATTCAGTCAATACCTTAAATTACACACGTACTTCTTTGTTTGTGATAGGTCCATATCCTTTAGAAAGACCTGTATTATCAAAAGAATTTCGTGCGCGGGTCTGTTTTATGCACGTGACCAGGTCTATAATCGAAAGAAGCTAGACCTGCCCACGTGCACAATCATTTATATAAGCGCTTTAAGAATTTATTGTTTGTATAAACAATGTGTATGCTCCATGATAATATAAACATGAGCAGTCACAAATTTGCCAGTCCAGTATACTTGAACTAATGATGGACAAAATACCTTAAATGTGCCATATATACATGATATAACAAACCAAACAGAAATTATAATCATACCGCAACGACACACAAGGCTGACGAAAGCGCAATGCGCTTTTCCTTCTTTGTGTGTCGGTTTTAATAAAAGAAAATGTTTGAGAACACGTAAACACTTCCGATTCCAGTTGATACAATAGCAATATCAGACTAGAAGTGTGACCAGAGGACATGAATACTTCCACTAAGCGCTAAGTCAAAGGGGGCTATAACTCCTGTGAAATGTTTTTTTAATGGAAATTGAAGTTGACCTTTTTTATTTTATTATCACATACCTTCATGTAGAATATGAAATCATTCTTATGTATTTAGTTATTTCATCGGATTTAACGCTATTTTCAGCATAATATCAGTTGTATCGTAGCGGGTAGTCATCCTAACCAGCTACCCTGGATTTATTCAGACTTAATACCATTCTATCCGCAAGCTACTACCAAGCTACCCCACATAATTCAGAGGTGGTAGACAATTTTACATGCGGTGTAATTATATTAAGCCGAATTTGTCATGGACAATGTGAGTCTCGCTCAGCGTTCGACCTCAGAACTTATTGATCAGTAGACCAACGCTCTAACCACAGAGATTACCGGGCGGCTAATATGAAACAAATCCATGAAATATGTCTTGAGTTATCGCTTGGATATCAAAATTTGAACGGACGAAGGACGGACAGGGGTATCACTTTATGTCCTACATAATGGCGGAGGCATGAAAAGAACTCATGGCAACATATTATTCTTTGCCAATTAGATACTAGAAAATCGACGTTTTACGTATATTATCTAAAAACATATTTGTGTCTGAAAACCTTTTCCTTTTTATTTCAACACGACAGTAACGTTGCAACAAGTATAAATAGGCAAGCTCTCAACTAAGATTCAATGACCACATCGTCATATAGGGGTGGTGTAATTGGTAGCCAATTCCACATTTCTAAGGATAATGTAACATTAAAAAATTAGATTATTCTTAAAGCGTTATAATATACCTGTTCATCGTATCGGGTGTTGCCATGTCAATGTCGCTGCATATGACCAGAGCCAGAGAAAATATATCGTCTGTATTGCTATTGGACATGTAGGTAAATGTAAAGCCATCAACTGTCGAACGTTGTGTAAGTCAGATAGATACCAACCTCATACATCGGCCTCCCTGATCACGGGATTCTCGAAACACCTCGACCTCTACGCGCTCTCGGTGTTCACGTGAATCCCGTGACCAGGTCTTTCCTACGTAGATAGACCTCGTACTCGATCGATATCCTATACATAACAACATATAGCAATCAAGGTAATCCTATATAAGAGCAAATCATCAAATGTTCATGTTTTCAGTGAGCGAAATTCACCATACCTCAAATAACTAATCAACACTTTATCTATAGAGGATTTTACCATGTTTTATAAGTCAGACGGTTCTTTTCCTTTCCCACCCTGAAGGCTGGTTTTTCATATCATTAAAATATAAAGACAACTTTGCTCCGGCTGTTATTCATTTATCCTAAATTGTAATACACAAGCCCAGACGGAACCCCTCGGCAATTATCTAAAGAAAGTGAATGACCCTCGGAATCCTACAATGGAAACAATGGATCTTGATGAAAATATAAACATGTTTGAAAGTATACCATTCTGATGATGGTTAATATTGAAAATGAGTGCGTGCCTAGTGCTGAAAGAGTAGTGACTGGAAACCACATAACCAAAATGTGTAATCGTACACGTATATACGAGGCGTATTTCTCAGCGCCGGAAATGCCCGAATAGTTACGATTGACACAAGCCATGCACTACTAGTAATGAGCCTCTGGTGACTATAAGATGACTTAACTATTAATCCATTTTTCGAGTCAGCGAACTTTCTCTTGTTGTTAGTCAGCATCTTCCTCTTAGAAATCCTACAATTTAACTCATCACATAGCTTCCTAGTCTGCTCTTTAGCTTGGAGGAGGCAAAGAAGTGGTATAATTCAGTTGATGCCATTCTATAATGCGGTCAATATTATAACGTCTGTTGTTATCCGAACTCTTGTTTTGTCCGAAATAATATACGCTTCATATTCGATTGTTTTTTTTTTGGTCCGAGGTATTCCGAAGGGTTACACTGAATTGAAAATTCAACCGTAAATGAAAAGGAGAATTGATGAACGACAACTCTGTGTAGAGATTGACTTATGACGTCAAGTCGACCACATGAATAAGGGCTTTAAAACATTTTGGAATGTTTTCGACCAAACCAACAAAACCAAGCTCTTTGCGATGAAAAAAATCAGATTTAGGAAAAGACAATGTCGCTAAGTAAATAGTATTGTCTGAGTTAATTAAATCAACCGAAATCGAACGTAAACCCACCATAATTACGCAGTTGTTTCGCCTTAAAACCATAGTTAACATCGCGTAATTAGACAATTAATGGTACATCACAAGAAATGTACGTATTTTTATTCAATTCGTCTGAGAAAGGAAACACGCCTCTCAGACGCTCATACAATTTACTGCCTAATTTATATTCGAGTTCAATCACATTGTGTAATAGTCGCATGGACGGCTAACGATTGTAATAAAAACCGGTTTCTAGAAGGTACGGATAGTATAGACAACGATTTCGTGACTACGGGATATTAGCCATAACCTTCTGAATTCGAGACGGCATTGGAAACGAAAGAAGTTATAAGAAGTAACTTAAGTACGATTTGTTTAATGCGATCACCGAGATTTGACATTTCCAAGAGAGTAATTGGCCTTGGAAAATTGGATGTATAATATTTTGTGCTTAACAAATAGGCGTATAATCATGGTTAAGTGACACGCTATAAACTGCTTGCTTGGAAAAGACACATTAGCAACCTTACAATAAGCCAATTAGATGTCATGTAAGAAGTAAAATTGAGCACAAAGATATAAATGTACATTTGTACTTTCATTCCGTACCTACATTGTATATAAGTTTACTCTGAGGATTAACGTCACATCGACCACAGGGGTCATTAGACCAGCGTTGACCCAGACTAACCATATGGAACAATAATGAATTGATAAGTGGCATAATCGATGTTTTTACCTCCCTTGAAATGATATCAGATAACAATTGCCCAGTTTAAATCTATATAGATTATATAGGGAAAAAATTAAGTTGGGACCACTGACATACCTTAAGCTAGCTGGACAGCTTTCTTACATGTCCCGGGAAGTGAGGGACACGTGATCACTAGTCATAGACCGTAACCACTCAACCACGAAAGTCCACCGTGCTTCCGGGTAGCACACGTGCTTAGAGGAAGACTACAGACGTTCGCCCGGGGAGAATCATCGACCTATGTAAGCTAGCTAGATAGCTTCCTCATATGGGATTCTTTTCTGGGTACCGTGTTGTAAGGGGCTGGTGATTGTTAGTCAGTGATCATAATCTGTCGACGAAGGAAGCCCAATAAAAAGAACTGCATCCCAGCTTATTACGCTGATGCTACGCGCTAAAATGATGTAGCAATGCAATTTCCAGGGTACCAGTCATGAAGATTTATAAGTTCAATTTTAAGAATACCAGATTTTCACATTATGTTTAATTAAATGAATCTATCTATGATAAAAAAGTTGAAAAACAAAGCCTACTGGAAGTTACCGCACTGGACAGTCTGTAGTAAAAAATCTAGAATATCATTCTAATCAATTAAACTAGTCTATTTGAAATAAATACGATATTGAACAATAATATTTCTTCAAGATTTGAATTAATACATCCGAAATTATGCAACCTATTACTAGTGTACCAATTATGTGCATTTATATGTTGTTTATTCACAGCTATGATCATTTTGGTAAAAAACAACAACAGTAAACATCATTATTTTTCTAGCCTAAAATTATAAGCAGCCAGGCTCTAGCTGACGTGACATTGTAATTACATGTATTTAACTGTTATACACATGTAGCTCTGTTTCAAAGGTCGACCTGTGACATAAATATGTGATCTGATTCTCAGACATCTGACTGAACCGGAGAAACCAAGTACAGTCAACCTTGTATCAGCGGCTACCTCTGAATAAAGGCCACATTGTGAATAAAGGCCACATTGTGAATGAAGGCCATTCTATTGCAAGCCGACGTTGATTAATTAGAACAAAATGACCTCCCGGAATAAAGGCCACATTGTGAATGAAGGCCATTCTATTGCAAGCCGACGTTGATTAATAAGAACAAAATGACCTCCCGGAATAAAGGCCACATTGTGAATGAATGCCATTCTATTGCAAGCCGACGTTGATTAATAAGAACAAAATGACCTCCCGGAATAAAGGCCACATTGTGAATGAAGGCCATTCTATTGCAAGCCGACGTTGATTAATAAGAACAAAATGACCTCCCGGAATAAAGGCCACATTGTGAATGAAGGCCATTCTATTGCAAGCCGTGGTTGATTAATAAGAACAAAATGACCTCCCGGAATAAAGGCCACATTGTGAATGAAGGCCATTCTATTGCAAGCCGACGTTGATTAATAAGAACAAAATGACCTCCCGGAATAAAGGCCACATTGTGAATGAATGCCATTCTATTGCAAGCCGACGTTGATTAATAAGAACAAAATGACCTCCCGGAATAAAGGCCACATTGTGAATGAATGCCATTCTATTGCAAGCCGACGTTGATTAATAAGAACAAAATGACCTCCCGGAATAAAGGCCACATTGTGAATGAAGGCCATTCTATTGCAAGCCGACGTTGATTAATAAGAACAAAATGACCTCCCGGAATAAAGGCCACATTGTGAATGAAGGCCATTCTATTGCAAGCCGACGTTGATTAATAAGAACAAAATGACCTCCCGGAATAAAGGCCACATTGTGAATGAAGGCCATTCTATTGCAAGCCGACGTTGATTAATAAGAACAAAATGACCTCCCGGAATAAAGGCCACATTGTGAATGAAGGCCACATTGTGAATGAATGCCATTCTATTGCAAGCCGACGTTGATTAATAAGAACAAAATGACCTCCCGGAATAAAGGCCACATTGTGAATGAAGGCCATTCTATTGCAAGCCGACGTTGATTAATAAGAACAAAATGACCTCCCGGAATAAAGGCCACATTGTGAATGAAGGCCATTCTATTGCAAGCCGACGTTGATTAATAAGAACAAAATGACCTCCCGGAATAAAGGCCACATTGTGAATGAAGGCCATTCTATTGCAAGCCGACGTTGATTAATAAGAACAAAATGACCTCCCGGAATAAAGGCCACATTGTGAATGAAGGCCATTCTATTGCAAGCCGACGTTGATTAATAAGAACAAAATGACCTCCCGGAATAAAGGCCACATTGTGAATGAAGGCCATTCTATTGCAAGCCGACGTTGATTAATAAGAACAAAATGACCTCCCGGAATATAGGCCACATTGTGAATGAAGGCCATTCTATTGCAAGCCGACGTTGATTAATAATAACAAAATGACCTCCCGGAATAAAGGCCACAATATATCTTTCCCAAGGATGAACATTGTTTACAGGTTTGGCTATACTGTCAAACATGTGAACAAAGACCACCTTTGGGAAAGACATAATGTGGCCTTTATTGGTAGGTGACCTTTATTCGGAGGTATTTTTCTTCTAAATAATCATTGACGGTTTTTAGAATAATGGCCTTTATTCACAGGGTAGCCTTTGTTCGGAAATGTCCTATAACACAGGCTTGACTTATACCAAACATGTTTTCATTATCTAAAGCACTGAGAAACTTATCACAAAAAAACTGGATTAATTAATTAATTGATGAACTTGAGCTATAAGTCCTAAGCCCGTCACTTAGCCGTAGTTGAAACCCATATTTGCAAAAATAAGAACTCGTAAAGGTGTTAATAAATATTTATAAACTGTTCAAGATAACCGATGTATAATTTGTTGGAAAGTCGTATGTCACGAAACACACGGATCAGCGAGTTGGTAATCCTACTTAATCTATTGTAATAGAAATATTTTTAAGAGGATGAATCAATGAGTTTATTTATAGGTTAGAGGATGATTTGTTTGGTTAAGGATACAGCCGTTTTCAACCGTACTTCAATTTTGTCCGGCTAACGAATACATTAACAAGTGCTCCGTGGTAGCTACCACAGGCAGAAGTAACGGACCTGTGATGGTAAAATTGTAATAAATTCTACATAAAACACCATAACTTAACCCATAATTACCTTAAATGAAAAAAATTGTCCCCAAATTCGACCCCATTCAACTGGTGTATACAAATGTATACGATATACACAATCCGTATACTCATAAGATGCGTGAATTCAGGGAGGGGAATAAACGCACGTTGATAGTAAAATTGTTATGGTGGAATATTAGCCTCGCCTGGGGTGTTCATATAGCATCGATCTCTTGATTAATGCTAGTCCAACACTGTATCAACATATCTTACATTATAGCAGACAGACAGTGGGATGCGCAGTCTAAAACTATGAAGATATTATTTAATGCGTTTGTATAAAACAATTTGTCTTCTCGTAAAATGAGCCATAAAATGATGGATATAAAACATCGAATAGATATATAACAATAAAAACTATAACGTAACGTTATAGGTAGACGGATTACAAGAAGCATTGGTTTTTGCTTTTTGTATTTGACAAATGAATAAATTCATGTATATAATTAACAAGCACATGGTAATATCATACCCTACATCAATCAAATAGAATATACCCTGAATGCTAGCAAATTCACAATAATCTGCTATGATACAACCACAATGAACTTCAAATAGCATTTCCGATATTATGCCACACAAAAACTTATCTAGACCAACATATCTGAGCAATGCCTGCATGATTTACTTACATATCAACTATTAACAAAAGAGCAGACGAACAGATTCAGTCAAACATGAAAGGTTATGCGACGAATAGCCAGTCCAATGATTGATCAATCAAAATGACCGACATCACCATTAGCAAATCGAATGGCCAGGATTACCAAAACTAGTAATAGACACTATACTATATACCCGCAATAAACTAGAATAAACTCATACCCATGACTAAAAGTCTAATAAAAATTACCATTCCCTATACAGTATTGCATTGGAATTAGCTGGCGGACACCAAATGATCGCATCACAACATCTTCTATTAAGTACATGTACTAATATTATGTCCTTCCACTACCGAAGCAGACACATTTATATACAAATGTATGTTTAATTATACTTGTTGTTTTACAACATTTTGTCACCAACTGGTACATTAAACGACCCCCGTGATTCTAAACTGTGTCGTAATACGTTAGAAACTTTCCTTAGAAAAATGTTGTTTACATGACCCATCTGTAAGTAGATTATTTGTCTACATTTAAATATGCTATTTTACCATTGTCAAGTATACACGGTTTTCGCTGTTCTTTACATTTTTTCTACCAATATGTTGAATATTGTAACCAATATGATTTAATTTACTTGGCGACGAACTATAAAGTTTAAAGTCAATAGAATATTTGACTTGATTTTACTTAAAACTGCCTTAATAACAAAAAAGTAAAAAATGGCTTGAAAAGTAGGACGAGGATTTTTTGCATGAATCCGTGGCGTAACAACAAACCGACACCTTTTTATGGACGGCCTTAGTGAGGGAAATTACTTGTGAGTCGGTAAACAGGGATTAAATGGTCGTAAGTTCGAACAACAGCATGACCGCTATTTATTTCCAGGAATAAATAATCCTACTTAAACCATCCATTGTTTCATGACTTTAAGTCATGGTCAAATAGATTGATGAATCTGACTGGCCAACCATTCCATTGTTTCATAACCTAATCAAACAACCATATTTGGAAATCTACTAGAAATTACATTTTTTAGATCGTTGAAATATGTAGTCATATTTTTTCAGTGACTTATGTTGTTTGAATTTTCCCTTTACGTCAGCAAAATCCGACCATGTCAATTTCTAGCAATTGCAAGTAGCTGACGTTTGTTTTCTGCTATTATAAATATTTACATGTGGTATAAATGCTCTAATTACATTGTGTCTGTTTCAGGTAGCCAACAATGTGTAAATTATACACTAATAAACGGATTTTGACGTTGATATAACATAAGTCATCTATATATAGCCAATGATAGCTGAACATTTTGTACGTCAATGGTTAAATTATTGAACGAAATGAAAACCTTGGAATTAATTGATTGCACTTTTGTTAAACGGCAGTGAACTAGTTCCAAGCCCATGGAGGCACCTGCTTAGACCAAAGTACTGATAGTACTCATGTAAATTGAACTTACATACACTCGCACTGCAACATGGAGCGGGGACAAGTTTGACAATTTGATACCAGATGTAGAAAAAAGTAGTATACTTCGGTCAGCAACAAATTTCATGCGTGCCGAGTGAGTGACGGCTATGGAAAGCTGAACTGTCCTTTACTTTCCATAAACAAAAATAAACTAAATGATAATAATTAATATCTATAGAAACATTATGTCTCATTAAAGTGGTACAGCTTTTAAAAAAATACATCCACTCAGATCCAATATACAGCAAGCCATGATGTCAGATTTATTAGGTAGAACATTTTGCAAATTTTGTATAATCTCGAAAACAAATTTCATTTTCTGAATTGTTCTTGATTCGAACTGATTCAGTTACATTTTGTTCCATATCGTTAAAACCATGAGTCATTTCAGTATTGTGTTTGTGGTATTTTTAATGCAATAAATTTAATTTTTAGATGATGAAAACCAATTAGTGTGCAAGTGTCGGAGAAGATGATACAATGCAGGTCGAATGAGTGTCACTTGGAGGCTACAATAACTCCAGATTGCCTTTTAATTTCTTGAATCTTATTATCAACAATTTTTATCAGCAATACTTTAATTACTCATGCTTCCGTCTTAGTATTGTGTTGTAGAAGTATTCACTGTCTATCATGTCACAGAGAAGTAAATATTTTCTCCTGATCCTAACATTCATTTCAATAGTTTTAATTTTAATTAAGTGGTTGTTCCGTCTCGGAATAAACGTTGCATAATCAGTCAGTGGTCATTTGGCGACTTTTCTAGCTTTAACTGTGAAGGAGGTACAAATGCATACACTGGAAAGAACCATCGACATTCGGCGTAATATCCCCGTCACACCAGTCTCGCGTTCTTATTGCGTCATAAACTGACAAATTGAGGAGGACGCCGATGGTCGCACTGAGAACGCTATGATTGTTCTATTTTCTAAAATAAACCCATATTTCGGTCACACATCACAACGGGGACATGTTCGTGGCAATCTGTGCATGTACATGTCGTCCCTATCGCGACCTTGCCGCGTCCTTGGAGTTTCCGTTTAATCTCTACTGCGTCTCTAGGGCGTCCTTCGATTTCCTACCGTGTGGTTACGGCGACGATGACGATCTTAGGGTGGATCGCGGGTTTCCTCCAGAAAAATGGTCATTTTTTTAGACGTCAGCGTACAATAAAGAAATTTTGCGTGAACAACTTTTAAGGTATTGGCTAACGCAGAAATGATATATTCAAATGATATTTCCATGGAAACCGCTCAAAAGCGCTACCTAGCGGAGCGATATGTTTTTCGTTGATTTTCGCGTTATTTCCTGTACTGCTCCGATAATATTGTGTATTAAGTTATGCAATTTACATAACTGCAATGCTGGATCATTTACAAATCCGAAGAAGTCAGTAATGTTACATTTTGCTGCCATTAAATGTTAAAAGACGTCGAGCGAACACTGTAGGGGTGGCAATTTACAATGCCAAAAAATGAGACATTTTTCTCTCAACCGCGTCAGTAGTGAAAAAACGGCCCGATGATTTTTTTTAAAGACGCAAAACAGATTCTTCGTATAATTTAGAAAACTTTAAAACAATAAAAAAATATGGTCACCGACTTCGTTTTCAAGCCAATGAAACTTATTTAAACTTGGAAAAAGGCTAAACACGTCAACGTTTTTATACAAGATCGACGTGACGTTGCGACTTTTTAGTTGTTACTGACATATTTTGACTTAACGTCACGTCGATCTTGTATTTTATGGCAACATTTTTAGCTTTTTTCTGTGTTTAAATAAGTTTCAATTGCGCGAAAACGAAGTCGGTGACAATATTTATTTAAAGTCTTTCAAATTATTTTAAGAATCTCTTCTGTGTTTTAAAAAAAAATTAATCGGACCGTTTTTTCACTATTGACGCGACTGAAAGAAAAATGTCTCATTTTTTGGCATTATAAATTGCCACCCCTACTGAGTTCGCTCGACATCTTTGAAGATTTGATGACGGCGAAATGAAATATTATTGACTTTTTCGGGTTTGTAAATGATTCAGCATTGTAGTTAAATAAATTGCATAACTTAAAATACAAAATTATCGGAGCAATACAGAAAATAACGCGAAAATCAACGAAAAACATACCGGTCCGCTAGGTGGCCATTTCCTTCGGTTTCCATGGAAATATCATTTGAATATATCATGTATGCATTAGCCAATACATTAAAGGATGTTTATGCAAAATTTCTTTGTCGTGCGTTGACGTCTAAAAAAATACCATTTTTTCTGGAGGAAACCCGCGATCCACCTTAACCACGACTTCACGGCATCCAAGGCGTCCCTGTCGCGTCCTGGGTCGCCGTTGAAGCGCAATAAGGAAGCGAGACCGGTGTGACGGGGGTATAAGCTTGTTGGACAGCCTCCTCATGGTGGGACAAAGACATGGCCGTGTCTTCAGCGTGATTCATAAGTTAATGTGAACGTAGGCGTTATATTTCAGTTCATGTTCTTTAAGATGGTACAGTGCATGAATGTTGGCTTCTATGACAACGATCTATCTTTTGCCAATGCTTTTGGAATGATAATGTTGTTCATTAATGCAAATGATGAAAATACAGGAAGCCTCATAATGTGTAAAACCTACTCGTAACTAGTGTCCACTTCTCATGTTCCATTCTAGTTAATGACTCTCTTCACGAGTTATGTAAATTCATAAATCGTAGAATTTTGAAAGAGCGAGTGACAAATGACTATGGTGTGTGTTATTTCGTGTCGCCGATACAGTCAAATCACGAAGCTATGCTCGACTATGAATAAAGGTTGCCCCGTGAACAACAATAACGTACAATATTATACATTGTACTTCAAATAAACGAACACGACACATACTTTAACAGAGAGAGAGAGAGAGAGAGAGAGAGAGAGAGAGAGAGCGAGAGCGTTTTTTACATCTTTGATAGATTTGTATAAATAAATCTGAGAGGGAGTGTGCCCTTCTTTTGATTCAAATATTGGTAGAGAAAACAACTTGTTTAGCACAGACAATAACACGAGATATTTCAGAAAAAAACCAAACAAATGAAACTATACCAATAACTAAAGTGAAAAGTTTGACGTGCGACCATGAGATATAAATATGACATATCAGTGATTAAATCATTTTGTCTACAACATACAGTGAGGATATTAATACGAGTTTAGGGTCTTCGTTTTAAACCTTTTTGGGATTCATGTGGGATCAGTTTTCATATACGATATTGGAAAAAACTTGCTTACTTCTGTCTATAACTCCAAACACACTACGTCAGTATAGCTTATAATCTCTATATAAACAGTATCGTACGAAGTATCAGTCCTTTGTGACAACCAGTCGCCAGAAGATTGTTTAGCGATTGCTCTTAAGCAAAGCAAAGAGGTGAACTGGCGATTTGGAGAGCTTGCTTTGTGTCGTGTTGGTCGACTGTTTTAACATCTGTAAAGGCGGCAACGAAAGAAGTGCAAATCACCAGATTTGAGGGGAACGAATTAAAAACTTTAAATACAAACTTTGAAGGATTGAAACAAATATTTAGCTTTCTAGTTTTGATGACGATGGTTATATAATTTTCAAAGGAATTCCGACATCGTTGAAAGGTAAGTTATTAAAATAATACATTTCACTCGAAGTAAGGCTCATTTTTTAATTTGTTACCACCGCATCGATCTAATTTTCAATACTACACATGTACTAATATTTTGTAAATTCAAATTTCAATAATTTCAACTATGGACTTATAAAATTATTTTCGTCATTACAAAATAGTTGAACAAAATAACACAAGACTTTTAAACATTTAATTTCAAAGCGTAATTGCTAATTAAGTAATCGTATGACGAATGCTGTTTTTTATTTTATTTGGAATATATGAATGTTTCGATGAACAAATTAAGGTAAATATTTGTAATGATATAGTATTGTTAAATCAAAATGTATTGAGTTTGTATACCCTCGCCTCGAGACCCCAATTTGGCGAGCCTTCACTATCTTTAAAAATACATGTATAACTTTTTTAAGTTGAAGCCATTCTAAGTAATACAAATGTAACAATAAGCTATGACAATAGCCTATTTAATGAATACTTGTATGTGTGTCTGAACCAACCTGTTCTTAAAAAAAGACTAAGTTAATGTCTTCATGCTGTAAAGCTATCTTAGCAAATAAATGCTGTATACTATAAGTGATAAGCATTTCTTATAGTATACATAAAAATGAAACAGTTGCTAAAATGATTTGTATGTAATTACGATGATCCAGTACATGTATTAGAATTATCAGAACGCAAATATGTATATGTATTAATATATGGGCCTCCGTGGTCGAATGGCAATGACATCTGGCTAGTAACCACAATGTCCCTCATCTTCTATGAGTCATCCCACCCTACACCAGATCTCACAGGTGAGGAAGCTATCCAGCTGACTTAGGGTAGGTCGGTGGTCCTTCCCAGGCACACACCAGAAGACTTCCTCCGCCGTTAAAGCTATACATCTCTCTGGCTATTATAAACACATGAGAAAAACTTTGTATGAACTTTTTTCAGCTCAGATAGTTTAAAAAATTACGTAGTTTCATGTTTAAAACTTATGTTACGGCTTTGTTCAATAAAAGCCATTTTACGACATCTCGTTTTCTGTTATATTTTTTAAAGCTACAAGCTTCACCAGTCTCCATCACCACGACACAAATAATGAATAACGAAACGAACAGAATCGAAATAAATTTGGGACAAGACTACTTAGCATACAACATACTCAATGGCCCAAGGTATAAAACGAGTGCAGGTGTAATAGGTGGTCTAGTGGTAACGCACGGAACTACTAATTAAAAGGGCATGTGTTCGAATCTCGACCCCGCCTTTCAATAATTCAGGGACACTATTTCAGTGTCCCCATCCAAACAAACCAAGACAAGTACTGTGTCTAGAAAATCACAGGAAAAGGGTTAGGCTTGTATTGGTGATTTATAACGGTCACGGTAAAGAACCAGGGAAAACATTCGAACTAAGAGTCGGGGTATTAATGCCCGGTTCTCCCGTACCCTCTCTCACTCCTCTCTATGGGGCGGCCCTGAAATGACCATGGCTGTAGAATAGGACTTTAAACAACATTGATTGATACATAAATAAATACGTTCTTATGTGGTATGATTAACCACGCCATCTTTGTCGTACAATCTGTTAACAACCTGGAAATTGCAACAATTAATGGCAATTTTGATGACATTTAGAAATTACCGGACCAATCCAAAACTATGTTTATGCGATGAACATTACATCAACAATAAATAATTGATATGTTGTACCTTTAACTTCAGGGAACCATTTGTTGATAAGCTTGTTTCATTCTAGTCTCTATAGTTTGTGTATTCTATTCAAACCTTACAAAACTGGAGATAAAGATTTTGCTCTTTTATTGTTTACTTATAAAAAGTACATGTAATAATTTAACAATTATTTGTCTGTTGTTAAACGGCCTGATCGACAACTATGGTCAGTTCAAGGCCGCGTCCCATGGAGCGGGGAGATAAACAACACTGCATTATTAAATGTAGATAACGTAATTATCAAAGACTATTTTATGCTAACATTTTAAACCTGTTCTTAATAAATATGGAAACAAATGGTAACATTTCTGGTCAAATTTATAGACAGAAAAAACACTTGAGTCCATTATTGAGTTCTGACTCAATTTTGTTCTTGAAACTGGTACATGGCCGAGAATGTGCCAAACGATTTACTATTGTCGTGGATTCCAGACCGAGAATCTGTTGCAAAAAAAAAAACGTAAATAATTTTCCTATGAACATTTCTCGTATACGGCTCCCAAAGGTCAACACTAACAATGATACGGTGTTTAATAAAACTTGCTTAGCAGTAGTGTAAGATAATAATGCTAAAGCAAAAGTCAATATTTACAACTTACATTTGAAGTGACAAAAGGTAATAGACGACTGACATTGTCGTTAATTGCATTTATCAAACGGTGTGGACGAGGTTGGCGAGTTATATGAACAAATAAAAAGGAAGATGCTAAGGGAAGTTGAACTATCAGTCAGTTTCCAAGAAGGACGACTTTGTCAAAACAACATCATACTAAAAACAATTCATATTCGAATAAGTCTTAAAATTCCTCTACATTTTAACTTCACAATAGGACCATGACAATATCTAAACATCTCCACGATCCCAACAAAGGAAGTCTTCGTAATGTGCTTTTACTCTACAGTGACACATGTGGTTTTATTACACAAGAAAACTGTAATTAAATCGACACTATTAGACAGATACTATAACAAATTCTAAGGAAATACAAAATATAAAATTGAATATTAACTAAGTTAAGCCGTATCAGAACTTATAAAACAAAATTCTGAGGATGTGCATGGGATCGATTCTGCTCTGCACCCAACTGTATACACTTTGGTTGAAATTAACCAATGGATAAAATTCGAGGACTGATTAAAAAGTTAACCAAAAGTTAACCAGAAGCAAAATGGCTGCTCTTGGTGTACCAAATGTTAGATGTACTCAACTTCAGACAATTAAATAGACGAACTGAGGATCTTGATTTAAATCTTACTGGAAATAATTTCTTATTAAATTTAACCAAAGTTTTATGCAATCGCATTACCAAACTTTCACTCAAATTTTGACCCAACCTCAAATTTTACCCCATAGGTTAAAATTAACCAATATTTAATATACAACTGAGTGCATGTATGGACCCTGGGTTACATCGACTGTCAAAACAGGACAAATCGCAAAATAAGTGTGGTTATTGGCGGGACGTTAAAAACACTGTGGTTAAAATAGCATCTGTTTTTAGAAGTAAATCACTGCTGGTGCCGATTTGCCCAATAAAGCTATGACATATGTAAATTTTGTCATCGACTACCATTTGTAATTTATTTTTATTTTATTTTCAGGAACCAGCATTATAATGTTGCAGGAAACTTATAGATACATTGTTGTTATATGTATGTTCTCAACATTGTATTACATAAACACGGCATACGCTAGTCCAAATAAAGTATGTACACCACTGACAAAACTACGAGGTCCTCATCAACAGGGGGCTTGTGGGGACACACTTCAGTTTCTTCTAGATTTGGCGTGTAGCGGGTTTGGTGGCTTCAACAGTCGTGGTAAAAGAGAGATTGCAAAAGGTAATGTACAAATTTCTCCGGACCCTTATATCCATTTTCTAGAATGTAATTGTGTCTTTATCGAAGGGATCTTCAAGGGCTTGTTGAAGATTCGCTTGCTTCCTTTCTAATTTTACCTATAGCGGTGCTTTTTACAAACTGGTATTGAATTACTATTTCTTGTTCAGTGAAATGCATTCTAAAATTGTAAATGTTTTACGCGAGTAAACATGAACTTCTAAATTGCAATTTGTGTACTTGATAATTCATTTTTGAAAAACCACTAGACGATATTTGGACAAACAGAGCTTTAAACTGTCTGTCTCCGGACCACCGAGTATGAACAATGTTCATAATTACGTATAATGGGACCCCTTGGCTTGTTTAACCGATCTCGCAATACCTTTGCAAATAGCTATATATAACCATTTTCACTGTCGAATCATTTTTAAACTTTCCCCGGGTTTACTGAAATCAAGCAGCCATAAAATCTCTAAGTAGTGAAATTATTTTATAATTCTAGACACAAATGTTATTATTCAAGAGACAATTTAGTTGTATACGTTGCTTAGTGCGTGATATCCATTCATACGGATTTAAAATAAGAATGGTGACGAACATCGTGTGGTTAGGGGAAAATGTTTTTGTTTTTTTTGTAAAACAACAACATACAAAAAGAAACGGACTTGCTCAAAATAATACGTTCAACAAATCCACTTCAAACACAAAACCCAAAAGAATACATAGAAGCATAACATAAGTAGTGGGCAAACATAATCTACACAAGACGTACCATTGTGGAATTGTCTGTACCGAGGCCATGTTTACCTAATGCCATCAGCGGCTTATCAAAAGCAACATAACGTGTTTCAATAGCAACGACGTAAAATGGATTTCTCTTACAGGCCCGCGTTTCATATGAGTAAATCTGTGACGTATTTTTTATTTCAGTAAACGAAGAAAAACAACTCGATGACGTCACGATGTCACGTGCTGATGCCAACACGTACCTTATAAACAAAAAGACGAATTACCACGACACTGGCATAGTATGCGAGTGTTGTTACCATCAGTGCTCTATGTTTGAGATGCGAACTTACTGCTTACTACCATCAAGTATAGGAAAACGTGGAGATAGCCTGTTGAAACGAACTCTTGATAATACAAGTAAAACAGAATTCGATGGCACTGTTTAAAATATTAGTCATGTGATCATATTGTTTCATATATATAATGTTAGTGCTGTACGGTATTATATGAAATTACATAAGCTCATATCACAAGTCTGAAAGACGATATAAAAATGTGATTTTTATGGTGAACATTATTACTACAATATACATTTCCAGACAAGCTATTTTAAGGCTGGAAGTTAACATAATCGTAGTTAGGCCAAGAATAAAAATACAACAAAATCCCTGAAAACCAGACTCCCTGAAAACCGGAATTCCCTGAAAATTGGACAATTTTTCAAATCCCCTTTTTTCGGAATTTATCATAAGTTCTCTGAAAAACGAAATTCTCTCAGAAAATCGGACATTTGGTCCAGTCCAGAAGGTGTCGATTTACAGGGGATTTACTGTATAAATGTTTGCCCTAACATGACTGACTCAGAAAAACGAATGCGACCAGAAAAATATTTAAGGTCTAGACTATTTTTTCAGTACGAGAACCACAAAGAGACATTCCGTATATGACATTATGTTTAAAATAATTTGCTTTCTGTGCCTAATCTAGCACCTAATAACTTATGTTAAATTAAAAAATCTATTTTCAAATGCACGTTTTTTGACTCGATAAAATATTCGAATTTTTTCCCTAGCCACCTACCAAAAATTTCACACTTTGGTCGCGTTAGGGCAAATAGACATTTCTAGGCGTTATGACGTGGACAAGTCAATGTTATGCGACGAGTGGCCTTGTATCTCTGCTACGTACTTTTTTCTCCCATCTATAGTCAATTTAGTATATATATATATATATATATATATATCTATATATTCAATAGTTGAAAATATGTTGGTAATCTAAGTACTGAAAGTACTCATTGAAACTGAACTTATATAGATTTGCACTGCAACGTGGAACCAGGACTACTTTAACAATTGCATGGCGGATGTAGAAAAACATAGTAAGTCGGTCCGCATCAAAATTAATGCTCTCTGAGCGAGTACAGACGGCAATGGAATTCTGAGTTATCGTTCAGTTCCCAAAAAAGGGTTTTCTCAAATGCCTTGAAGTCGCTATTAAATCGTATTAATTATGCTGATCTGTTTTTTTTGTTGGTAATATAATTTCCCGAATGAACTGGCTACAACAATACTGTCATTACACAGAAGATAAAAACCGATTCTCTTTAAGTTCTAATTAAGTTCTACACATGTTATAGACCAGTAATTAATCAACACATATGATGATTGTTGTATGTTGCATGGGTTAGCTTATCTTTGGCCATAAAATAGTATTTGGAATGGTATGGTGGCCAGAGGGAGACATATCTTAAATCGGATTTATCCAATTTCTTTTGCTATTCTTTAAATAATGAACACGGAGGGGGGGGGGGGGGTATTCTGTGAAAGGTTGTGTTCGTATGAGTTCACTAGGAATCATTTTTACATAAATTTTAAGAACCAATTATGGCATGTAATAGTCGTGTTCAGATATCCAAAAGTAATAAATACATCCTTCTATTATTTTCTGTTTATGATAATTTAACTGTTAATTTAATTTATAGTATTTTGATGAAATCTTAAAATCGTAGTAATATATTAAATCTAATTAAATAGAGGGTTATCAAAGTGCTACAGATTCCATTGTGCTGCATTTAACTAATTCTTACCAATGAAAGTATTTCTATATTTATTGAATTACAAAAGTAGTCCAAAAATATTGAAAAAACATAAGCTGGATTCGAGAGAGATATCATTTGACCCGACGTATCAACACCTAATTCATGTACTTTCGTTTAATGCAACCAGTTTTATTCATTATAAAGGGACACAACAGCACTCAATGTTTAACATCTTAAATCATTTCATCCGGATATTCCACAGAGATATTTCATAATAACCTCTAATCTTTAATTATCAAAACATATCTCCAGAGATTTTTTAATCTAGTTTTAAGAAATACTCTGTCTTAAAATATGAAGACAGATTTTATGTAATTAATTCAACTAATGACGTCATCAAAACGTAACCATGGTGATGCTTATCTAGCGATAACGTCTTGGAAACGTTGTACAGTTTGTTTCTTTTCATACATATTTTTTCGAAGGACAGGAAAAAAAGTCCATTGTAACTAATACGTATTTCACCTCTAAATAGAATGAACAATTAGCTTAAATAATCTGTAGGTATAGTGCGACATCTCTAAAAGCAACACCCGTTGGGAGAAGCATAATTATGTTGTTGTTGAGAGGTTGTTGCTCTAGAGAGGTTTAGTTAGTAGTTAAAACGTACAGTGGGAAAATCATGCTGTTGTTACAGGGATGCTGTTGCACAAGAGAGGGCCGTTCTGGGGAGGTTGTACAGTACTTTATATTAGTCACATGACTGCTAAGTGAATGATAAACACCTGTTAAGTACATTTCTATTACCTCTTTAAAGCATATTCTACAACGACAAATAATGCATGTGATTTATGCCTGTTAATCTTACCCATTCTAAAGACAATCTTGAGTGTTTTCTAATTGGTTGGATTTACACGTTAAATAAAGTTTGACAGTTCATCAAATCTGATCTTTATTTGGCATCGACCAGTATTAATTGCTTTCCCTGCGTTTATTTTTTAGTTTATTGTCGTTTTTCTTCGTGACGTAGGAATTTGTCATTACGTCAAATAAAGATCGATAATTTAAACTGGTTTCCTTTCCACTGTGCAGAAACACCGGGGACCATTTTACTGACAAATAAGACAAACTGGTTTCCGTTTCATGTTAGAGTGCCGAAGTCTCTGTGCAGAAACACCGGGGACCAGATTACTCTGAAGCATTCATAACATTAGTTACAGGCGAAATGCTTTATACAAAAAAATGGACAATCAAAATAAGTTTCTTCAAACGGGAGAACGGACAGACAGACTGATACGAGTTTGAGATTTTCGACAATTGTTTTGCCAACAAACTAAGAACAATACAAAATTAGAACGAAGATTTCTAAAAATGTAAAAAAAAACGTAGTTTACAATAAGATATAAGGAACTACATTTGTAAGTGTTTTGAATGAAGTTTTAAATTTATTATTGATTTATGTATTTACGAACATACAATTATACAAGTCATCACGTTTTTTTTTTGGATGTAAATGTAAACGATGACACTAAATTCAAATAAATGATAAAAAACTCAACTTCTCGCTTTATGTATTTTTGAGTTATGAGTGGCGTTACAAAGAAAGGCGGATTACCATATGTTTGTTTGTTTGAGTTTTATGCCCCTTTTCAAAAGTCAGAGTCATATGAGGTGGACATTTCATCTAACTATCGTTCCTGGGAAGAACCAGAATAGCTGTTCAACTAGTTATCCTGCTAAACGAGTAGCCTGTACACTGATGTCTCTTTTGTTTGTTCATTTAGTTTTACGCCCCTTAGCAACAGCCAGAGCCATATGAGGCGAACATTTCACCTCACCACCGTTCTTGGGAATAACCAGTATTAGACTCCTATCCTCCGTAAGCAAAGGCCTACTTTCTCCCATAAAGAGACATGGTCGGTAGCTGGGCTCGGACCCACGACCAACTATCAGGCGGATTACTAAGTTTTACTAGTTTTGCAGAAGCATCATGAATTATATGTTTAACAAGACATGTTATATACAAAGAGGCATACACATAATTAAACAGACAGTTAAAGCAAGGTTACATTAATATAACACTCATCCATTATCGGTTATACAGGAATACAGGACAAGACAAAGAAGCAAGGATTGTAACATTAACAAGAACGATAGACAAGAGGCTGGTTAGATTGGACTCGATAGAAGAGAATACGCCAGCTAGAATAGCTTAGAAGAGAAACCCAATCGAACGCAATCGCACCCGAAATGTCTGCATCGAAATATTAGGTATAACTAGAACTAACCGCCAAACTAATATTTTTTTAACCATTTGGATAAACTAATGCGCACTCTGACATTGTAAACAATGCTGTTTTGTCATGTGACTAATATCTCTTCCACCTCTTCTAACCATCGGGCGGAATAGATAGAAGAGCTTCTAAAATTAGAAGACAACCAATCGAACAGTTTGGAAGAGCTCTGCCTCTTCCGGAAGCTCTTCCGTTTGACCAATCGAACCGGCCTAAGGTCAGTTTAGAATAATTCACACCTTTCAACACTGATAACAAAATTTTCAGTCTAATCCACACACTACAACAATCGATGTTTTATTTTTGTTTGCTTAATGCTCTGGTACCCGTTTCATTGACATTGGTTAGCTAAATAACAGTTAATAAACTCAAAATCTTGATAACGGTAAAAATTCAGACATTTACTCGTAACAGCTGACAACTTTAGATCCCCAAAACTATCAATTAATAAATCAGTAACTGTTATCAACAAAAAAGTGGAAGAAAGATTTTGTTGGTTTTAGACTGGTGCTTATTAATTATCCCTTGAGAAATGTAGGAGGAATTGCGAACAGAAAGAGTAATTCTTTAATAACAAAAAATGCAAAATAAACAAAGGGTCGTAACTCTGTAAAAATGGTATAATCACACAATTCTGAATATAGGCGCTGGAGAACTTAGTGAGGGTAAGCCAGTCAAAGTCTGTATAAAACAAGAACTTCAGACATATAATACCACAAAACAAGATCAAAACAAGATCTTTGAACAGACTCAAAAAAACAACAACAAGATCTTCAGACGTTAAATACCTCAAAACAAGATCTTCAGACCCTAAAACCCCAAAAAACAGCAGATCTTCAGCAAAACATCATACCTTGAAATAAGTTCTTCCGGCATAAAATGCTAAATCGGATGTCAACGAGTTGATAAAGCGTGTAGACAAGGGAAGTAATCAATACGGAACAAGTTTAATAAATCCCGGCACCCAGTAATTGAGGGCAGTTTCGTTTGGCAGGCGGACCGATATGGGATGTCATAGGGTTTACATAACGGATTGTCATCCTCTGACGTCACATAAGACTTTTTATAGTAGATAAAACACGTGAGGTATAATAATTTATTATACCTCACGTGACTTATTTACTCTATAGTCTTATGTGACGTCAGAGGGTGACAATCCGTGATGTTACCCTCTGACATTACATTTCGGCCCGCTTGCCATAACGAAACTGCCCTCACGCGCTCACGCGCTCACGCGATTTTACCGGGTGTCGAATTTTAATCCATCTCTGTCGTATCGAATACTAACCTTGTCTAGACACTTTAGGCACTTTAATAGAATATACTTGTAGTTTGACATCCGGTTTTGCAGTAGACATTTTGACAGCAAAAGTAACTATGGTGTCAGAAAGAAGGTTCGTTTCAATTTCTATTATAGTTTCGTTATATTTGTTACAATGTTTGTTGCATTTAGTGTCTTTCTTAATTTTTTTTTTGTTCGGTATAATAAAATAAATATCACATCCCACATAGGGTGATAGAACGTAATGTTCACCCTTGACAAAGTAATGTCAACCTCGGCTAACGCCTCGGTCGACATTACTTGTCTCGGGTGAACATTACGTTCTATCACCCTATGTGGGATGTGATATTTATATAATAACATATTGGATATACCGTAAAAAACGTGTTTCAAATTGTTCTGACTTAAAAATTGTTACTATAGCAACGAAACCAAAACCTTTGCAATCACATTAATAAGACATTTTTTCAAGTTAAAAATAAAAGTATGCAGTGACTTAGACCACAGGTAATACAACGGCTAACTGTGATCTACGTGTTTTAGAAAACACTTTTTTTGTCCTGTGATTGGTCAGCTGGAGTCAACTGTGGTCTAACCTCAATTATTATCTTTATTACTGTTTCGTTTGGTATACAATCTCAATATCTAATTCAGAAGATCATTCGTCATTCAATGTAACTGCTCTTTTATTCTAAAACCAATCACACCAATAAACACAATAGAAGATATCATGTTATACAATAATGATGTATAAATAGTACTTAGTCCCATAGGAAACAACTCCGGATTGGATTAGGGGGGGGGGGGGTTGAAAAAAGGAGGACAATACAGCCCCTTTTGATTACCAATACAGCCGAAATCATTTGTGTGTGCGAGGGGGGGGGGGGGGGGGGGCAAGACCACCATATCGTCCCGGCTCCTGCTACGGCACCGAATACCACAAGCATTTACTTGGGTAATTTAGAGACACAAACAATTGCCATCAAAATGTATCATAGTGAATTAACATTTGTTTAGGTAACTGCAATTTATGTTAGAATAGTTTTGTACTCATAGTTTAGTTGACCCATCAGAAAATGAAACATACTTGTAAGTCCAGAGAGGAGAATATCGTGATCAGATTTATATCCAATTTAGTAGTTACCTTATATTATCATGTCACTGTGAATGTACTAATCTTCTTCCTTGATAGTGTTTCATCCTCCTCCAATATGTTTCTCAGCGTTTGGTATTCTTGTGAATACTCAAGACCAGTTTAACATTGAATTACACTAAATTGTACACACATTTAGTTCACAGGTAGAATTATATAATATAACAGTTATCTTGTATTTTTAAGTTCACAAATGAATTGTTTTGTTTCATTTTAAGCTGTTGAAACAATCAAAGTACTGAAATTACTCATGGAAACTGAACTTACTTAGACTTGCACTGCAACATGGGACGGGAACTAGTTTTAACAATTGTATTGCGGATGAAGAAAAACGTTGTACTTTGTCCACATCAAAATTCATGCGCATCGATCGAATGACGGCTATGGAAAGCTGAATATCTTTCCGTTTTCAAAAATATATACATTGTATTACAAATATTCGAGCGTTAAATTTAATTACACACATAAATATCCTAATCTTCTTTCTGTACTGGTTCTTCGCGTCCTCTAAAACGACTTGTTGTCTTTACATGTAGTGTGTCATTAACACTTGTGTGTACTCATGACCAGTACAATAAATTACACTAAATTTAGTTCACAAGTATACACATATTTAGTTCACAAGTATACACAGATTTAGTTCACAAGTATACACAGATTTAGTTCACGAGTATACACAGATTTAGTACACAAGTATACACAGATTTAGTTCACGAGTATACACAGATTTAGCTCACGAGTATACACAGATTTAGTTCACGAGTATACACAGATATAGTTCACAAGTATACACAGATTTAGTTCACAAGTATACACAGATTTAGTTCACAAGTATACACAGATTTAGTTCACAAATATACACAGATTTAGTTCACGATTATACACAGATTTAGTTCACGAGTATACACAGATTTAGTTCACAAGTATACACAGATTTAGTTCACAAGTATACACAGATTTAGTTCACAAGTATACACAGATTTAGTTCACGAGTATACACAGATTTAGATCACAAGTATACACAGATTTAGTTCACAAGTATACACAGATTTAGTTCACAAGTATACACAGATTTAGTTCACAAGTATACACAGATATAGTTCACAAGTACAGTCAAACATGTGAACAAAGGCCACCCTTGGGAAAGACAAACTATGGCATTTATTGGCATTTGACCTTTATAAAAAGGTTATGTTGTTCTTGATAATGAATGACGATTTCTAAATGAACGTTTTTTTTCTCAATTTGGGTTTTTTCTATGGTTGCTTACACAAGTTTGAATGTATACACTGATTTAGTTTACAGCTATACACAATTCATACTGTCCTGTCTTCCTGGAAATGTCACGCCACACAATAATGCACCAATTGTACAATTTCTAGCTCCATTGTCTTCAAAACCTTTAACCTGATCAAAATATAAATTAGATGCTACGCAAATAGTTGTCATGGTAACTATTACACAAATCCTGGTCACTGCAGGTCATACACTTCCATGAAAATTTGACAAAAATGTTGGTTTTCCTCTACATGTGGAGAAGTTGCCGGTTGGTTGTGGAAGGGTTAGTTGGAGTCCAGGAGAACTCATGGTTAGATGATTCGACCGCAGCATATAACTGAAAAATTGTTGAAAAGTTACAAATATTGATTAAACACTATATCGGTTCATTAAGGGGTGAATGTTACATTAAAATGTCTCCAATACAAAAACAGAGATGATTTTATCAGACACGCTATTGGCTCCAAAATATACTTTTGATTGAAAAGGTCATATACATTTGTAGTTATCTTAACTTACACCTTCATGTACCACTGTAAATTTCAACCACTGAGAATTATTCCTCTTAGCTCATCGTAATCAACACTTTAACACGTTCTGGAAGAAAAAGATTCAACATTGTTTTATAACATTGTTACTGAGGCCTAAAAAATGATATTTTTTATGTTTGTCCTACGCTACCCAAGTTTGAAATTCTTGGTAGACAGGTGCGGA
This sequence comes from Lutraria lutraria, assembly GCA_964023205.1. NCBI lineage: Eukaryota > Metazoa > Mollusca > Bivalvia > Venerida > Mactridae > Lutraria > Lutraria lutraria. The sequence continues at coordinate 16,083,125 of OZ026851.1, read as the reverse complement.
TTTTTTATACATATATTTTTTCTTGTTGAACCAAGACTGAATCAAAAACACACGTTTGAAAACATTTAATTTTCATTTAACACAATTTAGTTGGTGTTAGTTAGACGCAGATAGCATATTGTTTCAAAAAAAAAAATCTAAACCTAAAAGCTGAAGATTCTTTTTATGGATCGATCGCGTTAGGGCAAACATTTTTTTCTTGGCCTTTATCATACATTAAGCAAAAGTTTCTTTATTCCCTGAATAAAATGTGAATATTTTACTCGTTTCAAAATTTCGATCTAAAATTTTAACGAAACAGCCTTAATTTAAGATATAGTATGTAATATACATGTACAGGTAAAATTATGTTTCAACGTCCAATTGGCTCGTTACTCATATTTGGTTCCTACACAGATATTCTGCACGTGCTGCACGGGCTCAGCGTAAGTTATCATAAAAATATCCTACAAAAAAAAATATCATAAAAAAAAATTATAAAAAATATTTCATATTATTTGTTATATGTATTTTTTTATGTGACATGACCCTTTGAGCCCTGTTGGGAATGCCTACTTTGTGGGTACCATTCCTTAATTACCATGTCACGTGATATAATGGCGATCGGTCGCGTTTTTTTAGCGCTCGTCGAAAATGTTGAAAAAAAAATGGAATAAAACTGTGTATGGTGATTGGATTATTACAATAATTGTTGTAAATGATATGGATATAAACATGTATGTTTATAATGGATGCATCTAAACGTATTAAAAAGCGAAATAATAGAAGTAGTGGAAGCAATAGTGACAATAGAGCAAAAAACTGCAAAATTGGAGGTTCGTCAAGGGGTGCTGAAGACATTAAGTGTAAGTGAAATGTTTACAAGAAACTACACGTAACTCTATTTTGTATACCTCTGATAACTCTGAAGTGTTTATAAATTGTTCTGAAAGCCCAGATAATAAAATGGGTTCCAGCTCCAAACAATCAGGTACTCAAGATCATCCGAATATAGCGGATGTCATGTAATATTTAGTGAGAACTGAAGGTCATTTGAGCGAAGTCAATACAAAATTGAAGACTTTAGATAAGTTAGAGGAGAAAGTTGATAAGATGGATAAGGATATGAATAAAATGTGGGTAAAAATTCACAGTGTTCATACAAAAGTGAATGATAAAGTGATGAAACTTGATGAACGAGTTGATAGTTTAGAATTCGTAGATAATGCGGATCGTGACAAATTCAAAGAATTGTCAACAGAGAATGAGAAGATTAAAGAATCGTTAATACATATGAAATCGCAATCAATGCGAAATAACCTTATATTTTCCAACATAACAGAAGGACCAGATGAAAAAACGGACGAAACCGTGAATATAGTGCGTAAATTCATGGAGCAGGAGCTGAAAATAGACAACGGTGTTGTAAATGATATTGGTATTGAGAGAGCTCATAGAATCGGTCCTCCTAAACATGGAAGTTCTATAACGAGAAATATTGTGTGTAAATTCACGTTATATAAGGACCGCAAATATATTAGGAAACAAAGAAAGAATCTTAAAGGATCAACCTATTACATCAACGAACAGTTTCCGCCGGAGATTGTTGAAAAACGTAAAAAGCTGATACCACGTATGAAAGAAGCCCATAAGAAGAACAAAAAGGCGTGGATCTCGTACGATACCCTATTTATTGATGGTGTACCAGTAAGAGATGGCTAGGATCTTGTGGAGGATGGAGTTAGAGTATTAGTATGGAACTGTAATGGATTAACTAAAGAAAAGTTGGATGATGAACAATTCATTAATGATCTTATTTCCAATGAAATAATATTTCTTTGCGAATCGTGGACAAATACGCACAGTCAAATTGATTTACACAATTTTGAATGTTACAATTTTTATAGAAAGTTTAAACACAAACATGCCAAACGAAGTAGTGGTGGAATAGTGATATACAAATGTATGTAAAATCTGATATAAAACCTGGTGTTGAAATTGTCAAGAATCATTATGATAGCATAATCTGGTTGAAATTTGATTAATATTTTTTTCATATGTCATGTGATGTTTATTTATGCGGTCTATATCTATGGACCGATGACAGTCCAGCTGCTAAGTTGTATAACATTAATTTATTTGATGTATTGCAAAATGATATATTTAAATATGATCAATTAGGTCGAGTATTATTAGCTGGTGATTTTAATGCTAGCATGGGTACAAACCCAGACTACATTGTATGTGACACATTTGTACCAGATATTGACCCCGAATTGTATTGTCCAGATCAAGCCACTTAACGGGCCTCAAAAGATAAAATATGCAATGCACGAGGTACTCAGTTATTAGATCTATGTAAAGCCACCACATGTAGAATTGTGAATGGTCGTCTCGGACATGATTTGAACTCAGGTGAAATCACATATTTTAGCCATAAATCATGCAGTACAATTGATTATTTGTTGTCACAAGAAAAAGATTTTTGTATAATCCATGATTTCGCCGTCGGGAATTTTAATATCTATAGTGATCACGGACCTTTGCATTTTACAATACATTGCGAATGTTTTCATAAGGAGTTTGTAGAATCTGATACTAGTTTTATGTAAAATGGAATGCTGATTTCAAACAATCATTTAGACGAGGTATCATTGCTAAACTACCAGATCTTAATTATTTATGTTTGAATACAGTTAATTGCGACACGACATACGTTGACGACTTAGTGACAAAATTTACTAACTCTATTTGTGAAGTAGCGGATCCATTGTTTAAGAAAACCTACAGGGAAGGCAATAGACCTATTAATGTCAACAGTAATAAAGATTGGTTTGACCATGAATGTAGTACATTAAGATCAATTTATCAAACAGCTATAAAGGAGTTTAGTAATAATAAAACCCCTGAAAATCACGCCGAGCTAAATCATGCAAAATTTAATTATAAAAAGTTGATAAATCATAAGAAAAGAATACATAAACAAAACATGTGTAAAAAATTAGCTGAGTTAAAACGCGGACGTCCCCGAGACTTTTGGCGGTTATTTCGCGGGCATGATCATAGTAGAACTACTTTATCTATCGATGATTTTAAACAGTATTTTTCTTCAATGTTTGAATCGATTCAAACACCAAATATCACTGAGGTTGATGAATTTTTTGCGAACAATGATATCAACGTCAATTTAAATGATGATATATCTACTGATTTAAATAAACAAATAACGATAACGGAAGTACGCAATGCTGTAAAACGTTTGAAACGTAATAAAGCATCGTGTCCCGCGGATAATTTATTAAATGAATGTTTCATTGATGCTATTGATATTTTAGACGGCCATTTGACTGATTTATTTAATGTTGTTTTTAATTGTGGTGTTTTCCCTGAAAATGGGCTCAATGCTTTATAATACCACTACACAAAAAAGGTGATTTTAATGATGTCAATTATTACCGCGGCATTACTTTATTAAGCAATCTTGGGAAAATATTTACAAGTATTCTAGACGCGCGAGTAGAAAACTGGTACAATAATCAAAATGTTTTATCAGATGCTCAATTCGGTTTTCGAAAAAATCACAGTACAGTCGATGCGATTTTCGTTTTACAAAATTTGATTGATCAATGCTTGAATGACAAAAGAACGTTTATACTGTGCGTTTGTTGACCTAAAAAGGCCTTTGATTCAGTGAACCGTGATGCCCTGTGGTTTAAACTATACAAACAAGGGCCTCATTTCATCAATATATTCTTATCTTACGTAAGATTCTTTCCTACGAAGACACTTACGACAAAAGTTACGAAATTCTTAAACCGTTTTATCAACTGTTCTTATCTAAATGTGTAAAGACCGCGACACAGTCTGCACGGGTAAGTCTATTCACCGGCCCTAGCTATGTAAATAAGAAAAATACAATTGATTCTATACATATATTATATAAAGAGTTTTATTTTACTTCTCAGCCGAATTTTGTAAATTATATACCAAATTAAAGATGAAGCTCTCATCTTTCAGAAAATGTAAACTATTTGATATATCTTATCTGAAAATATGTTTTTTAAACAATGTGAACATGATATTATGTGTTTTTGAGTCGTTCAAACTTGCACATAAAATTCCTTTATTCGCACATATATGTATGTTGGACAACCTAACCATACCTTTTATGATTAATGCTGATCAGATCAAATTAGTATCGTTTGAGCAATAAGATTTCACAGTGAGAATCGGAGAAGAACAGTTAATAAATACGAAAACTTCAGATGCATTTTAATACCTATTAGCTTTATTTTTCAATTTTTATCATGAAAATTTGTTTTATGGCTATTTAACGCACATACGATCGGTTAAAGAGAAATACCAAAAAGGTTTCTTTTGAAGATAAAAATATGTTTACGGTCTTAAAATAAGTTTTAAAAATATCAGATTGTCAACAAGTTATTACATCAGCGATAGGCACATACGCACGTTACGTTAATTTGAAAAGTGAACAATACAAAAATGCCATCTACGTCGAAAGCTAATATCATGTCTAATTATCGTTAATCACGGTGTTTGAAATAAAATGCATTATTCAAAAAAATAACATTTGACAGTGCTTCTAATCCCTGCAAATACAACTGAAAGTTCACCATTTTTAGTTTTAATTTAAACTAGAAATGTGTACGGAGGACACGAACGCCTCCCGAGAGAAAATATTTGGATTTTAAGTGAAATCGAACTTGACCTGTATTTTGTTATTATATCCCTTCATGTAAAATATGAAACCAATTCTTGAAATATTTCTTGAATAAAATATCCTTAAAATATTTAATATATTTCGTTATTTATGTCGTTTTTGCTTCTTCATAAATAATTCTGCATCAGTTTCTGAGTTTATCTATGATGACTTGCTATGAATTGAAATGTTGTACTTTGTATTCACAGATTCTTTTGAGGACTCCATAAAACAATTTATGGTGACATTAGTAAATACAGATACCAGTGCCTAATGTGATTTTGATGTGATAAACATTTAGATAGATAAACATTGCTTTGCATGAATTTGGGTGCAAATATATTCAGCCACTGTTTTGCTGTATTAATGTTTGATATGAGCATGAAATCCAAGGACGACTGTATAATCTTAAATCTTTATTACCTTGTTTACATCTTGTTGTTAATGCACATATTGTGATAAAAAAAAATTCCAGCTGAGAGCCCATGCATGCAAGTACTTCATTATGACTTTAGTATATCATCAATTATAATTTATTTATTATTTTATTCAGTTTGTTGAATTGAGTATGATACAGGTATAAGTTATTTAAAACTACCAGTAAACATGCAATTGTATCCTTGACAACATGAATTCAGTGAAGCAAATGATATCAGTAAACTTTATCAAATGCATTTGTATGAATTTGAAACAAATGATGCACGACTGAAAGATGTTCTTAACCATTAATGTTCAGTTATGGATGAAATATTCTACAGCTATACTGAGCCTCTGTTGTTATAAAATCTCCTAACTGTGAGTAATGATATGACAAGCAGAAATTTATCTTACATCGCACTCAACATACTTAAAATAAAAGGCTGTCTCGTAATAATAAAGGCAGAAGCCGCGTTTTCTTATCTTTAAGAAAGCCCATGAGCTATCGTAAAGTTAAATAAGAATCTTTCCCAAACTTAAGAATTCGTAGCTAAGAAAATATTGATGAAACGTATTTTAACGCTAAGAAGGGAGATAAGACACTTCTTACTTAAAAAGTGGCGTAAGATGTTTGATGAAACGGGGCCATAGTCTAGATTGAAAGATTTTAAAAATGTTTCGAAGCATGAATGATATTGTAAAATCCAGTATAAAATTTTGTAATCAGTATTCGGACTTTTTCTAATTGCAGTGGGCTTAAGCCAAGGCCAGACAAATTCACCAGCATTTTTTTTTGCCTTATTCATTGACGATATAGAATTGTTTTTACAACGAAGTAACTTATCGGGTTTGACTGTAAACGAAATATGTATTATCATTTTATTGTTCGCTGATGACATGGTTATATGCATAGGCACTCGATTCCGTGATTTTTATACGTTTACAGACGTAATTTTTCAATTTCACACATCAAACAACGCAAATCTGTCGAAAGAAAAATCTTCATTTTTTTCCCTTATTGAGTGTATAATATACTCTCGCCATCTTTTCGATTGACGGGAGTGACGAAAATAAGCGTGGGTCCCGGCTTTCCTTCTAATCTGCACGTGCTTTCCGGGAACCTTGCTTCCGTTGTAGTGTGTTCCCCAACTTTAAACGTTTTGACAGCTTTTACAAGGAAAGCCCGGACCGTCACTACCGTCAATCGAAAAGATGGCGAGTTCACTACCTTGGAGTATTTTATACACTCAATAAGGAGGAAAATGAAGATTTTTCTTTCGATAGGTTTGCGTTGTTTGATAGGTGAAATTGAAAAATAACGTCTGTAAACGTATAAAAATCACGAAATCGAGTGCCTATGGTAAAAATCAGAAATACGCAATTTAATTCAGTATCACAAGTTTGGTTCAAACATGTGTTTGCGGTCACCTCCGAATTAAAGCTATCCTGTAAATAAAGGCCATTCTTTTAAAAAGTCGTTGATAATTAAAAACAAAGTGACCTCCGGATTAAGACCACCTGTCAACAAAAGCCACAATATGTCTTTTCCCCAAGGGTGGCCTTTGTCCAAGGATTTGGTTGGACTTTTTCATATGAACATTATGGTTTTATAAATAAATTCGGGCACGCCTTATAACCTACCACAAGTCTAATTACAGTGTAACCTCTCCAGAGCGTTCCTCTCTTGAGCAATTTTAGATTGTTCGGTGGAGGGGCTATGTTAAGCGTAGGTCTAACAAAGGGAGAGGGGATATCAGTAACAGCCTCTTTACTAACCATTACAACCGAAATTATTGGGAAGGTTAAGTCCCCCTAGCCCCCGATTCCTACGACTACGACCCTTGTATGAGCCATATCAATTTTGTTTTTAAAACACCCAATGAATTTATCGTACGCAGTCATGTGTGTATCATTTCTGAAGGAAAAGGGAAGTTTTTTTAGATGCGGTTGTTTTTGTAGAAAAAGGTTAGCTATTGTGATCACTACGTCTGTTTCTGCATCATCTGTGTCGTCTGCCTCGTACTGTGGAATCATTAATTTTCGTTGGGGAATTAATTTCGTGGATTTCGTGGGTCGGCTCATCCACGAAATCACCACGATTTTTAATGCAAAGATGAGGCATTTCTGTTCAAAAATCAATATCCGCGAATTTATGTCCCCACGAAATAGCCATTTTAGTAAAAACCACGAATATTGAGCCCAACAAAAATAAATGAAAATACAGTATTAGTCTGATTAGAGATATCAATATGAAACTTAATAAATGGATAGATCTCATTTAGGCGGTGAACAGACGATTGCGGGCCTCTTGTTTATACTTTTCATACGTATTAGATTCATTGCTTTAATCATAAAAGAGTCTGTCCATCTGGGTGAACTAAATTCAATGGTGTACGGGCGATATTAGGTCAGAGGTTATTACACACTTGAGATCGGTCGCCGATCTCAAATCTCTCATTTTGTCTTATCTTTTCAACCATAATACTTTGACAATGGAATTGAGATTTAATCTCGGAGATTGTTCTCAAGTTTTATTACACCGGGACTTGGTCTTAACGCTTCCAGCTTTTGTCTCTTGAAAAAAGCCTTTCTCTTAGCTAAAACGCCTTCGGGATAAATAAGAAACACAAATGAAAACTCCATTTTTGATTTCTTAATGTTTGAACATAAGATATAAACATGTAGATCAAGTTCGTGATTTCAGTCAGAAACTAGGAAGGTTTTGTTATTTCAGTAATGAACAATCCTTAAACCAAAGCATATATAGATAGTTAGATAAATAAAACATAAATAAGATGTGAGACCCAGGGTCATAATTATAGGCAACTGATGAATTTTCGAAATCACTTTGCCAAGCCCTGATATCCGCTGCTGGGATATTAATTTGTATTTAAAGGGATTCCTTTTAAGCGTTTAGGGTTTCATGACTGTTATTTCTTATACCTACAAAATATTGGAAAAAATACCTGCGCTTTTTCAATGTTTCGTACATATGACTATATAAGCTATACCGGAATCTTAAACTCTTTGTGTGATATTTTGACGCCTAGAACTGGCTGGATATCGTTGTAGAATTTGTGAGCGCGGTTGTGAATAAGAAAAGCCAGGCGGCCGTGTGCGTCTTCAATCTGTTCAACTTAAGTAAAAGCCAAGAAAAAAGTAAAAAGAAACAAAAAAGGAACGTAAACTACAACATACAAGGATTGTAACTTCCATATTTAGCTTTTTTTGTAAACAATGAATTTATAACATAAACAGGATTTGCAGCCACACCAAAAGGTATGTGAAACGTTTTATTAGAAAATACGCAGTTTTCTTCTTTTTCTCTTTTTTTACTGATTTTAGATAGCGCGTTATGTATTTCTTAAAGTTTCATATTTTACAAATTATTCTTTATTTTATTTATTATTTTCCCAGCGGTTATATATCAAATATAGCATCTCTGAAAATAAATCAAAGTAACAAATATGGAACTTTGTTTAACTTTGCGATATTATTTCAAAGCCCCATCAGCTTTTTGGATGTTAAAATGAAAGTAGATCTTATTTTACCTAGAAAGAATTCTTATCAGTGAAACTGACTTTTACCTGCTATAAAACATTTCGAACTTTTCTTTATTAATCACGAAGTACATATAGAAATGAAGCACTGTTTTCAATGATATTACAAAGAAAAAGCATCTGGCAACATTTTCTAAAGAAAGGCATTCTGTAAATATTGTTTTAGGACAAATAAAATAAATGTCTTATAATTTACTATCATTTTATCTGTTGTTGTCTATTGTCTGTATTACTAAATTAAAAAAGCTAATGGGCGTTTAAGCATATTGGACACCACTTTTTTAAAACAGTGTCTTATTCAATAAGATATTTCTTTGCAAATATAGTAAAACCTGTGAATAAAAGTCACTCTTAGGAAAGACATAATATGACCTTTATTGTCAGGTTGTATTTATTCGGAGGTGATTTGGCTCTTTATTAATCAATGACAGTTTCTAAAAGAATAGCCTTTTCTTCACGAGTGATCTTTATTCGGAGATAGCTGTTGACCTAAGTTTGGCTGTAAACACAATTTCTGTTTTTACTTACTGTTTGGTTAGTGTGAGCCATATTCTAGGATTTCGTATTTGTGTCTTCCCGATGTTCCATTGTATATAAGCCGTATTGGATGGTTAACAGCTGATTGTATGCAACTTCTACTCCATGGGATTTTTTTTCACTTTCCAAATTCTAATATATGGATTTGCCACAGTATTAAAGCCATATAGAAATAAGGACACACTATAAGGAGCATTTGATAACGAACTTTAGCTACTAAAAACAATGCATTTGTGATGATAATACATGTTCATGTAATAATAAGATTAAGAAACTATATGTCATGTTCATCAATATCGGGAATAACACAAAAAAGGGATCAGTCATCCCTTATTTCTATCGTGGCCCCTAATACCGAGGGAATAAACCCTGGTTTGGAACTTATGTGGTGGACTAGTAGTATTGCAATGGACTGCATATACTAATCCAAAGGTCTTTGGTTCGAATTTCGGCTCTGATATCTCCGGCACACTTTTCACAGTCTCCCAATTCCAATTATCGAGCCATTGTGTCTAGAAAATCACAAGAAACGGGTGTATTGATTATTTAGACAGGACAAGATAAAGAACCAGGAAAATCTATCCCAAATAAAAGTAGGGATATAAATGCCCGGTCCACCTATATTTTCTCTCCACCTATATCTTCTCTCCACCTATATCTTCTCTCCACCTATATCTTCTCTCCACCTATATTTTCTCTCCACCTATATCTTCTCTCCACCTATATCTTCTCTCCACCTATATCTTCTCTCCACCTATATTTTCTCTCCACCTATATCTTCTCTCCACCTATATTTTCTCTCCACCTATATCTTCTCTCCACCTATATCTTCTCTCCACCTATATCTTCTCTCCACCTATATCTTCTCTCCACCTATATCTTCTCTCCACCTATATCTTCTCTCCACCTATATCTTCTCTCCACCTATATCTTCTCTCCACCTATATCTTCTCTCCACCTATATCTTCTCTCCACCTATATCTTCTCTCCACCTATATCTTCTCTCCACCTATATCTTCTCTCCATCTATATCTTCTCTCCACCTATATTTTCTCTCCACCTATATCTTCTCTCCTCGCTTTGCGGCGGCTCTGAAATGACCCTAGCTGTTGAATAGACCGTTAGACAACGTATAAACAAACAAACAAAAAATAATAATAAAGCTATGAGTGGTACAGACTGCAGAAAAAATTGGTTCATACATACGTGTCCTTAGTCAAGTGAAAACATTTGAATGCGTCGACATAATGAGTCACGTGGGATAACACATATCTACTCGGACATTACCGTTACTGAGAAATACGCCTCGTACATTAGTGTAGGGTTACAAATTTTGGTTGTTTGGTTTCCAGTCACTACTTTTTCAACACTATGCTCTTGTTTTTAAAGAATCATTCTCAGAATGGTCGACTTTCAAACGTGTTTATCGTTCGCGATTGATAAAATAGGCATCAAATTTCCATTAAAAGAGTAACATGTTGTTTTCATCATTGGATTCCCTGGGTCAGCCATGATGGAAAGTAGCCCGTGAACAACAACAACAATATGGCGGCTTGCCTTTTATGTCCGAGGTATTTTCTTCAGATAAACGTCAAGTGCTTGTGGAATAATTTTATACGACTACAAGTTTGACGCAATGCCCTTTTTGAATTTAATTGCGAAATATATTGTTTAAGTATCGCAAATATGTTACCACAATCGTGCATGATCTGATTACGTTCTTACGTTACTTATTGCACCATTTCTAATGAGAATTAAAGCGTCGTTGCCATAGTTACTTATAATTGCAGGCGCATAATGTGTACAGTTTCATGGTGTTACGCTGCATGACAAATGTTGCTTGGTCGTCATTAATTCTTATCAGGTTAGGTCTGTTTTGTAAATAAGTCGATTCGTAAAATATCAATAGTGAGAAACACAATCTCTCATTGAAGTTGAAATACAATTATGTTCTTGTTTCAAACTGTATTTTACAGCACTAAGTGTTTCTAAAGCGTGAAATAAGACTTATTTGATACACTAATGTAACTTGGTACAGAACAAAACGTCGCCTTCTATGCGTATTGCAACTCGGAATAAAAATTGAGCAGTTTATCGTGATTGAATTGGCAACATCAATTCGTATATTCGACATATAATGAATTAATATTTAATATATCATTAATTATATAGCTCATTTAAAATGCCACAACTGACATCATTTTGTGCTATGGTCTTTTTTATCAAATAGTTTAATACAAAATTGCATAGGTGATAGGCCGACTAAGAAAATATCAATATCGTCACTCGCTATGCGCGCATGAGTTTTGATGCGGACCAAAGTACTCTACGTTTTTCTACATCCTCCATGCAATTGTTAAACTGGTTCCACATTACAATACACGTCTATGTAAGTTCAGTTTCCATGGATACTTTCAGTACTTTGATTTCTTTTTTTCTTTCCAGGACTTCGCTACAATGTTCGAAGACAGTTACAGATATATCGCTGTCGTCTTAATGGTAATGACGTTATATAATATAGACCAAGCAAGCGGCGGACCAAACAGAGTATGCACACCACATACATTAAATCGAGGTCCCCATCCGATGGGGTACTGCGGGAGTGCCATAGACTTCGTTCTGGATATAGTTTGTATCAATGGCTTCAACAGCCGTCGAGGGAAACGCGGAATAACCGAAGGTAGGAAAAAAACATAAGGCGTAAACGAATAGTTTCTGATTAACCGTCTTATCCTAATTTTCCCCTAGACCCTAGACTTTTTATTACGTCCGAGGAACGGTACAACTATTTCTAGCCTGTTTCACCCTTCCGCACGCTTTCATGAGCCAAAAAAGCCCCGATCTACCTACCTTTTTTTCAGTGAACGTGTCACCAGAAACAAATATTTTTTTTATTTACGCCTAGACTACAATTTGTTTGCTAATGGTTAAGCTGCGAACAAAATTTACTTCTACAGTAATATTGTAACAGCCAAGATTTTGTTTCGTTTGAATATATTCATTTTATTTATTTTTCAGGACACAAAGAGCTTGGCGGCTTTACCTTGTCTCATGAGAACGCTAAGACATACTTAGTTAATAAAAAAACTAGTTACGCACATACTGGCGTCGTGTGTGAATGTTGTTATCATTATTGTACAATAGATGAACTTGCCTCATATTGTTTATGATCTGACGTCATCAACGTGAAAAAAGGATGTTGAAAAGAACTCAAAGAAACTGAAATCAAGAAAAGTGACATATTCAAATAGTTAATATTTTGTTTATTCAATGTCTTGAAAAACAACAAAAATCGCTTACTGATCAATTTCCTTTAGGGAATTTATTAATACGTTTTTCTAATAGTTTTAATATGAAATAAAAAAGAGTCAAATATCAATGACAGATTTTTTTTATTTATGTTAGATGCTTAAAATATGATAATTATATATATAATAAGATCATTATTGATATCTTTGTTGTTTATTTTTCAAATCAGTTTTTACAAATAAAATAAAGAACAAAATAAGTGTATCCAGAAAGTATATTATCAATGACGCATCAATGGATATTGGAAGCAACCTGTAAATTTTGATTCAGAAAAATGAAAGGGAGATGACTTGGAAATTAAAAATCAACAAAATAAAACATATTGAATGTTTAAGCAGGCATAGTTTTCCTCTTTCGAGCGTAACATACATTGTTGTTTATACTTTTGTGAAAGCGAGCGGTGGCATGTAAGAATTCAGCAAACGCTGCTTGAATTGTTAAACAGTGAAATAAAATGTTAGGGGACACTTATAACTATCATGTGATTTTAAACTTTTTGTAATATATGTAACATTTCTTGTCAGATATAGCTTTATACACTTTAAATAATAATAAAAAGAATAAATCTACGAAAACTATTCATACTCACCATTTTGTCAGTTTTAAATCCGGGAAAATTCAAGAAACGCCAATGTCGGATTACCAGGTAAAACCGAGGTTGGACGAAGTCAGTAGAGGTATTCCAAATGGAATAAAGAATTTCACGAACCAAATGCATGAATAAATATGTGCTTTAAAACATTTGCTGAATCAAAATAAAGATATACTAGCGCCCGATACAGTAAAACCTGTGAACAAAGACTATCCTTTGAAAAGACAAATTGCAGACTTTATTCGTTGTTTCGGGTCTTATATCCATAGTTCATTACATCCATGCCAGTAAAATAAAGAAGTGCGTTCTAGAAGAAGTACTGTATCCCATTCTTCCTTTCATACGATTTCACTGTAACCGCGTTCAACTGTAGTAAGAAACCATCGCCTCGTCATTAGATGCCAATGACTTGAAAAATACTAACAGCTGGTTTTGTCATTGCATCATTGTGTCCTTCTGTGGTTATCAAACCAGTTTCTCTTGTGCAACTCTCCACATTTACGTATATTATATTAGTAACAGTGTCCATTGAGGACTTTAGAATGAAAAAAAAAACTCAGTTCACTCATTTATAATACAAATGAGGTTTGACCAAAAGCAGACATCTTCATTGAATATACATAAAGTATAAATTGGGTGATTGGCTGTCGATAATTATTCATATTTTCGGGTTTGAATTCAACAAATTTTTAGTTCATCTTCCAATAGCCGTCACTAACCCGAAGCGCATGGTTTTGATGCGGCCCAAAGTAATACGTTTTTCTATATCCGTCGTGCAATTGATAATTTAACTAGTTCCCGTTCCATGTTGCTTTGCATGTTTATGGAAGTTCAACTTCCGTGTGTACTTTGATTGTACAAAATATCACATTTATATTCAAAGCATTCATTCATTATTTTGCACATCAAAGGAAAAACTTAAACTCCTCGTCAATAAAAGGATAAAAACTACCAAATCATAGGAAAATGCCAACAACAAGAAACATTGCATAACTAACAAATACATCAATCAACAAAACATGATTCAAAGAATTTGTCACAAACACAACACTCATGGCTAGATTATAAGAATCCACCATGAGCTTCTATGTAGGATAAGGATATCTCACCCGAGGGGTCGGATTTTAACCAGGGACGAGGCTTGCCGAGTTCCCTGGTTAAAATTCCGACCCCGAGGGTGATATATCCTTATCCTACATAGACTGTCTCATGATGGATTATTTTTCTCCCACTCATTTTGAGAAAATACAAAACACTCATGACAACATCGACAAAATTGGTAAAAATCTACTTTTTTACCTTATCGTTTATCACATCTAAAAGTTGCACAGCCGAAGAGATCGGTATTTTAAAGTACATACTAAAAGTATGTACCAAACACTTTCCCCGCGTACAGCTTTCTCCAGTGTGGTTGAATTAATTTACAGTTTAAAAATGTGAAGGTCGCATTTCGTCATCATGAGTGTATGAATACACAAAGTGTAAACACATATTGAATAAACGACAATGTAAACAATATACATTTATTGTGTAACTATTTATGTCATGAGACACATCCAATAAAACAGTATTTAAATCAATAAAACAACATGTGTTTTGAATATTGAACAGTTAACTGCAACAGTTAGGAACTATTTGATAACGCGACAGTCTTCGTCACTATGACTGCGTAACAAGTCACAAAAGTTTAACGGGCGTGCGACTTTCACTCAAAATCAGAGTCGCTTGACACAATTATTCTTCGTCGTTTTGGATTAGGTTGACTGTAGTTATTGAAGTTAATGTTAAATGTGCAGTTCTTCATCATACTGCCGGCGAACATGCCTTCAACGACACTTTGTGTTTTATTTTTGTTTTGCAACACTGATTGTGAACTCAGGTTTGGACGAACCTGCATTTCTCTCGGCCTAGATGGAGAACGACCTTGTTCACGATGTAAATCAACCTGATTCATTGGATCAATAGAGCTTGTGGAGGGTGGATACGTAATACTGAAAACTATCTTACATGAGTAAAAGTGGGAGAATATAAGAATCCACTAATTAATGCGTGTTTACTATGCAGACGTAGTAGTAGTAAAAGTAGTCCCGTCAAGGTTGGAATGAATTCACGTGCGGTGGTCGCTCATGTAAGAAAGATGTTGCTAATGTAAGATAGGATTTTCTTATATGAGCTGAAAACCTATCTTACATGAGTAAAAGTGGGAGAAAATTGTGTCTTAGAAGTGTAGGGGCCGCGGCCGTTCTCCAATGGTTAGCACACTTGACGTGTAACCTGGCGATCAGGCCGGCTTCCTATCCCATTCGTGGCAGGTCATACCCTTCTATGAAAATTCGACGAAAATGAAAATACATGTATTGACTTTCCGTCATTGTTGTCAAATTTTCATGGAAGGGTATGACCTCAAATGATGACCTACCGCGGCCGGGAATCTCAGCCGGATCGCCAGGTTACATTGACCCCACATTTTTGAAAAGAAATAAAGCATAAAAACAACCACAGTTCGGATTGGAAGGAACAATTGGTTGAAAAGAAGGAGCAGCGATACATATTATTGAAGGATGTATTGTCTACTGTGAAGCTTGACTATTGACATGATACCAGAATCATGTTCAAGTTGCGAACGCTATGACGTAAGAATAGTCATGTCAGTTACCGTTAAGTAAGTCAAGACAAACTAAAACCAAACCATATCAATGTTCCTATTTTCTTTCTCATTTACATGATTTTTAAACTCACGATCTCATGAAGTAACAGTGAAGAACTAATTGAATCAACAACTCATTAATAGCATCCGATCACTCTGATAAAAATAGGATGCTAAAATAGAACATCATTTCATGAGGGATTTACAATAGGTTATAAAGATAGAAAAAGCTTTCCCAAAGAAATACAATACAAACTCTCCAAAGCAACGCAAATATGTTGTAATTGATAGGTAGTTGCCCGAGAGATGTAGAACTGATAGTTAAATCGTACAGTTGAAAAATCATACTGATGTTGCAGGGACGTTGTTGGCCAAGAGATGGCCGCTCTGGTGAGATTGAACAGTACACACAAAATATCACACCAACCCCAAACCAACCAACCAACACATAAGAACGTACATGCAATGAAGGCCAATGCTCTACAATAGATTATACACGAAAATGGATTTTAAAAATACACACAAAACATCACACCTTTCTCAAATACTAACTTCCCCAAATCAGCCAACCCCAAAGCACCCTAACACGTAGGATCGCACATGTTGTATATACAACAACTTTTATTCAACATTATTATATGATAAAGGACAAAACGAAATCTCGATGCTATTGGAAAGGTCTGCTGCAAAATGATTTTGACTTGATTTTGCTTTTAGGAAATTTAGACTCGGCGCTTTTATAAGAGCCGTATTGGTAACCATTACATGAATTGATTTTGTTGCCATGTTAATTTTAAACATATTATTAACCGGTAATATCAAATGCATTGCATATATTTTCTTCCTGGCTTAAGGTATACACATTCTACTTTGATACCAACAAGCATTTATTCAAAACAGTGTCAGTGAAAACTGGTGTGTTCTTTTTATAGATACTCTGAGTGTATGTTTTACATTTACGCACATTTTGCACTATTATGCAATTCTTTCGACAGAACTGTTTTTTTTTATAACTGAACAATTGTTCAGCTTTCCACAGCCGTCACCCGCTCGCGAATGCGCATGCATTTTTGAGGCCTAAAGTACTATGTTTATCATCCGCTATGCAATTGTTAAACTAGTTCCCGTGCCATATTGCAGTGCAGGCCTATGTTAGTTCAGTTTCCATAAGTACTTTCAATACTTAGTTTGTTATGATAAATCATCTTTAGGAGAGTGCTTAATGGTAATTATTGTGTTATCGTCAGTAAAGTGCGCCATTTGTATGTATTGTCCCTTGAATGATATTCTTACCCAACGATCGCCCAGTCAAACTTCTTCTAAAATAACATACAGATTTAAACACATCAGATTACATTAACCAAGATAAGATATCCGAGGCCTTCCTAATTGCTTTTCTTATAAAACATCATCTGACAATCGCGTGAGCCGGAAAGTTATGATAATGGCGGATAGAGAGGCTAACATAATGAATGCTATCAATAAAGGACTTTGATGAAGGTCTACACAGCTTGAAGAACATTGTAACAGTACTGATATTATACTAAATATAGTGTGTTAATTGAAGCCGCAATCCCTTACCTTTTCAGACAAAGGCTGTTTCTATAAATCGATGGCAGTTCGGGGTAATGCGACCAAAAAACACTGAAAAATGGGTTTAAAGGTATGCAATGTTTTTGTTAACAATAAACGCTTGCACGAAAGTCGAAATAAATAAGGCCGCGGTCTTAGTATAGTGGTTAGTGCGCTGGTCTTAGTATAGTGGTTAGTGCGCTGGTCTTAGTATAGTGGTTAGTGCGCTGGTCTTAGTATAGTGGTTAGTGCGCTGGTCTTAGTATAGTGGTTAGTGCGCTGGTCTTAGTATAGTGGTTAGTGCGCTGGTCTTAGTATAGTGGTTAGTGCGCTGGTCTTAGTATAGTGGTTTGTAACTCGGCGATCTGGGCCAGAATTACGGTGGCGGCACGTCATACACTTGCATGAAAAATGATCAAAGATGTCGATTTTCCTCTACATGTAGAGAAGTCACCGGTCCCTCGTGGAATGGTAAGCTAGAACTGGTTAGAATACTGTCCTGGAAAACTTGTCAAATTAGATGAATCGGCCGTCGTATCGGCCGAAAAATTAATTGTTAAACCCAAATAAATAAACGCAATAAATTTCAATTCTTTTCGTAAATGGCTACACAAATTTTGGGTTGGGATATTTGATTAAGACCAGTACGCAACTTCAAATCCGAAATGGTGATATTAATGCCGTGGGTCGAGTGGTTAAGGCCGCTGACTTCAAATCACTGTAACCTCTCACTGATAGAGAGTCGTGGGTTGGTGCCCAGCTATTGACCATGTCTCTTAATGTGAGAAAGTAGGCATTTGCTTACGAAGGATGGGAGTTTAGTACTGGTTCTTCCCAGTAATGATGGTTAATTGAACTATTCGCCTCATATGACTCTGACTGTTGAAAAGGTGCATACAATTCAAACAAAGAAAACAAAATGCATGTTCGTATGTTACGGTGGATTTTGTATCATAGTTTACATTATTGAGTGTACTTTACAACATACTAACAAGTTCCTTTTTAGCAACAAAGGTTTTGTATGTAGCGTTCGTATATGGCTCCATCAATTAAGTGATGTCCTCACACTTTCAATTAATGAACAAGTAAAACGTAGATTCCAATGACGTTCGTCTTAAACTTTGTATCTGTTAAGACTATAAGTGTAATATGATCTGGTATCTTCCGTGCCAAGAGAAATTTATGTCTTTATGAGTTATTTTAATGAGGTCGGTAAGTAGATGTGACATTTACCGATTAACCGATATAACCAGAATTATCTCTGGTTTATATTTTCTGTGTATTCACGAGATTTAACACGTCATTTTTAGCCAATCAGAAGGATCCAATTTACAAATTTACGTTTCAAATTCATAAAGAAAGTTACTTATTCATGAAGAAATTTATTCACGATTAAGTAATGTTCCACTTAAAGAGCAGTGGGCGTGTCTACACTGGGTCGGATACGTTATTCCTAAGAGGTTTCCAAATGAATCATAACCTACACATAGTGCTCGTCCCACTTTCTTATCCAATCAGTAACGAGGATTTTTTTAAAGTTTGGCTTTCTTATAGTTTAAACATATTTCATTGCTTTTTATCTTTCATTTGACATTACAGTTTGTCCTAATTTCTCGTCCAATGAAACGTCCGCATTTCATTTGAAATTTGAAAAATATATCGCATAAAATGTGCCTAGAACCTGATATGGAGAAAATACGTCACTGCATGTACAGAAATTAAGACAAACTGTAAATCAGTTATCGTTCATATTTTGAATTTTATGCGACATATCACTGCGCTCCGCTCCGCGTCGCTTGTGATATATCCCATAAAATTCAAAATATGAACGATAACTAATACTTACATAGAATAAATATATACAATTTGTGCAAAGGGGTCGTGCCACAAGTCACAGTCTAAAAAAACTTATTTATGGCTCTTCCCGTTAAACGTAAATAAAAATACATCAGTATTGATACATTACCCTAGACCTACCAACCCATAACAACTCTGTCAGTCTCTTGGAAGGTTTCACCTTATCAGCACAGCAACAGGGAATTAAAATCAAAGTACTGAAAGTACTCATGGAAACTAAACTTGCACTGCAACATGAAACGGGAACTAGTTTAACAACTACATGGCGGATGTAGAAAAACGTAGTAATTTAGTCCGCATGAAAATTCATGCGCGCCGAACGAGTGACAGCTATGGAATGCTGAGCTAAGATTTTGATTTTGTCCCAAAGACGTAATTCGTATGGACAAGATAAGGGATAAGGGAACTGGTTATTCCCTTATGTCCAGTTAATACATGTATACAAGCTGTTGTAGTATACTGAAATATTACCCGATGATTAGAACCCAAGATTGTATGTCTTATGAACTAGACTCACTGTTGCACATTGATGGGAGTATTTGCTGAAGAAGGTTCCATTTACAAAACATATGGGCTCATGGTAGAGCTTAGTGTTTTAGATTTGTTAATGACGACGTCA
This sequence comes from Lutraria lutraria, assembly GCA_964023205.1. Taxonomy (NCBI): domain Eukaryota; kingdom Metazoa; phylum Mollusca; class Bivalvia; order Venerida; family Mactridae; genus Lutraria; species Lutraria lutraria. The sequence goes on along the minus strand of OZ026851.1, from coordinate 16,063,316 downwards.
TGTTTGTGTCATAAATTTTTTTTGTCAAAATAAAATTATATGGCGACGAATTTTGCGTTATCCGCCGGAATGGCGAACTTTATATTGATTCAGTTTTACTAAATAGATGCATATTCTCTAGACATAAGTCGAATCATGTCACTCCATATACTGGATTGCATGAGGCACGAAGCGTCGAAGGGAATTCTGTTTTATATTTTAGACAGTTTGTGAGGCTTATGTCTAACTTAAATGACTGCATTTGGTGTTCTATTTTGGCATTTTACATTTATCATTCGAGTGTATGGGAAATGATAAATTAGTGATAGAAAATGTGGAATAGAATTATATTATCAAATAGCTTTCCTACTTCTAGCGCATAAACCCAAGAGTGGTCTTATGATTGAAACTGCATCAAGGGCACGTGTTTCTCGTGCTAAAATGGCATGTAAAATAACGACCCTGACGTTTAATATTCGGCCGCTTAAAATAAAGATCAAACATAAAACTTTTTTATTTTTATTTACAACACACATTAATTATAGGATATATAACTCTGTGTAGTCGGAAATCGACTTGGTCACGGGATTCACGTGAAAATCGAAAGTCCGTTGCGCTCTATGTGTTTTGTGAATCACGTGGTTTTGTAGAGGCTCAACTGTAGAGGGGCTGAACCAGAGTTGTGTTCTCATATTCTTGTGCTTGGGGGATATATTTGTACATTTTTTATTTGTCAAAATATCTGAAAAAGGAAAAAGAAGTTACCTGAGTTTGGGGTTCTTAATAACGTGGTATAGTTTTGAGAACAAGTCAATTTCATTTAGTCAGGTAAAAGTCGAGCGCAACCAATATCCGGGAACCAGTGTGTTTATTTACATTTTTGACAGCTCCTGTCAGATTCAGTTAAGCATAAAATATTGGAATTGTGCTGAGTAACGGGCATTAGGTATGCACATGAGCATTTCTTATGTTTAATTTTGCCTTTATGTCATAAAAACGCAAATTTACTCATTTTTTCGCACTTTAAATGTATCTAATTCATTTTTCTAAATGATCTGCTCACCTGAACTTGAAAGCGAGGCTCGAATCATGGCATCTGGGCATTTCGAACATTTAATATAACTTATCCTTCTACCAGAATTGATCTTAACTCAACTGTCGTAGTGCATTGTAATATTTTACCTTATTTATTATTTGTGTCGGTAATTAGCACCTGACAATAACTGGTACCCCCGGGGCTAATTAAATTTTTAGTCAATAATAGGTGCCGGTCTATCGATAAATGGAACCTATACACTCATCCCCTACATTAGAGTCCCTGTATAATAGTTTCCATAGCAACAGGTACCTCCTTTAAGTTTTGCTAGGTTGAAGCAGGGACACGGTCCCTGGTTGAAGCAATGTAGAAATTGTTACAACATTTAATGACAGGGTTCTCTTTTAGGAAAAGGGGAAGATGCTGGTAAAAGAGGGAAAAATCAGATCAAAGTGGCAACTTTAGGGAATATAATATATTTTTTTAATACAGCCACCTCCGAATAAATGACATCCTTTGAATAACGGCCGTTCTTTTAAAATGCCATTGATTATTTAGAACACAATTAATGACCTCCAAATAAAGGTCACCTGTCAATAAAGATAATATTTTGTATTTCCCAAGGGTGGCAATTTGTAAGCACTGTATAAACTTAAAACAAATATAAAAATTAATTTGTGAACTGAAAATGTAACATGATAATGTTATTTTACATAAATGCAATCACCATCACTCTTAGACAACTATAGCTTGTCCTTATAATTTCCTGATTGGTCAACTGAACTGTGAGTACAGAAACATTGATAAATAAACATAGATTGCAGTTACTAACGAAATATTAATTCATTATAATATCAAGTAACTATAGTAACTGCAGTTTGTGTTATTTATGTGTCATTTTGTCATATCTTACAGGGCCGTAGGAATAGGCGGTAGTAAGGAGTAAGCAGGGCTTGGACACGTGCCCGCCCGAAACAGACCTTTCTTTATTGATTTGGGGAACCTTTGATTGGAAAAAATTGGATCATGAAACCCCAAAATAGCACAATAAAGGGCCTGCCCTCAAATAATGTAATAGTAATTAAAAGGGGCTATAAGTTATAAATTATCCCCCCCCCCAATTTTCAGACACAATCTAAAAATTAGCCCCTCAATATGAACTTGGTTCCTACGGGCCTGTCTTACATTGTGTGTAATGGTGTGAATGGTGTTAGAATGAAAGAGAAGTTTCTTTGCATGATGATATGAGCTACATGGTGAGGCATTGAGGTTTTATTTAAAAAAAGTCAGTAATGAATATTAATTATCAATTTAAAGTATATAAATAAAATATCAGATATTCTTATAATTGGCAGACTAATGGCTTGTATGTGATAAAATCATAACGAAGTACCTAAATTAAATAAAATTTCAATAACTTTTGGAAGCAAACTTATAATTATAAAATAGAAATGAAAGGGAGGTAACTCGGAAATCAAAATTAAAAAATCAAACACTTTCAATGTTTAATCATGCATAGTTTTCCTCTTTTCCAAGGTAAAGTCAATTTTTGTTGATATTAATTTTTTGCTTTGTTAAACAGTACAGTTCTAGAGACTGCATGAGTACTTCATTCTGATAACTTGTGTAACAATCATGTCTGTTAAATTTCAGAGATGTCAGTGATTAAATTCTTTAAATAGAGAAAACACTATAATGAGATTTTGCACTTTTTGAATTTTATGTTAATGAAGCATTTATGTCAAATGTAGTTTTATACACCTTTAAGTTTTCAAGGAATTTCACAACTAGAGTTTTAGCATGAAAATTCAAAGAAATACTAATTAATGTTATCATACGTCACGCTAATTGTATGCTGACGTTATTACAAATAAGTTCAATATTAGCGTGACGTAACAATTTCACAACGTTATTCATGATGTCGAACTTTACTATAATGCAATTTTGTGAAAAATAATGCGTAATGACATAATTATTATTTTTATATATTTAATAATTGCTTGTTAACATCTCTACAAAATCAACATGTGATTCATTAGTTGATTGAATCTACTTCCGTTTACCAAATGTACACTGAAATATAGTTGGGGGTCAAAATTACAGATACGGGAGTATTTTTAGCGCTTAACGTTCCCACAGGAAAATAATGACGACAAACCCCCATTAAAACTTATATGAGCTTATTCCGCAGATAGAGAGCTTGCAGTTTGTGTATCTAAAATTACAAGAGCGGTATGTTTGAACCAATTTTTCGTGTAAAACATCGATTTTACACCGCTGATATTCATCGTAGCGTTGCTAAGAAACGGGTCGGAAAACAAAAAAAAATAAAACGAACAAAAATGGAAGAAAATGCCGTAGTTTCAGTGTGAAGTATGACATTATGGTATATTTACAACTTATGATTTGAGATAATCTGTGTAATTAAACTATGATGTTTTGGTATATTAGCAACTTTGAGATAATCTAGTGTAAATTATGACTTTATTTAAAAATATTTTTGGGGGAATCTGTAAACTTTAATGTTGTGGTATATAATGGCAGCTATTTGAGAGTATTGGTGTAAACATAACGATATCATGGTGCAGTAAAACCTCTCCAGAGTGGCCCTCTGTAGAGCAACAACCTCTCAATAACAACACCTTCAAAATTTCCTAAAGTTGGCATTTACTATAAATTTAACCTCTGTAGAGCAACAACCTCTCTATAACAACACCTTCAAAATTTCCTAAAGTTGATATTTACTATAAATTTAACCTCTGTAGAGCAACAACCTCTCTATAACAACACCTTCAAAATTTCCTAAAGTTGATATTTACTATAAATTTAACCTCTGTAGAGCAACAACCTCTCTATAACAACACCTTCAAAATTTCCTAAAGTTGATATTTACTATAAATTTAACCTCTGTAGAGCAACAACCTCTCTATAACAACACTTTCAAAATTTCCTAAAGTTGGTATTTACTATAAATTTAACCTCTGTAGAGCAACAACCTCTCTATAACAACACTTTCAAAATTTCCTAAAGTTGATATTTACTATAAATTTAACCTCTGTAGAGCAACAACCTCTCTATAACAACACCTTCAAAATTTCCTAAAGTTGATATTTACTATAAATTTAACCTCTGTAGAGCAACAACCTCTCTATAACAACACCTTCAAAATTTCCTAAAGTTGATATTTACTATAAATTTAACCTCTGTAGAGCAACAACCTCTCTATAACAACACCTTCAAAATTTCCTAAAGTTGGTATTTACTATAAATTTAACCTCTGTAGAGCAACAACCTCTCTATAACAACACCTTCAAAATTTCCTAAAGTTGATATTTACTATAAATTTAACCTCTGTAGAGCAACAACCTCTCTATAACAACACCTTCAAAATTTCCTAAAGTTGGTATTTACTATAAATTTAACCTCTGTAGAGCAACAACCTCTCTATAACAACACCTTCAAAATTTCCTAAAGTTGATATTTACTATAAATTTAACCTCTGTATTGCAACAACCTCTAAAGAATGGCCAATATTTGCAGCTCCCACAGGGTGTTGTTCTACAGAGGTTGTACTGTATATTGAGATAATATGGGTAAACTTTGAAGTTGCGGTTTATTTAAAGCTGTTTGAGAAAGTCTGTGTAAACTATTAGTTTGTGATATTGAAAACCATTTGAGTAAATCTGTGTGAAGCCTCCAGTTTGTGGTATATATTAATCAAAGCGCTGATAGCGCTGGAAGAACAGGGTTTGATCCTGAGGTTAGACAGTTGTATTATCAGCAACAGAGTGTCACACACACAGCCACGACCGTGGTCCATTGTTTATTATTTATCACTGAAAATAATAGTAATGTATTTACATGTTTTAGGCAGTTTGTTGATTATTGATATTGTTTTTATCAATTTTCATGAAAACTGCATATAATTATGATTTGGACTTTTCATGTAGATTTGTTTTTTATTTCATTGAAGTACATTTTTTAACACAACTATACTTTCTCTTTGATATCTTAGCTAAGTATTTGAATATAAATATAAATAAAAAAAATTATGCTACTACCGAGCATCGAACCTAGGACCTCTCACTTCGTAAGCGAGCGTCCTTACCGCTGGACGCTAAGGAGGAGTTCGTTTTCAATATACATACAAACCAGCTGCCAATAGCTCAGCTGCGCAGTAATCTCATCATGTTCGACTTTTGTTTTAACGTATTTCATTTGATTCCACTCATTAAGCAACATATAATACATTATAATCTTTACACCAAAGTCGTTTTATATGGATAGTGTGAACCAGATATGACCAATTACCGTCTTCTCCTTGGAACTATTTTTTGGCGTTTGGTGATGAACTTCTTCATTGGTTGTGATAGGGGAAGCCATGAAATCTATTTTTAGATTCTGCTACAGATTTTGATTCTGTGAGCGTCGAAAACTGGTAGTAACCAAGAACAAGGTTGCAAGCAACCCTGTTCAAAAACCAATTGACCTGCTTCCGTGGGTTGGGATATTTGAATAAGACGAGCATGTAAAGAAACCATTAATTTTTAAGGATTTCCGTAATATGGTGATATTAATGCATGGTAACCTGCCTCCGTGGTCGCTAATTCAAATTACTGTAACCTCTCACTGATAGAGTTCGTGAGTTTGAGCTCCGCTACCGACCATGTCTCTTTATGTGAGAAGTAGGCAGTTGCTTACAGAGGATGGGTTCTTCCCAGGAATGATAGTTAGGTGAACTGTTCGCCTCAAGTGACTATTGAAAAGGGGCGTAAAACTCTATATAAACAAACAAACACTAATAATGAGATAGAATTGGTAAAGCATGAAGTTATTGTGTATTGTGATTGATTTGATAGAATCTGTGTAAACTATGACATTGTGGTAGTATATAAACAATAACTCAATTAACAATTACTTAGTGACAACAAGGACTTATATATACAAGTCCTTGGTGACAAAGAAAAAATAAAAGCAAAATATCCTTTGATAATACCTGATATACAAGTAATCCAACTTTTCAAATGTCTACTTTACTTTGCTTAGGCTCATATTTAGTTTTCTGTACAAAACGCTGAGAATCATTTGTTTTTTTCCGAATAAGGTCATTTATCATAGTTCTATGATTGTGTTTTACATAAGTCTTAGGTACAAGAGTCTAAATTAGTACTTGCATCTCATTTCAACAATCCTCAGAATGTGTTGTCTAGTAATCCGATTTTACCAATAAGAACATGAGAAATGAATAGCATGTGAGTTTGTATTACTGTACGGAAGAAACTATTTAAAATTTGTGTCAAATACAATGTTTCAATGCAGACTATATTGAAATAAATCTTTTTGTCTGTCTGACTTATTATAACAACATTAATTACTCGGTACAAAAGTTTATGACTATACAAATCATTCGATTCATCTGATGTTATTATACGCCCGTTTCAAAACAGGTCGTATATTTGGGAACACCCAGGGTGGCGGGCGGCGTCCACAATGGTGTCCGCTCTCTAATTCAAACAGTTTTGTTTGGATCCTCACCAAACCTTATTGAAATGTTTATGGCCATGAGATCTCAGTAAAGTTCGATAACCAGCCCAATCGGCCTAGCCACTTCTGAGTTATGCCCCTTGACGCTTTGAAAAATGTATTTTAACGGGCGTATTTTGGGACCTGGCACTCTTGTTTGCCTTATTATGTTACTTATCTTATCATTGAACTATGATTTTTCTAAGTGTAAGTTACAAAGAATTGAAACATCCTGTACTGTGATACCGTACCTGATAAAGATTTCACTCTGTAATCCATTCAATCCTACCATGGCACTAAAGGTTAACAGCACTTTGTTTTTGGCTGAATTTCCATATATTCTGTGTTTTGATTTATTTTCGTTGGGCACAGTTTTCATGGTTTTTACTAAAATGGCTATTTTGTAGGGCTACAAATTCGTGGATTTTGACTTTTGAAAAAATGCCTTATCATTCATGGGATTTGATTTCATGGATGAGCCGACCCATAAAATCCATCAAATTAAATCTCCAACGAAAATTAATGATTTCACAGTATTGATCTACACCAGAAACACCGGATGGTCAGTTGACCTAACAAAGTGTTCTTCAGTTTCGCAAGTATGTACTGAAGAATTACCTGCTTATAGTTTGAACCTGAGTTAGTGGATGACTGTCATTGAATGCAAAATCCATCTAAAAGTTGTAACATGTGACATTCTAGTGTCAAACATGTGATTCTGTCGTATCATTCATTATCTCCCGCGTAAATAAGTGTTTGGTTTCCATTTACTGAATCAGCCCTATTTTTTGTTCCGACCTTGCAATTTTTTATTAGAAATTAGTAACTTTCATTTTGACGTTTCATCTTTGAAATGACAAAATACCAAACTGAAAAAAGTTCATACATTCTACTTACCCTATTTTTTAAAGTAATGATTATTGAAACATGGATTTTATTTTCTTTCCTCACGATACCATGTTAAACCAACATCTATGATTCCTGGTAACAGTCTATAATTGTCATAGATCTATTGAACAGATAATTGTCTCTGTTTTCAGACTAACTTTGCTGCCATATAAGGTTTAGAGTTTCAAAGTAAGATTGACATCCTATGAAATGACAGTCTATCCATGATAAAATCTAGATTGTACCCAGTAGACACTGATGAACTAATTAACACTTTCAATCAGTGTATCATGATGATATGAACTTCACATGTTAAAGAAGATCTTGGCTTTTAGTAGAAATGTCTCTATATTCAGGAACTAATGTCATGTTATGTGGAGAAACGGGCATCAAGTGTGTAAGGTTTTGCTTTGAATAGATTTCTTTCGTGATCTAACTAATTTGAATTGAGTCTCCATGATTCAATTTCTATATATTCTATGATATTTTAGTTTTTTGCAGTGAATGATATCAGCTGATATCATTGGGTAAGCATTACCTTGTATTATCCTTGATATTTGATGTAGTGTAGCTTGAAATTCAATGTATTATCAAGTTCATGTTCAAGAAAACTTTGTTCAAATGAGAAGGAGCTTAGTGTTGTACCAATTTTATGAATCTAAATTGACACTCTTTGATAAGTATAGGAATAATCATTTCCCACCATTATTTTATGTTGATTGAAACTATATACATGTACGAGTATATATTAATATTATGGTTAAAACAGTTTGATATACGAGATCTCAGGTTTAACAAGCATCGACAATGAACCAGCTAGGTTCGTTGCCAATGTTATAGGTTCTTTCTGATTGTTTGTAGCGGCTTTATGACTGTGTTGAGCAAGTAATTCGAGAGACTGAACCAAAATATCTGTTACGTTTTATCTTACTCGTTAAGATTTTATGAAACATCTTGTAATCAGGGTATTTCTAGCTATAGGGTTCAACATCACACAAACAGCCAAGGTCAATTAGCGCGTTTCTATAGCACTGGTTTGATTTCAAATCCCTCCAAGGTCCTGACAAATGTTCACTTAAGGAAGATGGTCTCAAGGGGATCGAGTCAGCCACATTAAAAACTTGATATGTCGATACATGACCTGATGGCTGTTGTTGTGACGTTAAACCTAAGAACAATACAGACTTCCTTGCAAACAACTAAATTCATGCAGGAGCATGGTATATGAAAACTGTGTGCCATGTACCGAAATGATCTTGATAAATGATGCTAAATCTAATACAAAGTGCATTCTTGACATAAATCATTGATTATATAATGGCGAAGGTTCATTGGGTCAGCATCTGCTTAGTAAAGATTAGATTGATTTAACAGATACTTGTGATGATTCTAAGCTCTTTATGTATGCGCTTGAACTTAATTTTCAGGCATTTTTGAAGATTTAAACAACGTTTTTACTCAGGTTTTGAGGTTTTGGTTATGTGCCTGTGTTTACAAAGATAGCTTGTCAAATCAGTTACAATACAGATTCATGTCATGTCTGTTATCTTCACCCACCATCAATTTGGCCATTTCAGAATAAGGGTTACCTCCCTTGACAAAATCAGTCAAACTCGGATACCTAGTATTTCCGATAATCGACATTTGGAGACTTAGAAATCAACTGTTGTTTGTCTGATATTGATGTTGATTATATATTGACATTGAGAGTTTACAAGGAGTTTTAATGAATTATGTTGTTTTGCGATTGTTGCTTTTCAGCTTGTTTTACTTTGTCATTCACATAAGGTTTGGGCCGTGTAACCAGAAACCAAGTATTGTTTAAGGATAGTCGTATTTTTACCTATTCACATGAAATATCTGTTAATACTGAAAACAGCAGCTTTGAACAAATACAATCAAAGTAGATTTTTATTGGGAAAATGATAGCATTTAGAAAAAAATACATCAGTCGTATCAATTACGCAATTTCAAAATAATTCAAATCATGGCATAGTTGATTCAGATATTGAGCTGTATTTTATTTCAATTTCTTTAAAATAATCATGATTTTTAGGAGCTTAATTTCGTGATACAATGTTGTGAAAGTGATTTTTGAGACACTAATGTGAAAAACATGTACTTAGAATTAATGTCATAATGATTTTTTTAAGTGATGTTCTTAAAGCTGGTGCTCATAATGTTTGTAAAGACCTTGTAAAATAGTTTAAACATGTTTGTTTTTTTGTTAGACTGTGCTACAATGTTGAAAATACTGAAATTTAACAATAATTATGTTTCTGTAGAATCTGAGGCATGTGGTAAACTGTATCTTAAGCCGACTGATCTGAATTTGATAGAATATTCATTGTTTGCATAATATATTCCTAGATTAACATAACCACATAACCATATTATTATTTGTTTTTGTGCTTGGTAAATTTTGCAATTTGAAACAAAATCAAATTTTCACTGTCTTTTTTTCGCGAAATGATCATGGGGTACTATATATTCATTTTCTTAAATCATGAAATTGTCACCATTACATTTTTCCAAATTATTTTAATGGCGAATATAGCGAAATTAGATAGATGCATGCAAATCTCCCAACATTATAAATAATATAATTTGTTTGCTCAATATGACCAATATTTTCAGAATTACAAAAACATAAACTCACCAACCTTATATTTATTCACAAAAATGTGGTAGTACTATTTTTGGACACAAAGAGTAGATTGACACGCAAGACAATTATCGTTTTTATAATAAAAACATTACATTATGTAATTTTGTCATATGATTTTTTTTATATTTCAATATATTTCCCATCAATAATTTTTCACAAACAATATGATATGGATATGCCACTTGTACATGCATGCACTCATTGTTTCCTTTTTTATCAGCAATACTTAAAGTTAAAAAAGCCAATAACAACAAAGTTACGAATAATTCACCACAACATACATTAATTAGTCTATTTCATTCACAATCTTCATTTATAGGGGTGGGGGTGCATGGAGAAGGTGTAATTGTCATTCATTATTACTTTAATGAGCTGATAGTTGAATTTGTTGCAAATCATCTAAACTGATGTGAAGTATATACATTCAATTGTGTATTGTAAGAAGTCACATGTCATGCCTCCTTTTGAAATGTATTTAAACTTATTTATTTTATGTCAATTGTAGAGCCAGTTCTTACAACTTATATTAATTACTCTCGATGACTGCTTCCTGGATTCTGACCAGTACTCACACGGAAAGAAGGGACCATGATGGTTAGGAGTCCGACACTCTACCCGGAATATCTCAAACCCCTTCCCAAATTCTCAGAGTTTGACAATGCATTTTACAGAATTTTTGGTGAAAATGCATTTGAGATCATGTGTCACAAACATTAACATGTCAATCTGATCTTTTTTGAACATTTTTTTTTAATTTCACAACAGCAGCGTAACATAGTACTTAACACAAGTTAACATATAAATTTAAAAATAAATTGATATATTTATCACATTAAACTTCAACAAATCGCATATCTTAAAAGTAGTCTCAACACAATCTACTTGTATAACAAAATCCACAATGAAAAACAAGCTTTTTGATTTATTAACTACTGTTGTTGTTGCTGCTGCTGCTGTTGTTGTAAGTGTTGTTGTCATTTTTGCTGTTGTTGTTGTTGTTTTAGGTGTTGTTGTTCTATTTGTTGATGCAGGTGTTGTTGTAAGTGTTGTTGTTGTAAATGTAAATGTTGCTGCTGCTGTTGTTTTTGTTGTAAGTTTTGTTTTTGATGTTGCTGCTGTTGTTCTTTTTGTTGTAAGTTTTGTTTTTGATGTTGCTGTTGTTGTTGTAAGTGTTGTTGTTGTTTTAGCTGTTGTTGTTTAGGCTCTTCTAGAAGTTTCTGTTCTTGGTTTTGTTTCAATATCTGATCATCTCTTTTTCTAAAACTTGTAAAAGGTGCTAAACAATAAGTCAATATTTCAGTCCCAGTGCATGAATGGTAACAGCATTCACAAACTATGCCTACATTGTGCCAACGCATCTTTTTCTGAACAAGGTACGCATTAGCAGTCTCACGTGACACTGTGACATCATCAAGTTGCTTTCTTTCTTTTTCTGAAAAAAAAACACAACTTTTTTTATTTCATTCAAATTAATTTGGTCTTGATATTCTGAGTAGAACGTCTGCTAATCAATTCTTTTTTTTCATCATCTAATTGGCCAAGACACTCTAAATTAGATAAAATGAAATCCGTGATATCCATTTGGATCTCATTTAAACTAGGGACACTATATTACATGTAATATAGTGTCCCTGTTAAAACAAGCTTTGCTGAAAGATACAAAAATTGTCTCCACGATCTTGTAGTTGATAATCTTAACATATTTATCATAATGATCTGAACATAAGACGTTCAAATCATAATGCAAGCGAAATCCTTCTTTCTCTTTTTGTACATGTAGTATACAAAATCGGGTGTAGGATATTTGCCCCCCGGACATTTGCACCTCAATGAAAAAATGGTCATGTGGACATTTGCCCCCCTGTAGAAATGGTAGGTAGGACGTTTGTCCCAGTGCTTATTTCTAAGTGGACATTTGCCCCCCCCCCAAGTGCTTAATTCTTAGTGTTTGTTAAAACCAATGTAATATATAACGTTTTTTTGGGGGGGGGGGGGGCAAATGTCCGTATCCCTACAAATTCATGAAAGTTGTATCATTATCCTGATGTGCAGTTTTGTTAATTGTTCTTTTGATATCGTTCTGCCAATTTAATTACCTTTTCGAGATACATCTGTTAATTACATGTATACAATATTACGACAAACAATTCTGTCCATTGCTCATGCTAGAAAAAATAGTCATGTTTTTTTGGTTACTTGACAAAAAAGTGGGGTAGTAACTTTGATTTTTTCCATTTTTCATAAGACTAGAAAATTGCTAAATAATTGGGTCAATCGGTTAACCGTCTTGCCTCATAATCTGTCACTATTTATCATGCATATACGTACTGGATAATTTCATTTTATTGCTAACTTCATTTTTTCTTTTTGATGTTTGAAATATAATTATATAGATAATCAGGTTCTTAAAACTAACCGTATCTGTATAAATTGATTTGTAATGCTTGACTTCAGTAGTTACAACGAAATAAACAAAAACCCTTTTTACAGGTTGACTAAGCAAAATAGACTATTATATAACTAAAATATTTCACCGTCTTACCGGAACCATAAAACATTCCCATGTGAGGAGGATGACCATTTGGCTTACGAGGTCTTCCTTCATCGTCATGGGTAAGTCACCGAATTACTCTCACTGTCTGTACAATGTTAAACCTCAGAGAAAGAAACAGTATTTTTCACTGTGTTTGTAGTTATGTCAATTGCAGTTGAATCTCGTTATGTCAAACTCGCTTATATCAAAATTTCGGTTATGTCAAACTGTTTTCTTTGGGTCCCGATATTTTGCTCTTTCTCTATATGAAATTAATCCGCTTACATATGTACAATTCACATAACTCCAAATTTCGCTTATGTCAAACTATATTTTTGTCCCCGTGACTCTAATTAGCATTTAGTCTGAGTTGTTTATCTCAAAGTTTATTGGAATTGATCCGCGGACTAATTGAACTAAAGGCTCCGGGAGAGTGACAAACGGACAACATAAGTATAGTGTATACTACACTGAACATGTTAAAATGTGTTTGAGGGCTGGAACCATACAGTATGTATCTACATGCAATTTCGTCAAAATATTTATTAAGTATAACAAAATACTCATAGTTGATGTTGAAAAGAACAGCTTTATTCTCAGGAAGTGCCAATAGCAGTCAATGAATATTTAAACAGAATCATGCCTTTTAATGCTGTGAATAATCGCAACCTAATTATTTTCCAATTAATTAAATTCTTTCCTTGATTTAATGAATCTATTAATATCGATCATGACAAGAACACTCCAATGTGTTGATTCTATGGAGTAATCGTGACCGTAATTTCTAAAATCTTCTCAGAAACCATACCTTTAGCCATATCTCGTTTTACACGGCTGTTATAACCAAAGGGACCACAGTATAATCCTAAAATTTCCGAAATTCTGTCACCACAAATCCCTTGAGGATGGGGTCCACGTCTTCTTGTCTCCGATGTACAAACTCTAGAATGTGCTTTGGGTAAGTTGTATAACGTGGAGACCATGAAGACAGCCACAATGTACCCATAGGTTTCCTTCAACATTTCAAAGCTGTTCTGAAAGGAGGAGCAATAGTATGCTGCAATATCTTATTGATTGATTGATTTATTGATTTATTGATTTATCTGTTATCAAATGGTCTATTCGACAGACACCTATCATGGTCATTTCAATGCAGCACCAGTGGGAGAGGAAGTAAGATACAGGAGAACCGGGTCTTTATATCCCTACTCTTTTCAAATGGTTTTTCTGGTTAATTGTCATGCCCAGTTTAAAGCCCGATACACGTCTCATCCTTTTTCCTGTGATTTTCTAGACATAGTACCATATCGGTAATAGAGATTGGGACACCGAAAAAGCTAACCCTCGACCTTTCGTTTAGTAGCCCAGTGCGTTACCACCCGACATCCGATTACTCCAGCAAGCAATACCTTAATTGTACGATCTATTTATATTTTAAATAACCAGACATGTCAAAGACTTACACATTGATACATCTACCTAAGTCCAATGAAGGCAATTTAGTATAATCCTACTAAGTATGTAATTCTAAATAAGATTTGTTTATTGTTTCACATACTCCCATGTTTTAAAATTCTTGCCCGGTCCTCCAGCCCACAACGTCATTAAGCATTGCCCAATGCCATGCTGACTAAATGAACAAGGTACTGAACCTTTACAGAAGTAGATAAAACAAGACCATTAAAGCAGAACAACAAATCTTCGTAACGTCTTTGATGATTCAAAGTTTAAATTAACTATATTTTGATACAAAGTAACATTATATTGTTGCTCCATTTAATTACATCAATATTAAAATAATAGAGGAAGTTTTTTTCTAAAAAATAAGAACATACCATTCGATGTCGTCGTAATTAGCGTCAATGATTCAAGAGCGTTATTTACAAATGTTCATTAACCGGAAGAGTACATTTAATCCTTTTTGAATTCACTTCTTCCCTCCGCTTGATTTCTATGGCGAAAATAGACACACAGGAAACTTACTGTCCCAAACTTGGTCCAACAACTTTTTAGTTTCGGTTATGATGACTATAAGCTCTTTGATTGTGTGCCGTTATGCAGTTACCAGTGCGCTCAGTAGTTATTGAACGATACGGAGTAAACTCTAGGCGACAAACTCGCACAATGGATAAATGATTTGAAAAGTATTGTTTATATACTCTAGTAACTGTTGCTTTGAACTTTTCCAATATCTTAAGGATAGAGGAAGCACACCTAAATGATGCCATAAAGTTAAGGATAAACTTATTAACAATACTTATTATGAATAATTAAATATAGTTTGTTAGGTAAGATGTTATTTTAATTGCATGAATGTAGTTTTAAACCACTGTTAAATGTTGAAAAGTATCTTTAACTTGATATACCATTTAAGTTATGTCAAAATTTCGATTATCAAATTGGTAGACACAGTGCTATTATAATAAAAGATGAACGTACTTGTGATCATTGGTACAAATGGTGAATTTCATACTTTCTTATATTGTTAAAAATATACAGATGTAAGAAATGTTATATGGTATAAATAAATAAATAAATAAAGACACCTTCATAACTTTTATTCATTAGTGTCATCAGAACATCCTGATACATCACATAAACATTCAATATACATAAATCATCTCATACACATATCATCTCATACATATATCATCTCATACATATATCATCTCATGCATATATCATCTCATACATATATCATCTCATGCATATATCATCTCATACATATATCATCTCATGCATATATCATCTCATATATGACTATGTGTATTACTAAATGCCTCGTACATAGCATCAAGTTGTAAAATGTGTTATTCAGACTTTTTAAATACATGAAATCTTTTTACATTTGAAAGTTCATACAATTTAACATGCATCGTCAATTTGTACCATAAATCCCTTCCTGAACTGAAAACAGTGGGCGACACATTTGCTATAACTTTCGCTTCGAAATTTCGAATTCGCTAGTGTTTATCAAATCATTTTCAGTAAATATGCTGGTCCATCCAGTCATAATTAATATTTGATGATTAAGTCTCCTAATTGTCAGAATTCTTCAAGAAAAAAACATATTGCTGAATTTGTAATCCACCAGCATCAGCAAAAAAACCAAACAATACTCCAGAAATATGGCGTATTTTACGTTAAGATGCTTACTTGACGAACAATCGAATGTATTGTAAAGCTGTTGCTGTTCTATTGCGATTATGCTGTTCAACTATGGCAATTTGGACAAAGATACTTCTTGGAAATAGTTCTTGGCCTTTGAGATTAAAAGTATAAAAATATTCCAGAATACTAAGTATTTACGTTTTACTTACAGTTAATTGATAACCAATAATCTGGATGTTTATTTCAGGGTGTACCCAATTTAACATTAGCTCAGAGTTTCAACAATTATAGCCTTGTTTGTCCTCTGTTTTGTGTATGGTATTTTTGTCGGGAGGGTTTGGATTGGGGACGGGGGCGGATTGGATGGTAGTTCCTTTGGGAAGGTGGGGTTTTTGTATGTGCTTTTCTCTTGGAAACATATTATTGAGTATATTCCAAATAACCAGCACCAGAAATATCATTAAAAAGAACAGTTTAACCTCACTGAAACAATTAGCTTTATTTTCTTGCATGAAGTTTTCTTATCCTTTGAAAAAGGATAAGCAGGGTTATTGAGTAATCTGATTACGTTCAGTCTCGACAAAGTGAAAGTTAAATATAGAAGAAATATTAACGAATGAAAATGGTTCGTGATAACTTCACTTTTGTTCAGACTTATCTCTTATCTACAAATTGTTTCCTTTCTATGTTTCTTGTGACTTATGTGAGCCGGAAGGGGTTTGGTAATGGCTTATGGTATAGATAATTTAATCATTGTTCGCAATGAAGTAGGCGAATCCGCACAGCTTGACGAGGACTTGATCAAGTCGTACATGTAATTAAATCTAATGGAGAAATGCTTGTTGATAGTAAAAATAAGGTTGTATCTTAATGGATTTTGTACAAAATTGAAATGTGTATTAATTAGTATAAGTACGTTATTATTCATAAAAGTATGCTTTTCAAGCTTTTGCATCACGTAAACCCTTTTGTTCAAACTGAAGTAATATGACGTTCGTGTTTACAAAGTAGCTAAACTTAGAACATTGCATAATTGCAACTGTCTGTTCAATTGGTTCATGGCTATTTGAAATACATTATCACCGTGAATAAAATTGTCATTTGATTGAGCATCGTGCGTGCGTAGAAAACTTAACCTACCTTTTCAGAATGATGTCTGAAACAGACGAAGTTGTTTTAATAACCTATATTTCAGGTATCATTCGTTTATATAATAGGATTGCTTCTTGTATGTCAGATTAGCCATGTAAAATGTCATGAAATAAAATTGATTAAAATAATGGGATCACGTTTTTTATCGTTTCGTGCCTGTCTGATAACTTTATATTTTGAGAACGCAATGCTTTTTTACTTTTTATTTCCTCCATTGTGCATATTTCATGATAGAGGATTCCAATTGTTTTGCCAATATAACAAATGCATACACACACCAGACGAGAACAGAGAGAATGCGTTTTTATTTTAAAATGCTTCATAACCCAAGGAAATATTGTACTACGTGAAAGTAAAAGCAACAGAAACGAAAATTTCCACAGGCAGAAGTAACGGACATGTGATGGTAAAATTACAATAAATTCTACATAAAACAAACCTTAACCCATAATAACCTTAATGAAAAATAAAATTGTCCTAAATTTTGACCCCATTCATGGCATTCAACTGGTATATATACTATAAGAAGGCGTATATCTCTTCGTTTCGGTGAATGAGCACCACCTTTACAAAACACAAAATTATAAAGCAATACGGACGAATTCTTCAAATCAAAGTTTGCAGCGGTTTCAGATACAAAATAAGACCAAAACTAAATTCCTAGACCAATCCGTTACTGAGAAATCGAACAAGAAACGCTAGAATTTGACCCGATTTCGTTTGGCCGGATAAAAAGCGGCCACACCAAAATGGACTAATATTCACATTCTAATGCAAGATTGTCAGTCGATGGTATGCGAAATTGACCAGTATGTCCTAAAGAGAACAATTTAATACATTAATACAGATACACAAATTCTTACAGAAGACGCAAATATTCGGGAGATCGGGATTTAAACTTTTGAATAGAAATTTCTTCATCGTACACTCGGTTCTTTAACTCAAATGATGAATAGCCTTTTCCAAGTATCTTTATGCGTAATCTCCTAATCGATGGAAAGCAGATTTAACGGCACCACTGAGACAACATTGTTGTGTGTAATGTTGTCTCTGTGGTTCTGTTTAATATGATACTAGTACACGAACTATGTTGTTTAAAAAATAGTCGTCATTGAGTCGAAGTTAAATGCAGACCAGAATTGAAGTGGTCTGTACAAAATGGAAATGTTACCTTCTTTCCCAGACCCCTTCAATTGGCCAGATTGTGTCAATTGGTGTATTGACTTGAACTGGAATATTGAGTGAAGAAAGAAACTGTTTTGCAAGAGAAATGTTATTGTTCTAGTTAATCTCACAAAATCAACCGATGATTCATATGTATTATAACTGATTAATGGTCATATATCAATCTGATTAAAATCATATCCTCAAACCCGCTACGCTATGAGGATCTGAAGACGACCTATAGAAGGTCACCTTAGGTGACCTTTTCCACTAGCCAATCAGCGCCTTACTTTCAAAATTCTGAAAGTGATCTGATTCTATTTTTAACCGCAGTAAAAAGCAATATTTGACTTGTAGTTATCACGAACACATATTCTTACGCAACTAAATGTATTGATAGCGCCCATGTGACATGCGTGTTTATTAAATTTTCTGTACTACTATGGCCGAATCGATCAGGATTACTAAAAAAATCAAAAAGTGGTTGCAGACAAATATGTTATACGTAATTTAATGTTTACTAACGTTTAAATAACATCGTCAGGTAGAAAGCTCATTCGGCCAACTGTACCGATGAAACGAGTTATACGATTGGCTGAATTATAAATAGATATAAATAGTGATCATGGAAATTCCGACTTTTGAAAATAGAAACTAGTATAGGCCGTCATCAGATCTTGCCGTAAGGAAGATCAAATACTTTAGTCAGATTGGGTCATATATGTACATGGGCACAGCCGAGTCCCTGATGATAATGGTCATTTTTAGACTAAACATAATGCCATGAAGCTGATCATACCCTACAATCAGCACATGATACGAAGCTATTCCATAGCTTAAGCAATGCCGGTCTGGTCGCATGTTGTGCAACTTATTTTATATCATGAGTAAATTCACAGGAATTCATCCCGAACGAGTTTCGGATATTACTAATACTTTCGAAGATGTAAAAGCGCTAGAAGCAGCTATCGTCTCCTTAGCTAAGCTGACTGAAGTAAATTATGTCAATTTATTCCTCACGGAATGCCACAGACAGTTCCTTGCTGATTAATGCCAGCTAAACTAGATTTGAATCAATGAACTACTAAATTGAATTATTATCTTGCATGTGACATGAAAACAATGACAATATAACTTGTTGAAACCTACATACACAATGTGACATCGCAAAACATGCTTGATGGACGAAATATCTCGCCAAGTCTACTGTATATATCGTTGTATTTTTTATGGTTCGGTGGCCTTATATACCACAATAAAATAAAGCAAACTTTAGTATAAACATTGTGCATTAATCATCGATATTACAATAAACATGGACGGCATGGAAAGAATAGTTTCTTCGAATTGATATAAATTTCTCCTCATGAATTGTTAACAAGACGCAATCGGATTGAATTTTTGTATTGCGTTGGCGTCTCAAAATGTATTTGATGCCGCAAATTAGAAGAACAAATTTCTCCTTTTCTAATGTTTATTGAAAAGTCGATTAACAAATGTATTAATTACAAGGCGATCGTCTTTCCTTTGATAGAAATTGCGTAAACGCTTCTTCGAAAATCTTATGTCGCATGCAATTATAGTGAAGAATATCATAGCTCATTGAAATACTAAGTATTTATTTATGCATCTAATGTATATAATATTTTTTTGTTTGAATTCGTCAGGTTGCTTAAGCAATTCATTGAAACGTGTTTATTCGTTTATAGGCTCAGTAGTCTTGCTAACATTGTCGTGAAAAAAAATCTCACCTCCAATATCCGAATCACATCCATGGCAGCCACACCATAGGACCCTAAAAAGGACAAAACACGGTCTCCCGGAGAGTACCGGCTTGAAACGGTCTGTAGCAAAACCACAGGGTAACTAATTTGTGGGCCAAAGATCACGCTTCTGCAAACAACACAGTCAATACATTAATAGACACAGCTAACATCTAATGATACTTCAGTTTGTTTTTCAGTGATCGAAAATGTGACACTGTATTCTTGTGTCCTCAAGAGCGCTTCATTGTGTGATACGAATCGTAACATAAAATTTGAACTTTATGTAACCGTTCTAATTAGCTTTTATTAATGCTATAAAATGAATTGTCAAATCACGTAAATGTCGTGAACTAATATTCATTGTTTAAGGTCTGTATTTTTTTAACTTCCCGAAATTTATTTGTGTAGACGTCACCTGTTATTGATTCAGTCTCGTTATCTCTCTCCTTTGCTTAATACTGATATATTGGTGGTTTTGTTAATTGTAAAGTATGATACTTTAATTTTGTCAGATTCACAATATGTTCGTTTTATGTTGGCATCGTTCTCGTAACCGTGTTCATGTCAGTGTCTCACTGGTGTTTCATTTTAACACCTAACCAGGAAATTGGCATTGTGACCCCTAAATGATATTTGTTAAGATAGTTTTTCTCTTAGCGATCTTGGAGAAATTTACAGTACGTTAATTTTGTCTTATTGTTTGTTAAATGAAAGTCATGAGATTTGGTTTTACCTGATTTGGATGTCTAATTACTCCATACAAACTGAACATTGTACAATCATTCAATTATCTTCTAGAACATGTATGTAAAATAATTAAATTAATTACACGGTCAGTCAGTCAGTATAATGCAACAATCGCATTAACAATGAAACTGATTAGGCCAATATGCTAAAATGTCTTCTCAAGTCTTCTCAAGTCTAATACTTCCAATTATACGAGAGGAATTTAACCTGAGTGATTTGTGTCTTGAAAAGTCCGCCTACTTTACGAGTGTTATATGACTTCAAGCAAATATGTCTTACACTTGCAACCTTAATGTTGATAAAAACGTCGGAGATGTGTCAGACGTATTATTCAGGTAATTAACAAAAATATTGATGTCTAATTATCCGCTTGCCATGTTGTCTTTCTGGTGTTAATTGCCTCGTATGAGTTTGGTTGAATTACAAACCGAGGCGGCTGCGTCTATATATGGAAACTTGATATTACCTCCATTTTAACATTCGACAAAGTAATTTGATTAATTTTAATGACACGTTGTACAGTACTGTATTCAGGTGTATTAGTATCTTGGAATATATACGTCCAGATGTGCGCAGTGTGTGTAGGTAGGGTTTGTTAAACGTCCAGATGTGTGCAGTGCGTGTAGGGTTTGTTAAACGTTCAGATGTGCGCAGTGTGTGTAGGTAGGGTTTGTTAAACGTCCAGATGTGTGCAGTGCGTGTAGGGTTTGTTAAACGTCCAGATGTGCGCAGTGTGTGTAGGTAGGGTTTGTTAAACGTCCAGATGTGCGCAGTGTGTGTAGGTAGGGTTTGTTAAACGTCCAGATGTGTGCAGTGCGTGTAGGGTTTGTTAAACGTTCAGATGTGCGCAGTGTGTGTAGGTAGGGTTTGTTAAACGTCCAGATGTGTGCAGTGCGTGTAGGGTTTAAACGTCCAGATGTGCGCAGTGCGTGTAGTGTTTGTTAAACGTCCAGATGTGCGCAGTGCGTGTAGGGTTTGTTAAACGTCCAGATGTGTGCAGTGTGTCTAGGGTTTGTTAAACGTCCAAATGTGCGCAGTGTGTGTAGTGTTTGTTAAACGTCCAGATGTGCTCAGTGCGTGTAGGGTTTGTTAAACATCCAAATGTGCTCAGTGTGTGTAGGGTTTGTTAAACGTCCAGATGTGTGCAGTGTGTGTAGGGTTTGTTAAACGTCCAGGTGTGCGCAGTGTGTGTAGGGTTTGTTAAACGTCCAGATGTGTGCAGTGCGTGTAGGGTTTGTTAAACGTCCAGATGTGCTCAGTGTGTGTAGGGTTTGTTAAACGTCCAGATGTGTGCAGTGTGTGAAGTGTTTGTTAAACGTCCAGATGTGTGCAGTGTGTGTAGGGTTTGTTAAACGTCCAGATGTGTGCAGTGTGTGTAGGGTTTGTTAAACGTCCAGATGTGCTCAGTGTGTGTAGGGTTTGTTAAACGTCCAAATGTGCGCAGTGTGTGTAGTGTTTGTTAAACGTCCAGATGTGCTCAGTGCGTGTAGGGTTTGTTAAACATCCAAATGTGCTCAGTGTGTGTAGGGTTTGTTAAACGTCCAGATGTGTGCAGTGTGTGTAGGGTTTGTTAAACGTCCAGGTGTGCGCAGTGTGTGTAGGGTTTGTTAAACGTCCAGATGTGTGCAGTGCGTGTAGGGTTTGTTAAACGTCCAGATGTGCTCAGTGTGTGTAGGGTTTGTTAAACGTCCAGATGTGTGCAGTGTGTGTAGTGTTTGTTAAACGTCCAGATGTGTGCAGTGTGTGTAGGGTTTGTTAAACGTCCAGATGTGTGCAGTGTGTGTAGGGTTTGTTAAACGTCCAGATGTGCTCAGTGTGTGTAGGGTTTGTTAAACGTCCAGATGTGTGCAGTGCGTGTAGGGTTTGTTAAACGTCCAGATGTGCTCAGTGTGTGTAGGGTTTGTTAAACGTCCAGATGTGTGCAGTGTGTGTAGGGTTTGTTAAACGTCCAGATGTGTGCAGTGTGTGTAGGGTTTGTTAAACGTCCAGATGTGCTCAGTGTGTGTAGGGTTTGTTAAACGTCCAGATGTGTGCAGTGTGTGTAGTGTTTGTTAAACATCCAGATGTGCTTAGAGCGTGTAGGGTTTGTTAAACGTCCAGATGTGCTCAGTGCGTGTAGGGTTTGTTAAACGTCCAGATGTGCGCAGTGTGTGTAGGGTTTGTTAAACATCCAGATGTGCGCAATGTGTAGTGTGTGTTAAACGTCTAGATGTGCTCAGTGCGTGTAGGGTTTGTTAAACATCCAGATGTGCACAGTGTGTAGGGTTTGTTAAACGTCCAGATGTGTGCAGTGTGTGTAGGGTTTGTTATACGTCCAGGTGTGCGCAGTGCGTGTAGGGTTTGTTAAACGTCCAGGTGTGCGCAGTGCGTGTAGGGTTTGTTAAACGTCCAGATGTGCGCATTGCGTGTAGGGTTTGTTAAACGTCCAGATGTGCGCAGTGTCTGTAGGGTTTGTTAAACGTCCAGATGTGCGCATTGCGTGTAGGGTTTGTTAAACGTCCAGATGTGCGCAGTGTGTGTAGGGTTTGTTAAACATCCAGATGTGTGCAATGCGTGGAGGGTTTGTTAAACGTCCAGATGTGCGCAGTGTGTGTAGGGTTTGTTAAACATCCAGATGTGCGCATTGCGTGTAGGGTTTGTTAAACGTCCAGATGTGCGCAGTGTGTGTAGGGTTTGTTAAACGTCCAGATGTGCGCAGTGCGTGTAGGGTTTGTTAAACGTCCAGATGTGCGCAGTGTGTGTAGGGTTTGTAAAACGTCCAGATGTGCGCAGTGTGTGTAGGGTTTGTTAAACGTCCAGATGTGCGTAGTGCGTGTAGGCGTTGTTAAACGTCCAGATGTGCGCAGTGTGTGTAGGGTTTGTTAAACGTCCAGATGTGCGCAGTGTGTAGGGTTTGTTAAACGTCCAGATGTGCGCAGTGTGTGTAGGGTTTGTTAAACATCCAGATGTGTGCATTGCGTGTAGGGTTTGTTAAACGTCCAGATGTGCGCAGTGTGTGTAGGGTTTGTTAAACATCCAGATGTGCGCATTGCGTGTAGGGTTTGTTAAACGTCCAGATGTGTGCAGTGCGTGTAGGGTTTGTTAAACGTCCAGATGTGTGCAGTGTGTGTAGGGTTTGTTAAACGTCCAGATGTGTGCAGTGTGTGTAGGGTTTGTTAAACATCCAGATGTGCTCAGTGTGTGTAGGGTTTGTTAAACGTCCAGATGTGTGCAGTGCGTGTAGGGTTTGTTAAACGTCCAGATGTGCTCAGTGTGTGTAGGGTTTGTTAAACGTCCAGATGTGTGCAGTGTGTGTAGGGTTTGTTAAACGTCCAGATGTGTGCAGTGTGTGTAGGGTTTGTTAAACGTCCAGATGTGCTCAGTGTGTGTAGGGTTTGTTAAACGTCCAGATGTGTGCAGTGTGTGTAGTGTTTGTTAAACATCCAGATGTGCTTAGAGCGTGTAGGGTTTGTTAAACGTCCAGATGTGCTCAGTGCGTGTAGGGTTTGTTAAACGTCCAGATGTGCGCAGTGTGTGTAGGGTTTGTTAAACATCCAGATGTGCGCAATGTGTAGTGTGTGTTAAACGTCTAGATGTGCTCAGTGCGTGTAGGGTTTGTTAAACATCCAGATGTGCACAGTGTGTAGGGTTTGTTAAACGTCCAGATATGTGCAGTGTGTGTAGGGTTTGTTATACGTCCAGGTGTGCGCAGTGCGTGTAGGGTTTGTTAAACGTCCAGGTGTGCGCAGTGCGTGTAGGGTTTGTTAAACGTCCAGATGTGCGCATTGCGTGTAGGGTTTGTTAAACGTCCAGATGTGCGCAGTGTGTGTAGGGTTTGTTAAACGTCCAGATGTGCGCATTGCGTGTAGGGTTTGTTAAACGTCCAGATGTGCGCAGTGTGTGTAGGGTTTGTTAAACATCCAGATGTGTGCAATGCGTGGAGGGTTTGTTAAACGTCCAGATGTGCGCAGTGTGTGTAGGGTTTGTTAAACATCCAGATGTGCGCATTGCGTGTAGGGTTTGTTAAACGTCCAGATGTGCGCAGTGTGTGTAGGGTTTGTTAAACGTCCAGATGTGCGCAGTGCGTGTAGGGTTTGTTAAACGTCCAGATGTGCGCAGTGTGTGTAGGGTTTGTAAAACGTCCAGATGTGCGCAGTGTGTGTAGGGTTTGTTAAACGTCCAGATGTGCGTAGTGCGTGTAGGCGTTGTTAAACGTCCAGATGTGCGCAGTGTGTGTAGGGTTTGTTAAACGTCCAGATGTGCGCAGTGTGTAGGGTTTGTTAAACGTCCAGATGTGCGCAGTGTGTGTAGGGTTTGTTAAACATCCAGATGTGTGCATTGCGTGTAGGGTTTGTTAAACGTCCAGATGTGCGCAGTGTGTGTAGGGTTTGTTAAACATCCAGATGTGCGCATTGCGTGTAGGGTTTGTTAAACGTCCAGATGTGTGCAGTGCGTGTAGGGTTTGTTAAACGTCCAGATGTGTGCAGTGTGTGTAGGGTTTGTTAAACGTCCAGGTGTGCGCAGTGTGTGTAGGGTTTGTTAAACGTCCAGATGTGTGCAGTGCGTGTAGGGTTTGTTAAACGTCCAGATGTGCTCAGTGTGTGTAGGGTTTGTTAAACGTCCAGATGTGTGCAGTGTGTGTAGTGTTTGTTAAACGTCCAGATGTGTGCAGTGTGTGTAGGGTTTGTTAAACGTCCAGATGTGTGCAGTGTGTGTAGGGTTTGTTAAACGTCCAGATGTGCTCAGTGTGTGTAGGGTTTGTTAAACGTCCAGATGTGTGCAGTGTGTGTAGTGTTTGTTAAACATCCAGATGTGCTCAGAGCGTGTAGGGTTTGTTAAACGTCCAGATGTGCTCAGTGCGTGTAGGGTTTGTTAAACGTCCAGATGTGCGCAGTGTGTGTAGGGTTTGTTAAACATCCAGATATGCGCAATGTGTAGTGTGTGTTAAACGTCTAGATGTGCTCAGTGCGTGTAGGGTTTGTTAAACATCCAGATGTGCGCATTGCGTGTAGGGTTTGTTAAACGTCCAGATGTGCGCAGTGTGTGTAGGGCTTGTTAAACGTCCAGATGTGCGCATTGCGTGTAGGGTTTGTTAAACGTCCAGATGTGCGCAGTGTGTGTAGGGTTTGTTAAACATCCAGATGTGTGCATTGCGTGTAGGGTTTGTTAAACGTCCAGATGTGCGCAGTATGTGTAGGGTTTGTTAAACATCCAGATGTGCGCATTGCGTGTAGGGTTTGTTAAACGTCCAGATGTGCGCAGTGTGTGTAGGGTTTGTTAAACGTCCAGATGTGCGCAGTGCGTGTAGGGTTTGTTAAACGTCCAGATGTGCGCAGTGTGTGTAGGGTTTGTAAAACGTCCAGATGTGCGCAGTGTGTGTAGGGTTTGTTAAACGTCCAGATGTGCGCAGTGTGTGTAGGTAGGGTTTGTTAAACGTCCAGATGTGTGCAGTGCGTGTAGGGTTTGTTAAACGTTCAGATGTGCGCAGTGTGTGTAGGTAGGGTTTGTTAAACGTCCAGATGTGTGCAGTGCGTGTAGGGTTTGTTAAACGTCCAGATGTGCGCAGTGCGTGTAGTGTTTGTTAAACGTCCAGATGTGCGCAGTGCGTGTAGGGTTTGTTAAACGTCCAGATGTGTGCAGTGTGTGTAGGGTTTGTTAAACGTCCAAATGTGCGCAGTGTGTGTACTGTTTGTTAAACGTCCAGATGTGCTCAGTGCGTGTAGGGTTTGTTAAACATCCAAATGTGCTCAGTGTGTGTAGGGTTTGTTAAATGTCCAGATGTGTGCAGTGTGTGTAGGGTTTGTTAAACGTCCAGGTGTGCGCAGTGTGTGTAGGGTTTGTTAAACGTCCAGATGTGTGCAGTGCGTGTAGGGTTTGTTAAACGTCCAGATGTGCTCAGTGTGTGTAGGGTTTGTTAAACGTCCAGATGTGTGCAGTGTGTGTAGTGTTTGTTAAACGTCCAGATGTGTGCAGTGTGTGTAGGGTTTGTTAAACGTCCAGATGTGTGCAGTGTGTGTAGGGTTTGTTAAACGTCCAGATGTGCTCAGTGTGTGTAGGGTTTGTTAAAAGTCCAGATGTGTGCAGTGTGTGTAGTGTTTGTTAAACATCCAGATGTGCTCAGAGCGTGTAGGGTTTGTTAAACGTCCAGATGTGCTCAGTGCGTGTAGGGTTTGTTAAACGTCCAGATGTGTGCAGTGTGTGTAGGGTTTGTTATACGTCCAGGTGTGCGCAGTGCGTGTAGGGTTTGTTAAACGTCCAGGTGTGCGCAGTGCGTGTAGGGTTTGTTAAACGTCCAGATGTGCGCATTGCGTGTAGGGTTTGTTAAACGTCCAGATGTGCGCAGTGTGTGTAGGGTTTGTTAAACGTCCAGATGTGCGCATTGCGTGTAGGGTTTGTTAAACGTTCAGATGTGCGCAGTGTGTGTAGGGTTTGTTAAACATCCAGATGTGTGCAATGCGTGTAGGGTTTGTTAAACGTCCAGATGTGCGCAGTGTGTGTAGGGTTTGTTAAACATCCAGATGTGCGCATTGCGTGTAGGGTTTGTTAAACGTCCAGATGTGCGCAGTGTGTGTAGGGTTTGTTAAACGTCCAGATGTGCGCAGTGCGTGTAGGGTTTGTTATACGTCCAGATGTGCGCAGTGTGTGTAGGGTTTGTTAAACGTCCAGATGTGCGCAGTGCGTGTAGGGTTTGTTAAACGTCCAGATGTGCGCAGTGTGTGTAGGGTTTGTAAAACGTCCAGATGTGCGCAGTGTGTGTAGGGTTTGTTAAACGTCCAGATGTGCGTAGTGCGTGTAGGCGTTGTTAAACGTCCAGATGTGCGCAGTGTGTGTAGGGTTTGTTAAACGTCCAGATGTGCGCAGTGTGTGTAGGGTTTGTTAAACGTCCAGATGTGCGCAGTGTGTGTAGGGTTTGTTAAACATCCAGATGTGTGCATTGCGTGTAGGGTTTGTTAAACGTCCAGATGTGCGCAGTGTGTGTAGGGTTTGTTAAACATCCAGATGTGCGCATTGCGTGTAGGGTTTGTTAAACGTCCAGATGTGCGCAGTGTGTGTAGGGTTTCTTAAACGTCCAGATGTGCGCAGTGCGTGTAGGGTTTGTCAAACATTCAGATGTGCTCAGTGTGTGTAGGGTTTGTTAAACATCCAGATGTGCTCAGTGTATGTAGGGTTTGTTAAACATCCAGATGTGCTCAGTGTGTGTAGGGTTTGTTAAACATCCAGGTGTGCTCAGTGCGTGTAGGGTTTGTTTAACGTCCAGATGTGCGCATTGCGTGTAGGGTTTGTTAAACATCCAGATCTGCGCAGTGTGTGTAGGGTTTGTTAAACGTCCAGATGTGCGCAGTGTGTGTAGGGTTTGTTAAACGTCCAGATGTGCGCAGTGTGTGTAGGGTTTGTTAAACGTCCAGATGTGCGCAGTGTGTGTAGGTTTTGTTAAACGTCCAGATGTGCGCAGTGTGTGTAGGGTTTGTTAAACGTCCAGATGTGCGCATTGCATGTAGGGTTTGTTAAACGTCCAGCTGTGCGCATTGCGTGTAGGGTTTGTTAAACGTCCAGATGTGCGCATTACGTGTAGGGTTTGTTAAACGTCCAGATGTGCACAGTGCGTGTAGGGTTTGTTAAACGTCCAGATGTGCGCATTGCGTGTAGGGTTTGTTAAACATCCAGATCTGCGCAGTGTGTGTAGGGTTTGTTAAACGTCCAGATGTGCGCAGTGTGTTTAGGGTTTGTTAAACGTCCAGATGTGCGCAGTGTGTGAAGGGTTTGTTAAACGTCCAGATGTGCGCAGTTTGTGTAGGGTTTGTTAAACGGCGAGATGTTCGCAGTGTGTGTAGGGTTTGTTAAACGTCCAGACGTGCGCATTGCGTGTAGGGTTTGTTAAACGTACAGCTGTGCGCATTGCGTGTAGGGTTTGTTAAACGTCCAGATGTGCGCAGTGTGTGTAGGGTTTGTTAAACGTCCAGATGTGTGCAGTGCGTGTAGGGTTTGTTAAACATCCAGATATGCGCAATGTGTAGTGTGTGTTAAACGTCTAGATGTGCTCAGTGCGTGTAGGGTTTGTTAAACATCCAGATGTGCGCATTGCGTGTAGGGTTTGTTAAACGTCCAGATGTGCGCAGTGTGTGTAGGGCTTGTTAAACGTCCAGATGTGCGCATTGCGTGTAGGGTTTGTTAAACGTCCAGATGTGCGCAGTGTGTGTAGGGTTTGTTAAACATCCAGATGTGTGCATTGCGTGTAGGGTTTGTTAAACGTCCAGATGTGCGCAGTATGTGTAGGGTTTGTTAAACATCCAGATGTGCGCATTGCGTGTAGGGTTTGTTAAACGTCCAGATGTGCGCAGTGTGTGTAGGGTTTGTTAAACGTCCAGATGTGCGCAGTGCGTGTAGGGTTTGTTAAACGTCCAGATGTGCGCAGTGTGTGTAGGGTTTGTAAAACGTCCAGATGTGCGCAGTGTGTGTAGGGTTTGTTAAACGTCCAGATGTGCGCAGTGTGTGTAGGTAGGGTTTGTTAAACGTCCAGATGTGTGCAGTGCGTGTAGGGTTTGTTAAACGTTCAGATGTGCGCAGTGTGTGTAGGTAGGGTTTGTTAAACGTCCAGATGTGTGCAGTGCGTGTAGGGTTTGTTAAACGTCCAGATGTGCGCAGTGCGTGTAGTGTTTGTTAAACGTCCAGATGTGCGCAGTGCGTGTAGGGTTTGTTAAACGTCCAGATGTGTGCAGTGTGTGTAGGGTTTGTTAAACGTCCAAATGTGCGCAGTGTGTGTACTGTTTGTTAAACGTCCAGATGTGCTCAGTGCGTGTAGGGTTTGTTAAACATCCAAATGTGCTCAGTGTGTGTAGGGTTTGTTAAACGTCCAGATGTGTGCAGTGTGTGTAGGGTTTGTTAAACGTCCAGGTGTGCGCAGTGTGTGTAGGGTTTGTTAAACGTCCAGATGTGTGCAGTGCGTGTAGGGTTTGTTAAACGTCCAGATGTGCTCAGTGTGTGTAGGGTTTGTTAAACGTCCAGATGTGTGCAGTGTGTGTAGTGTTTGTTAAACGTCCAGATGTGTGCAGTGTGTGTAGGGTTTGTTAAACGTCCAGATGTGTGCAGTGTGTGTAGGGTTTGTTAAACGTCCAGATGTGCTCAGTGTGTGTAGGGTTTGTTAAAAGTCCAGATGTGTGCAGTGTGTGTAGTGTTTGTTAAACATCCAGATGTGCTCAGAGCGTGTAGGGTTTGTTAAACGTCCAGATGTGCTCAGTGCGTGTAGGGTTTGTTAAACGTCCAGATGTGTGCAGTGTGTGTAGGGTTTGTTATACGTCCAGGTGTGCGCAGTGCGTGTAGGGTTTGTTAAACGTCCAGGTGTGCGCAGTGCGTGTAGGGTTTGTTAAACGTCCAGATGTGCGCATTGCGTGTAGGGTTTGTTAAACGTCCAGATGTGCGCAGTGTTTGTAGGGTTTGTTAAACGTCCAGATGTGCGCATTGCGTGTAGGGTTTGTTAAACGTTCAGATGTGCGCAGTGTGTGTAGGGTTTGTTAAACATCCAGATGTGTGCAATGCGTGTAGGGTTTGTTAAACGTCCAGATGTGCGCAGTGTGTGTAGGGTTTGTTAAACATCCAGATGTGCGCATTGCGTGTAGGGTTTGTTAAACGTCCAGATGTGCGCAGTGTGTGTAGGGTTTGTTAAACGTCCAGATGTGCGCAGTGCGTGTAGGGTTTGTTAAACGTCCAGATGTGCGCAGTGTGTGTAGGGTTTGTAAAACGTCCAGATGTGCGCAGTGTGTGTAGGGTTTGTTAAACGTCCAGATGTGCGTAGTGCGTGTAGGCGTTGTTAAACGTCCAGATGTGCGCAGTGTGTGTAGGGTTTGTTAAACGTCCAGATGTGCGCAGTGTGTAGGGTTTGTTAAACGTCCAGATGTGCGCAGTGTGTGTAGGGTTTGTTAAACATCCAGATGTGTGCATTGCGTGTAGGGTTTGTTAAACGTCCGGATGTGCGCAGTGTGTGTAGGGTTTGTTAAACATCCAGATGTGCGCATTGCGTGTAGGGTTTGTTAAACGTCCAGATGTGCGCAGTGTGTGTAGGGTTTCTTAAACGTCCAGATGTGCGCAGTGCGTGTAGGGTTTGTCAAACATTCAGATGTGCTCAGTGTGTGTAGGGTTTGTTAAACATCCAGATGTGCTCAGTGTATGTAGGGTTTGTTAAACATCCAGATGTGCTCAGTGTGTGTAGGGTTTGTTAAACATCCAGGTGTGCTCAGTGCGTGTAGGGTTTGTTTAACGTCCAGATGTGCGCATTGCGTGTAGGGTTTGTTAAACATCCAGATCTGCGCAGTGTGTGTAGGGTTTGTTAAACGTCCAGATGTGCGCAGTGTGTGTAGGGTTTGTTAAACGTCCAGATGTGCGCAGTGTGTGTAGGGTTTGTTAAACGTCCAGATGTGCGCAGTGTGTGTAGGTTTTGTTAAACGTCCAGATGTGCGCAGTGTGTGTAGGGTTTGTTAAACGTCCAGATGTACGCATTGCATGTAGGGTTTGTTAAACGTCCAGCTGTGCGCATTGCGTGTAGGGTTTGTTAAACGTCCAGATGTGCGCATTACGTGTAGGGTTTGTTAAACGTCCAGATGTGCACAGTGCGTGTAGGGTTTGTTAAACGTCCAGATGTGCGCATTGCGTGTAGGGTTTGTTAAACATCCAGATCTGCGCAGTGTGTGTAGGGTTTGTTAAACGTCCAGATGTGCGCAGTGTGTGAAGGGTTTGTTAAACGTCCAGATGTGCGCAGTTTGTGTAGGGTTTGTTAAACGGCGAGATGTTCGCAGTGTGTGTAGGGTTTGTTAAACGTCCAGACGTGCGCATTGCGTGTAGGGTTTGTTAAACGTACAGCTGTGCGCATTGCGTGTAGGGTTTGTTAAACGTCCAGATGTGCGCAGTGTGTGTAGGGTTTGTTAAACGTCCAGATGTGTGCAGTGCGTGTAGGGTTTGTTAAACGTCCAGGTGTGCGCAGTGTGTGTAGGGTTTGTTAAACGTCCAGATGTGCTCAGTGTGTGTAGGGTTTGTTAAACGTCCAGATGTGCGCATTGCGTGTAGGGTTTGTTAAACGTCCAGCTGTGCACATTGCGTGTAGGGTTTGTTAAACGTCCAGATGTGCTCAGTGTGTGTAGGGTTTGTTAAACATCCAGATGTGCGCAGTGCGTGTAGGGTTTGTTAAACATACAGATGTGCACAGTGTGTGTAGGGTTTGTTAAACGTCCAGATGTGCGCAGTGTGTGTAGGGTTTGTTAAACATCCAGATGTGCTCAGTGCGTGTAGGGTTTGTTAAACGTCCAGATGTGCGCAGTGTGTGAAGGGTTTGTTAAACATCCAGATGTGCGCAGTGTGTGTAGGGTTTGTTATACGTCCAGTTGTGCGCAGTGCGTTCAGGGTTTGTTAAACGTCCAGGTGTGCGCAGTGCGTGTAGGGTTTGTTAAACGTCCAGATGTGCGCATTGCGTGTAGGGTTTGTTAAACGTCCAGATGTGCGCAGTGTGTGTAGGGTTTGTTAAACGTCCAGATGTGCGCAGTGTGTAGGGTTTGTTAAACGTCCAGATGTGCGCAGTGTGTGTAGGGTTTGTTAAACATCCAGATGTGTGCATTGCGTGTAGGGTTTGTTAAACGTCCAGATGTGCGCAGTGTGTGTAGGGTTTGTTAAACATCCAGATGTGCGCATTGCGTGCAGGGTTTGTTAAACGTCCAGATGTGCGCAGTGTGTGTAGGGTTTCTTAAACGTCCAGATGTGCGCAGTGCGTGTAGGGTTTGTCAAACATTCAGATGTGCTCAGTGTGTGTAGGGTTTGTTAAACATCCAGATGTGCTCAGTGTGTGTAGGGTTTGTTAAACATCCAGATGTGCTCAGTGTGTGTAGGGTTTGTTAAACATCCAGGTGTGCTCAGTGCGTGTAGGGTTTGTTTAACGTCCAGATGTGCGCATTGCGTGTAGGGTTTGTTAAACATCCAGATCTGCGCAGTGTGTGTAGGGTTTGTTAAACGTCCAGATGTGCGCAGTGTGTGTAGGGTTTGTTAAACGTCCAGATGTGCGCAGTGTGTGTAGGGTTTGTTAAACGTCCAGATGTGCGCAGTGTGTGTAGGTTTTGTTAAACGTCCAGATGTGCGCAGTGTGTGTAGGGTTTGTTAAACGTCCAGATATGCGCATTGCATGTAGGGTTTGTTCAACGTCCAGCTGTGCGCATTGCGTGTAGGGTTTGTTAAACGTCCAGATGTGCGCATTACGTGTAGGGTTTGTTAAACGTCCAGATGTGCACAGTGCGTGTAGGGTTTGTTAAACGTCCAGATGTGCGCATTGCGTGTAGGGTTTGTTAAACATCCAGATCTGCGCAGTGTGTGTAGGGTTTGTTAAACGTCCAGATGTGCGCAGTGTGTTTAGGGTTTGTTAAACGTCCAGATGTGCGCAGTGTGTGAAGGGTTTGTTAAACGTCCAGATGTGCGCAGTTTGTGTAGGGTTTGTTAAACGGCCAGATGTTCGCAGTGTATGTAGGGTTTGTTAAACGTCCAGACGTGCGCATTGCGTGTAGGGTTTGTTAAACGTCCAGCTGTGCGCATTGCATGTAGGGTTTGTTAAACGTCCAGATGTGCGCAGTGTGTGTAGGGTTTGTTAAACGTCCAGATGTGTGCAGTGCGTGTAGGGTTTGTTAAACGTCCAGGTGTGCGCAGTGTGTGTAGGGTTTGTTAAACGTCCAGATGTGCTCAGTGTGTGTAGGGTTTGTTAAACGTCCAGATGTGCGCATTGCGTGTAGGGTTTGTTAAACGTCCAGCTGTGCGCATTGCGTGTAGGGTTTGTTAAACGTCAAGATGTGCTCAGTGTGTGTAGGGTTTGTTAAACGTCCAGATGTGCGCAGTGCGTGTAGGGTTTGTTAAACGTCCAGATGTGCGCAGTGCGTGTAGGGTTTGTTAAACATCCAGATGTGCGCAGTGCGTGTAGTGTTTGTTAAACGTCCAGATGTGCGCTGTGTGTGTAGGGTTTATTAAACATCCAGATGTGTTCAGTGCGTGTAGGGTTTGTTAAACGTCCAGGTGTGCACAGTGTGTGTAGGGTTTGTTAAACGTCCAGATGTGTGCAGTGTGTGTAGTGTTTGTTAAACGTCCAGATGTGTGCAGTGTGTGTAGGGTTTGTTAAACGTCCAGATGTGTGCAGTGTGTGTAGGGTTTGTTAAACGTCCAGATGTGCTCAGTGTGTGTAGGGTTTGTTAAACGTCCAGATGTGTGCAGTGTGTGTAGTGTTTGTTAAACATCCAGATGTGCTCAGAGCGTGTAGGGTTTGTTAAACGTCCAGATGTGCTCAGTGCGTGTAGGGTTTGTTAAACGTCCAGATGTGCGCAGTGTCTGTAGGGTTTGTTAAACATCCAGATGTGCGCAATGTGTAGTGTGTGTTAAACGTCTAGATGTGCTCAGTGCGTGTAGGGTTTGTTAAACATCCAGATGTGCACAGTGTGTAGGGTTTGTTAAACGTCCAGGTGTGCGCAGTGCGTGAAGGGTTTGTTAAACGTCCAGATGTGTGCAGTGTGTGTAGGGTTTGTTATACGTCCAGGTGTGCGCAGTGCGTGTAGGGTTTGTTAAACGTCCAGGTGTGCGCAGTGCGTGTAGGGTTTGTTAAACGTCCAGATGTGCGCATTGCGTGTAGGGTTTGTTAAACGTCCAGATGTGCGCAGTGTGTGTAGGGTTTGTTAAACGTCCAGATGTGCGCATTGCGTGTAGGGTTTGTTAAACGTCCAGATGTGCGCAGTGTTTGTAGGGTTTGTTAAACATCCAGATGTGTGCATTGCGTGTAGGGTTTGTTAAACGTCCAGATGTGCGCAGTGTGTGTAGGGTTTGTTAAACATCCAGATGTGCGCATTGCGTGTAGGGTTTGTTAAACGTCCAGATGTGCGCAGTGTGTGTAGGGTTTGTTAAACGTCCAGATGTGCGCAATGCGTGTAGGGTTTGTTAAACGTCCAGATGTGCGCAGTGTGTGTAGGGTTTGTAAAACGTCCAGATGTGCGCAGTGTGTGTAGGGTTTGTTAAACGTCCAGATGTGCGCAGTGTGTGTAGGTAGGGTTTGTTAAACGTCCAGATGTGTGCAGTGCGTGTAGGGTTTGTTAAACGTCCAGATGTGCGCAGTGCGTGTAGTGTTTATTAAACGTCCAGATGTGCGCAGTGCGTGTAGGGTTTGTTAAACGTCCAGATGTGTGCAGTGTGTGTAGGGTTTGTTAAACGTCCAAATGTTCGCAGTGTGTGTAGTGTTTGTTAAACGTCCAGATGTGCTCAGTGCGTGTAGGGTTTGTTAAACATCCAAATGTGCTCAGTGTGTGTAGGGTTTGTTAAACGTCCAGATGTGTGCAGTGTGTGTAGGGTTTGTTAAACGTCCAGGTGTGCGCAGTGTGTGTAGGGTTTGTTAAACGTCCAGATGTGTGCAGTGCGTGTAGGATTTGTTAAACGTCCAGATGTGCTCAGTGTGTGTAGGGTTTGTTAAACGTCCAGATGTGTGCAGTGTGTGTAGTGTTTGTTAAACGTCCAGATGTGTGCAGTGTGTGTAGGGTTTGTTAAACATCCAGATGTGCGCATTGCATGTAGGGTTTGTTAAACGTCCAGCTGTGCGCATTGCGTGTAGGGTTTGTTAAACGTGCAGATGTGCGCATTACGTGTAGGGTTTGTTAAACGTCCAGATGTGCACAGTGCGTGTAGGGTTTGTTAAACGTCCAGATGTGCGCATTGCGTGTAGGGTTTGTTAAACATCCAGGTCTGCGCAGTGTGTGTAGGGTTTGTTAAACGTCCAGATGTGCGCAGTGTGTTTAGGGTTTGTTAAACGTCCAGATGTGCGCAGTGTGTGAAGGGTTTGTTAAACGTCCAGATGTGCGCAGTTTGTGTAGGGTTTGTTAAACGGCCAGATGTTCGCAGTGTATGTAGGGTTTGTTAAACGTCCAGACGTGCGCATTGCGTGTAGGGTTTGTTAAACGTCCAGCTGTGCGCATTGCGTGTAGGGTTTGTTAAACGTCCAGATGTGCGCAGTGTGTGTAGGGTTTGTTAAACGTCCAGATGTGTGCAGTGCGTGTAGGGTTTGTTAAACGTCCAGGTGTGCGCAGTATGTGTAGGGTTTGTTAAACGTCCAGATGTGCTCAGTGTGTGTAGGGTTTGTTAAACGTCCAGATATGCGCATTGCGTGTAGGGTTTGTTAAACGTCCAGCTGTGCGCATTGCGTGTAGGGTTTGTTAAACGTCAAGATGTGCTCAGTGTGTGTAGGGTTTGTTAAACGTCCAGATGTGCGCAGTGCGTGTAGGGTTTGTTAAACGTCCAGATGTGCGCAGTGCGTGTAGGGTTTGTTAAACATCCAGATGTGCGCAGTGCGTGTAGTGTTTGTTAAACGTCCAGATGTGCGCAGTGTGTGTAGGGTTTATTAAACATCCAGATGTGTTCAGTGCGTGTAGGGTTTGTTAAACGTCCAGGTGTGCACAGTGTGTGTAGGGTTTGTTAAACGTCCAGATGTGTGCAGTGTGTGTAGTGTTTGTTCAACATCCAGATGTGCTCAGAGCGTGTAGGGTTTGTTAAACATCCAGATGTGCGCAGTGTGTGTAGTGTTTGTTAAACGTCCAGATGTGCTCAGTGCGTGTAGGGTTTGTTAAACATCCAAATGTGCTCAGTGTGTGTAGGGTTTGTTAAACGTCCAGATGTGTGCAGTGTGTGTAGGGTTTGTTAAACGTCCAGGTGTGCGCAGTGTGTGTAGGGTTTGTTAAACGTCCAGATGTGTGCAGTGCGTGTAGGGTTTGTTAAACGTCCAGATGTGCTCAGTGTGTGTAGGGTTTGTTAAACGTCCAGATGTGTGCAGTGTGTGAAGTGTTTGTTAAACGTCCAGATGTGTGCAGTGTGTGTAGGGTTTGTTAAACGTCCAGATGTGTGCAGTGTGTGTAGGGTTTGTTAAACGTCCAGATGTGCTCAGTGTGTGTAGGGTTTGTTAAACGTCCAAATGTGCGCAGTGTGTGTAGTGTTTGTTAAACGTCCAGATGTGCTCAGTGCGTGTAGGGTTTGTTAAACATCCAAATGTGCTCAGTGTGTGTAGGGTTTGTTAAACGTCCAGATGTGTGCAGTGTGTGTAGGGTTTGTTAAACGTCCAGGTGTGCGCAGTGTGTGTAGGGTTTGTTAAACGTCCAGATGTGTGCAGTGCGTGTAGGGTTTGTTAAACGTCCAGATGTGCTCAGTGTGTGTAGGGTTTGTTAAACGTCCAGATGTGTGCAGTGTGTGTAGTGTTTGTTAAACGTCCAGATGTGTGCAGTGTGTGTAGGGTTTGTTAAACGTCCAGATGTGTGCAGTGTGTGTAGGGTTTGTTAAACGTCCAGATGTGCTCAGTGTGTGTAGGGTTTGTTAAACGTCCAGATGTGTGCAGTGCGTGTAGGGTTTGTTAAACGTCCAGATGTGCTCAGTGTGTGTAGGGTTTGTTAAACGTCCAGATGTGTGCAGTGTGTGTAGGGTTTGTTAAACGTCCAGATGTGTGCAGTGTGTGTAGGGTTTGTTAAACGTCCAGATGTGCTCAGTGTGTGTAGGGTTTGTTAAACGTCCAGATGTGTGCAGTGTGTGTAGTGTTTGTTAAACATCCAGATGTGCTTAGAGCGTGTAGGGTTTGTTAAACGTCCAGATGTGCTCAGTGCGTGTAGGGTTTGTTAAACGTCCAGATGTGCGCAGTGTGTGTAGGGTTTGTTAAACATCCAGATGTGCGCAATGTGTAGTGTGTGTTAAACGTCTAGATGTGCTCAGTGCGTGTAGGGTTTGTTAAACATCCAGATGTGCACAGTGTGTAGGGTTTGTTAAACGTCCAGATGTGTGCAGTGTGTGTAGGGTTTGTTATACGTCCAGGTGTGCGCAGTGCGTGTAGGGTTTGTTAAACGTCCAGGTGTGCGCAGTGCGTGTAGGGTTTGTTAAACGTCCAGATGTGCGCATTGCGTGTAGGGTTTGTTAAACGTCCAGATGTGCGCAGTGTCTGTAGGGTTTGTTAAACGTCCAGATGTGCGCATTGCGTGTAGGGTTTGTTAAACGTCCAGATGTGCGCAGTGTGTGTAGGGTTTGTTAAACATCCAGATGTGTGCAATGCGTGGAGGGTTTGTTAAACGTCCAGATGTGCGCAGTGTGTGTAGGGTTTGTTAAACATCCAGATGTGCGCATTGCGTGTAGGGTTTGTTAAACGTCCAGATGTGCGCAGTGTGTGTAGGGTTTGTTAAACGTCCAGATGTGCGCAGTGCGTGTAGGGTTTGTTAAACGTCCAGATGTGCGCAGTGTGTGTAGGGTTTGTAAAACGTCCAGATGTGCGCAGTGTGTGTAGGGTTTGTTAAACGTCCAGATGTGCGTAGTGCGTGTAGGCGTTGTTAAACGTCCAGATGTGCGCAGTGTGTGTAGGGTTTGTTAAACGTCCAGATGTGCGCAGTGTGTAGGGTTTGTTAAACGTCCAGATGTGCGCAGTGTGTGTAGGGTTTGTTAAACATCCAGATGTGTGCATTGCGTGTAGGGTTTGTTAAACGTCCAGATGTGCGCAGTGTGTGTAGGGTTTGTTAAACATCCAGATGTGCGCATTGCGTGTAGGGTTTGTTAAACGTCCAGATGTGTGCAGTGCGTGTAGGGTTTGTTAAACGTCCAGATGTGTGCAGTGTGTGTAGGGTTTGTTAAACGTCCAGATGTGTGCAGTGTGTGTAGGGTTTGTTAAACATCCAGATGTGCTCAGTGTGTGTAGGGTTTGTTAAACGTCCAGATGTGTGCAGTGCGTGTAGGGTTTGTTAAACGTCCAGATGTGCTCAGTGTGTGTAGGGTTTGTTAAACGTCCAGATGTGTGCAGTGTGTGTAGGGTTTGTTAAACGTCCAGATGTGTGCAGTGTGTGTAGGGTTTGTTAAACGTCCAGATGTGCTCAGTGTGTGTAGGGTTTGTTAAACGTCCAGATGTGTGCAGTGTGTGTAGTGTTTGTTAAACATCCAGATGTGCTTAGAGCGTGTAGGGTTTGTTAAACGTCCAGATGTGCTCAGTGCGTGTAGGGTTTGTTAAACGTCCAGATGTGCGCAGTGTGTGTAGGGTTTGTTAAACATCCAGATGTGCGCAATGTGTAGTGTGTGTTAAACGTCTAGATGTGCTCAGTGCGTGTAGGGTTTGTTAAACATCCAGATGTGCACAGTGTGTAGGGTTTGTTAAACGTCCAGATATGTGCAGTGTGTGTAGGGTTTGTTATACGTCCAGGTGTGCGCAGTGCGTGTAGGGTTTGTTAAACGTCCAGGTGTGCGCAGTGCGTGTAGGGTTTGTTAAACGTCCAGATGTGCGCATTGCGTGTAGGGTTTGTTAAACGTCCAGATGTGCGCAGTGTGTGTAGGGTTTGTTAAACGTCCAGATGTGCGCATTGCGTGTAGGGTTTGTTAAACGTCCAGATGTGCGCAGTGTGTGTAGGGTTTGTTAAACATCCAGATGTGTGCAATGCGTGGAGGGTTTGTTAAACGTCCAGATGTGCGCAGTGTGTGTAGGGTTTGTTAAACATCCAGATGTGCGCATTGCGTGTAGGGTTTGTTAAACGTCCAGATGTGCGCAGTGTGTGTAGGGTTTGTTAAACGTCCAGATGTGCGCAGTGCGTGTAGGGTTTGTTAAACGTCCAGATGTGCGCAGTGTGTGTAGGGTTTGTAAAACGTCCAGATGTGCGCAGTGTGTGTAGGGTTTGTTAAACGTCCAGATGTGCGTAGTGCGTGTAGGCGTTGTTAAACGTCCAGATGTGCGCAGTGTGTGTAGGGTTTGTTAAACGTCCAGATGTGCGCAGTGTGTAGGGTTTGTTAAACGTCCAGATGTGCGCAGTGTGTGTAGGGTTTGTTAAACATCCAGATGTGTGCATTGCGTGTAGGGTTTGTTAAACGTCCAGATGTGCGCAGTGTGTGTAGGGTTTGTTAAACATCCAGATGTGCGCATTGCGTGTAGGGTTTGTTAAACGTCCAGATGTGTGCAGTGCGTGTAGGGTTTGTTAAACGTCCAGATGTGTGCAGTGTGTGTAGGGTTTGTTAAACGTCCAGGTGTGCGCAGTGTGTGTAGGGTTTGTTAAACGTCCAGATGTGTGCAGTGCGTGTAGGGTTTGTTAAACGTCCAGATGTGCTCAGTGTGTGTAGGGTTTGTTAAACGTCCAGATGTGTGCAGTGTGTGTAGTGTTTGTTAAACGTCCAGATGTGTGCAGTGTGTGTAGGGTTTGTTAAACGTCCAGATGTGTGCAGTGTGTGTAGGGTTTGTTAAACGTCCAGATGTGCTCAGTGTGTGTAGGGTTTGTTAAACGTCCAGATGTGTGCAGTGTGTGTAGTGTTTGTTAAACATCCAGATGTGCTCAGAGCGTGTAGGGTTTGTTAAACGTCCAGATGTGCTCAGTGCGTGTAGGGTTTGTTAAACGTCCAGATGTGCGCAGTGTGTGTAGGGTTTGTTAAACATCCAGATATGCGCAATGTGTAGTGTGTGTTAAACGTCTAGATGTGCTCAGTGCGTGTAGGGTTTGTTAAACATCCAGATGTGCGCATTGCGTGTAGGGTTTGTTAAACGTCCAGATGTGCGCAGTGTGTGTAGGGCTTGTTAAACGTCCAGATGTGCGCATTGCGTGTAGGGTTTGTTAAACGTCCAGATGTGCGCAGTGTGTGTAGGGTTTGTTAAACATCCAGATGTGTGCATTGCGTGTAGGGTTTGTTAAACGTCCAGATGTGCGCAGTATGTGTAGGGTTTGTTAAACATCCAGATGTGCGCATTGCGTGTAGGGTTTGTTAAACGTCCAGATGTGCGCAGTGTGTGTAGGGTTTGTTAAACGTCCAGATGTGCGCAGTGCGTGTAGGGTTTGTTAAACGTCCAGATGTGCGCAGTGTGTGTAGGGTTTGTAAAACGTCCAGATGTGCGCAGTGTGTGTAGGGTTTGTTAAACGTCCAGATGTGCGCAGTGTGTGTAGGTAGGGTTTGTTAAACGTCCAGATGTGTGCAGTGCGTGTAGGGTTTGTTAAACGTTCAGATGTGCGCAGTGTGTGTAGGTAGGGTTTGTTAAACGTCCAGATGTGTGCAGTGCGTGTAGGGTTTGTTAAACGTCCAGATGTGCGCAGTGCGTGTAGTGTTTGTTAAACGTCCAGATGTGCGCAGTGCGTGTAGGGTTTGTTAAACGTCCAGATGTGTGCAGTGTGTGTAGGGTTTGTTAAACGTCCAAATGTGCGCAGTGTGTGTACTGTTTGTTAAACGTCCAGATGTGCTCAGTGCGTGTAGGGTTTGTTAAACATCCAAATGTGCTCAGTGTGTGTAGGGTTTGTTAAATGTCCAGATGTGTGCAGTGTGTGTAGGGTTTGTTAAACGTCCAGGTGTGCGCAGTGTGTGTAGGGTTTGTTAAACGTCCAGATGTGTGCAGTGCGTGTAGGGTTTGTTAAACGTCCAGATGTGCTCAGTGTGTGTAGGGTTTGTTAAACGTCCAGATGTGTGCAGTGTGTGTAGTGTTTGTTAAACGTCCAGATGTGTGCAGTGTGTGTAGGGTTTGTTAAACGTCCAGATGTGTGCAGTGTGTGTAGGGTTTGTTAAACGTCCAGATGTGCTCAGTGTGTGTAGGGTTTGTTAAAAGTCCAGATGTGTGCAGTGTGTGTAGTGTTTGTTAAACATCCAGATGTGCTCAGAGCGTGTAGGGTTTGTTAAACGTCCAGATGTGCTCAGTGCGTGTAGGGTTTGTTAAACGTCCAGATGTGTGCAGTGTGTGTAGGGTTTGTTATACGTCCAGGTGTGCGCAGTGCGTGTAGGGTTTGTTAAACGTCCAGGTGTGCGCAGTGCGTGTAGGGTTTGTTAAACGTCCAGATGTGCGCATTGCGTGTAGGGTTTGTTAAACGTCCAGATGTGCGCAGTGTGTGTAGGGTTTGTTAAACGTCCAGATGTGCGCATTGCGTGTAGGGTTTGTTAAACGTTCAGATGTGCGCAGTGTGTGTAGGGTTTGTTAAACATCCAGATGTGTGCAATGCGTGTAGGGTTTGTTAAACGTCCAGATGTGCGCAGTGTGTGTAGGGTTTGTTAAACATCCAGATGTGCGCATTGCGTGTAGGGTTTGTTAAACGTCCAGATGTGCGCAGTGTGTGTAGGGTTTGTTAAACGTCCAGATGTGCGCAGTGCGTGTAGGGTTTGTTATACGTCCAGATGTGCGCAGTGTGTGTAGGGTTTGTTAAACGTCCAGATGTGCGCAGTGCGTGTAGGGTTTGTTAAACGTCCAGATGTGCGCAGTGTGTGTAGGGTTTGTAAAACGTCCAGATGTGCGCAGTGTGTGTAGGGTTTGTTAAACGTCCAGATGTGCGTAGTGCGTGTAGGCGTTGTTAAACGTCCAGATGTGCGCAGTGTGTGTAGGGTTTGTTAAACGTCCAGATGTGCGCAGTGTGTGTAGGGTTTGTTAAACGTCCAGATGTGCGCAGTGTGTGTAGGGTTTGTTAAACATCCAGATGTGTGCATTGCGTGTAGGGTTTGTTAAACGTCCAGATGTGCGCAGTGTGTGTAGGGTTTGTTAAACATCCAGATGTGCGCATTGCGTGTAGGGTTTGTTAAACGTCCAGATGTGCGCAGTGTGTGTAGGGTTTCTTAAACGTCCAGATGTGCGCAGTGCGTGTAGGGTTTGTCAAACATTCAGATGTGCTCAGTGTGTGTAGGGTTTGTTAAACATCCAGATGTGCTCAGTGTATGTAGGGTTTGTTAAACATCCAGATGTGCTCAGTGTGTGTAGGGTTTGTTAAACATCCAGGTGTGCTCAGTGCGTGTAGGGTTTGTTTAACGTCCAGATGTGCGCATTGCGTGTAGGGTTTGTTAAACATCCAGATCTGCGCAGTGTGTGTAGGGTTTGTTAAACGTCCAGATGTGCGCAGTGTGTGTAGGGTTTGTTAAACGTCCAGATGTGCGCAGTGTGTGTAGGGTTTGTTAAACGTCCAGATGTGCGCAGTGTGTGTAGGTTTTGTTAAACGTCCAGATGTGCGCAGTGTGTGTAGGGTTTGTTAAACGTCCAGATGTGCGCATTGCATGTAGGGTTTGTTAAACGTCCAGCTGTGCGCATTGCGTGTAGGGTTTGTTAAACGTCCAGATGTGCGCATTACGTGTAGGGTTTGTTAAACGTCCAGATGTGCACAGTGCGTGTAGGGTTTGTTAAACGTCCAGATGTGCGCATTGCGTGTAGGGTTTGTTAAACATCCAGATCTGCGCAGTGTGTGTAGGGTTTGTTAAACGTCCAGATGTGCGCAGTGTGTTTAGGGTTTGTTAAACGTCCAGATGTGCGCAGTGTGTGAAGGGTTTGTTAAACGTCCAGATGTGCGCAGTTTGTGTAGGGTTTGTTAAACGGCGAGATGTTCGCAGTGTGTGTAGGGTTTGTTAAACGTCCAGACGTGCGCATTGCGTGTAGGGTTTGTTAAACGTACAGCTGTGCGCATTGCGTGTAGGGTTTGTTAAACGTCCAGATGTGCGCAGTGTGTGTAGGGTTTGTTAAACGTCCAGATGTGTGCAGTGCGTGTAGGGTTTGTTAAACATCCAGATATGCGCAATGTGTAGTGTGTGTTAAACGTCTAGATGTGCTCAGTGCGTGTAGGGTTTGTTAAACATCCAGATGTGCGCATTGCGTGTAGGGTTTGTTAAACGTCCAGATGTGCGCAGTGTGTGTAGGGCTTGTTAAACGTCCAGATGTGCGCATTGCGTGTAG
Organism: Lutraria lutraria; assembly: GCA_964023205.1. Classification (NCBI taxonomy): domain Eukaryota; kingdom Metazoa; phylum Mollusca; class Bivalvia; order Venerida; family Mactridae; genus Lutraria; species Lutraria lutraria. Next base: position 16,020,107 of record OZ026851.1, on the reverse strand, counting down.
GGTTTGTTAAACGTCCAGATGTGCGCAGTGTGTGTAGGGTTTGTTAAACATCCAGATGTGTGCATTGCGTGTAGGGTTTGTTAAACGTCCAGATGTGCGCAGTATGTGTAGGGTTTGTTAAACATCCAGATGTGCGCATTGCGTGTAGGGTTTGTTAAACGTCCAGATGTGCGCAGTGTGTGTAGGGTTTGTTAAACGTCCAGATGTGCGCAGTGCGTGTAGGGTTTGTTAAACGTCCAGATGTGCGCAGTGTGTGTAGGGTTTGTAAAACGTCCAGATGTGCGCAGTGTGTGTAGGGTTTGTTAAACGTCCAGATGTGCGCAGTGTGTGTAGGTAGGGTTTGTTAAACGTCCAGATGTGTGCAGTGCGTGTAGGGTTTGTTAAACGTTCAGATGTGCGCAGTGTGTGTAGGTAGGGTTTGTTAAACGTCCAGATGTGTGCAGTGCGTGTAGGGTTTGTTAAACGTCCAGATGTGCGCAGTGCGTGTAGTGTTTGTTAAACGTCCAGATGTGCGCAGTGCGTGTAGGGTTTGTTAAACGTCCAGATGTGTGCAGTGTGTGTAGGGTTTGTTAAACGTCCAAATGTGCGCAGTGTGTGTACTGTTTGTTAAACGTCCAGATGTGCTCAGTGCGTGTAGGGTTTGTTAAACATCCAAATGTGCTCAGTGTGTGTAGGGTTTGTTAAACGTCCAGATGTGTGCAGTGTGTGTAGGGTTTGTTAAACGTCCAGGTGTGCGCAGTGTGTGTAGGGTTTGTTAAACGTCCAGATGTGTGCAGTGCGTGTAGGGTTTGTTAAACGTCCAGATGTGCTCAGTGTGTGTAGGGTTTGTTAAACGTCCAGATGTGTGCAGTGTGTGTAGTGTTTGTTAAACGTCCAGATGTGTGCAGTGTGTGTAGGGTTTGTTAAACGTCCAGATGTGTGCAGTGTGTGTAGGGTTTGTTAAACGTCCAGATGTGCTCAGTGTGTGTAGGGTTTGTTAAAAGTCCAGATGTGTGCAGTGTGTGTAGTGTTTGTTAAACATCCAGATGTGCTCAGAGCGTGTAGGGTTTGTTAAACGTCCAGATGTGCTCAGTGCGTGTAGGGTTTGTTAAACGTCCAGATGTGTGCAGTGTGTGTAGGGTTTGTTATACGTCCAGGTGTGCGCAGTGCGTGTAGGGTTTGTTAAACGTCCAGGTGTGCGCAGTGCGTGTAGGGTTTGTTAAACGTCCAGATGTGCGCATTGCGTGTAGGGTTTGTTAAACGTCCAGATGTGCGCAGTGTTTGTAGGGTTTGTTAAACGTCCAGATGTGCGCATTGCGTGTAGGGTTTGTTAAACGTTCAGATGTGCGCAGTGTGTGTAGGGTTTGTTAAACATCCAGATGTGTGCAATGCGTGTAGGGTTTGTTAAACGTCCAGATGTGCGCAGTGTGTGTAGGGTTTGTTAAACATCCAGATGTGCGCATTGCGTGTAGGGTTTGTTAAACGTCCAGATGTGCGCAGTGTGTGTAGGGTTTGTTAAACGTCCAGATGTGCGCAGTGCGTGTAGGGTTTGTTAAACGTCCAGATGTGCGCAGTGTGTGTAGGGTTTGTAAAACGTCCAGATGTGCGCAGTGTGTGTAGGGTTTGTTAAACGTCCAGATGTGCGTAGTGCGTGTAGGCGTTGTTAAACGTCCAGATGTGCGCAGTGTGTGTAGGGTTTGTTAAACGTCCAGATGTGCGCAGTGTGTAGGGTTTGTTAAACGTCCAGATGTGCGCAGTGTGTGTAGGGTTTGTTAAACATCCAGATGTGTGCATTGCGTGTAGGGTTTGTTAAACGTCCGGATGTGCGCAGTGTGTGTAGGGTTTGTTAAACATCCAGATGTGCGCATTGCGTGTAGGGTTTGTTAAACGTCCAGATGTGCGCAGTGTGTGTAGGGTTTCTTAAACGTCCAGATGTGCGCAGTGCGTGTAGGGTTTGTCAAACATTCAGATGTGCTCAGTGTGTGTAGGGTTTGTTAAACATCCAGATGTGCTCAGTGTATGTAGGGTTTGTTAAACATCCAGATGTGCTCAGTGTGTGTAGGGTTTGTTAAACATCCAGGTGTGCTCAGTGCGTGTAGGGTTTGTTTAACGTCCAGATGTGCGCATTGCGTGTAGGGTTTGTTAAACATCCAGATCTGCGCAGTGTGTGTAGGGTTTGTTAAACGTCCAGATGTGCGCAGTGTGTGTAGGGTTTGTTAAACGTCCAGATGTGCGCAGTGTGTGTAGGGTTTGTTAAACGTCCAGATGTGCGCAGTGTGTGTAGGTTTTGTTAAACGTCCAGATGTGCGCAGTGTGTGTAGGGTTTGTTAAACGTCCAGATGTACGCATTGCATGTAGGGTTTGTTAAACGTCCAGCTGTGCGCATTGCGTGTAGGGTTTGTTAAACGTCCAGATGTGCGCATTACGTGTAGGGTTTGTTAAACGTCCAGATGTGCACAGTGCGTGTAGGGTTTGTTAAACGTCCAGATGTGCGCATTGCGTGTAGGGTTTGTTAAACATCCAGATCTGCGCAGTGTGTGTAGGGTTTGTTAAACGTCCAGATGTGCGCAGTGTGTGAAGGGTTTGTTAAACGTCCAGATGTGCGCAGTTTGTGTAGGGTTTGTTAAACGGCGAGATGTTCGCAGTGTGTGTAGGGTTTGTTAAACGTCCAGACGTGCGCATTGCGTGTAGGGTTTGTTAAACGTACAGCTGTGCGCATTGCGTGTAGGGTTTGTTAAACGTCCAGATGTGCGCAGTGTGTGTAGGGTTTGTTAAACGTCCAGATGTGTGCAGTGCGTGTAGGGTTTGTTAAACGTCCAGATGTGCTCAGTGTGTGTAGGGTTTGTTAAACGTCCAGATGTGCGCATTGCGTGTAGGGTTTGTTAAACGTCCAGCTGTGCACATTGCGTGTAGGGTTTGTTAAACGTCCAGATGTGCTCAGTGTGTGTAGGGTTTGTTAAACATCCAGATGTGCGCAGTGCGTGTAGGGTTTGTTAAACATACAGATGTGCACAGTGTGTGTAGGGTTTGTTAAACGTCCAGATGTGCGCAGTGTGTGTAGGGTTTGTTAAACATCCAGATGTGCTCAGTGCGTGTAGGGTTTGTTAAACGTCCAGATGTGCGCAGTGTGTGAAGGGTTTGTTAAACATCCAGATGTGCGCAGTGTGTGTAGGGTTTGTTATACGTCCAGTTGTGCGCAGTGCGTTCAGGGTTTGTTAAACGTCCAGGTGTGCGCAGTGCGTGTAGGGTTTGTTAAACGTCCAGATGTGCGCATTGCGTGTAGGGTTTGTTAAACGTCCAGATGTGCGCAGTGTGTGTAGGGTTTGTTAAACGTCCAGATGTGCGCAGTGTGTAGGGTTTGTTAAACGTCCAGATGTGCGCAGTGTGTGTAGGGTTTGTTAAACATCCAGATGTGTGCATTGCGTGTAGGGTTTGTTAAACGTCCAGATGTGCGCAGTGTGTGTAGGGTTTGTTAAACATCCAGATGTGCGCATTGCGTGCAGGGTTTGTTAAACGTCCAGATGTGCGCAGTGTGTGTAGGGTTTCTTAAACGTCCAGATGTGCGCAGTGCGTGTAGGGTTTGTCAAACATTCAGATGTGCTCAGTGTGTGTAGGGTTTGTTAAACATCCAGATGTGCTCAGTGTGTGTAGGGTTTGTTAAACATCCAGATGTGCTCAGTGTGTGTAGGGTTTGTTAAACATCCAGGTGTGCTCAGTGCGTGTAGGGTTTGTTTAACGTCCAGATGTGCGCATTGCGTGTAGGGTTTGTTAAACATCCAGATCTGCGCAGTGTGTGTAGGGTTTGTTAAACGTCCAGATGTGCGCAGTGTGTGTAGGGTTTGTTAAACGTCCAGATGTGCGCAGTGTGTGTAGGGTTTGTTAAACGTCCAGATGTGCGCAGTGTGTGTAGGTTTTGTTAAACGTCCAGATGTGCGCAGTGTGTGTAGGGTTTGTTAAACGTCCAGATATGCGCATTGCATGTAGGGTTTGTTCAACGTCCAGCTGTGCGCATTGCGTGTAGGGTTTGTTAAACGTCCAGATGTGCGCATTACGTGTAGGGTTTGTTAAACGTCCAGATGTGCACAGTGCGTGTAGGGTTTGTTAAACGTCCAGATGTGCGCATTGCGTGTAGGGTTTGTTAAACATCCAGATCTGCGCAGTGTGTGTAGGGTTTGTTAAACGTCCAGATGTGCGCAGTGTGTTTAGGGTTTGTTAAACGTCCAGATGTGCGCAGTGTGTGAAGGGTTTGTTAAACGTCCAGATGTGCGCAGTTTGTGTAGGGTTTGTTAAACGGCCAGATGTTCGCAGTGTATGTAGGGTTTGTTAAACGTCCAGACGTGCGCATTGCGTGTAGGGTTTGTTAAACGTCCAGCTGTGCGCATTGCATGTAGGGTTTGTTAAACGTCCAGATGTGCGCAGTGTGTGTAGGGTTTGTTAAACGTCCAGATGTGTGCAGTGCGTGTAGGGTTTGTTAAACGTCCAGGTGTGCGCAGTGTGTGTAGGGTTTGTTAAACGTCCAGATGTGCTCAGTGTGTGTAGGGTTTGTTAAACGTCCAGATGTGCGCATTGCGTGTAGGGTTTGTTAAACGTCCAGCTGTGCGCATTGCGTGTAGGGTTTGTTAAACGTCAAGATGTGCTCAGTGTGTGTAGGGTTTGTTAAACGTCCAGATGTGCGCAGTGCGTGTAGGGTTTGTTAAACGTCCAGATGTGCGCAGTGCGTGTAGGGTTTGTTAAACATCCAGATGTGCGCAGTGCGTGTAGTGTTTGTTAAACGTCCAGATGTGCGCTGTGTGTGTAGGGTTTATTAAACATCCAGATGTGTTCAGTGCGTGTAGGGTTTGTTAAACGTCCAGGTGTGCACAGTGTGTGTAGGGTTTGTTAAACGTCCAGATGTGTGCAGTGTGTGTAGTGTTTGTTAAACGTCCAGATGTGTGCAGTGTGTGTAGGGTTTGTTAAACGTCCAGATGTGTGCAGTGTGTGTAGGGTTTGTTAAACGTCCAGATGTGCTCAGTGTGTGTAGGGTTTGTTAAACGTCCAGATGTGTGCAGTGTGTGTAGTGTTTGTTAAACATCCAGATGTGCTCAGAGCGTGTAGGGTTTGTTAAACGTCCAGATGTGCTCAGTGCGTGTAGGGTTTGTTAAACGTCCAGATGTGCGCAGTGTCTGTAGGGTTTGTTAAACATCCAGATGTGCGCAATGTGTAGTGTGTGTTAAACGTCTAGATGTGCTCAGTGCGTGTAGGGTTTGTTAAACATCCAGATGTGCACAGTGTGTAGGGTTTGTTAAACGTCCAGGTGTGCGCAGTGCGTGAAGGGTTTGTTAAACGTCCAGATGTGTGCAGTGTGTGTAGGGTTTGTTATACGTCCAGGTGTGCGCAGTGCGTGTAGGGTTTGTTAAACGTCCAGGTGTGCGCAGTGCGTGTAGGGTTTGTTAAACGTCCAGATGTGCGCATTGCGTGTAGGGTTTGTTAAACGTCCAGATGTGCGCAGTGTGTGTAGGGTTTGTTAAACGTCCAGATGTGCGCATTGCGTGTAGGGTTTGTTAAACGTCCAGATGTGCGCAGTGTTTGTAGGGTTTGTTAAACATCCAGATGTGTGCATTGCGTGTAGGGTTTGTTAAACGTCCAGATGTGCGCAGTGTGTGTAGGGTTTGTTAAACATCCAGATGTGCGCATTGCGTGTAGGGTTTGTTAAACGTCCAGATGTGCGCAGTGTGTGTAGGGTTTGTTAAACGTCCAGATGTGCGCAATGCGTGTAGGGTTTGTTAAACGTCCAGATGTGCGCAGTGTGTGTAGGGTTTGTAAAACGTCCAGATGTGCGCAGTGTGTGTAGGGTTTGTTAAACGTCCAGATGTGCGCAGTGTGTGTAGGTAGGGTTTGTTAAACGTCCAGATGTGTGCAGTGCGTGTAGGGTTTGTTAAACGTCCAGATGTGCGCAGTGCGTGTAGTGTTTATTAAACGTCCAGATGTGCGCAGTGCGTGTAGGGTTTGTTAAACGTCCAGATGTGTGCAGTGTGTGTAGGGTTTGTTAAACGTCCAAATGTTCGCAGTGTGTGTAGTGTTTGTTAAACGTCCAGATGTGCTCAGTGCGTGTAGGGTTTGTTAAACATCCAAATGTGCTCAGTGTGTGTAGGGTTTGTTAAACGTCCAGATGTGTGCAGTGTGTGTAGGGTTTGTTAAACGTCCAGGTGTGCGCAGTGTGTGTAGGGTTTGTTAAACGTCCAGATGTGTGCAGTGCGTGTAGGATTTGTTAAACGTCCAGATGTGCTCAGTGTGTGTAGGGTTTGTTAAACGTCCAGATGTGTGCAGTGTGTGTAGTGTTTGTTAAACGTCCAGATGTGTGCAGTGTGTGTAGGGTTTGTTAAACATCCAGATGTGCGCATTGCATGTAGGGTTTGTTAAACGTCCAGCTGTGCGCATTGCGTGTAGGGTTTGTTAAACGTGCAGATGTGCGCATTACGTGTAGGGTTTGTTAAACGTCCAGATGTGCACAGTGCGTGTAGGGTTTGTTAAACGTCCAGATGTGCGCATTGCGTGTAGGGTTTGTTAAACATCCAGGTCTGCGCAGTGTGTGTAGGGTTTGTTAAACGTCCAGATGTGCGCAGTGTGTTTAGGGTTTGTTAAACGTCCAGATGTGCGCAGTGTGTGAAGGGTTTGTTAAACGTCCAGATGTGCGCAGTTTGTGTAGGGTTTGTTAAACGGCCAGATGTTCGCAGTGTATGTAGGGTTTGTTAAACGTCCAGACGTGCGCATTGCGTGTAGGGTTTGTTAAACGTCCAGCTGTGCGCATTGCGTGTAGGGTTTGTTAAACGTCCAGATGTGCGCAGTGTGTGTAGGGTTTGTTAAACGTCCAGATGTGTGCAGTGCGTGTAGGGTTTGTTAAACGTCCAGGTGTGCGCAGTATGTGTAGGGTTTGTTAAACGTCCAGATGTGCTCAGTGTGTGTAGGGTTTGTTAAACGTCCAGATATGCGCATTGCGTGTAGGGTTTGTTAAACGTCCAGCTGTGCGCATTGCGTGTAGGGTTTGTTAAACGTCAAGATGTGCTCAGTGTGTGTAGGGTTTGTTAAACGTCCAGATGTGCGCAGTGCGTGTAGGGTTTGTTAAACGTCCAGATGTGCGCAGTGCGTGTAGGGTTTGTTAAACATCCAGATGTGCGCAGTGCGTGTAGTGTTTGTTAAACGTCCAGATGTGCGCAGTGTGTGTAGGGTTTATTAAACATCCAGATGTGTTCAGTGCGTGTAGGGTTTGTTAAACGTCCAGGTGTGCACAGTGTGTGTAGGGTTTGTTAAACGTCCAGATGTGTGCAGTGTGTGTAGTGTTTGTTAAACGTCCAGATGTGTGCAGTGTGTGTAGGGTTTGTTAAACGTCCAGATGTGTGCAGTGTGTGTAGGGTTTGTTAAACGTCCAGATGTGCTCAGTGTGTGTAGGGTTTGTTAAACGTCCAGATGTGTGCAGTGTGTGTAGTGTTTGTTCAACATCCAGATGTGCTCAGAGCGTGTAGGGTTTGTTAAACATCCAGATGTGCTCAGTGCGTGTAGGGTTTGTTAAACGTCCAGATGTGCGCAGTGTCTGTAGGGTTTGTTAAACATCCAGATGTGCGCAATGTGTAGTGTGTGTTAAACGTCTAGATGTGCTCAGTGCGTGTAGGGTTTGTTAAACATCCAGATGTGCACAGTGTGTAGGGTTTGTTAAACGTCCAGGTGTGCGCAGTGCGTGAAGGGTTTGTTAAACGTCCAGGTGTGCAGTGTGTGTAGGGTTTGTTATACGTCCAGGTGTGCGCAGTGCGTGTAGGGTTTGTTAAACGTCCAGGTGTGCGCAGTGCGTGTAGGGTTTGTTAAACGTCCAGATGTGCGCATTGCGTGTAGGGTTTGTTAAACGTCCAGATGTGCGCAGTGTGTGTAGGGTTTGTTAAACGTCCAGATGTGCGCATTGCGTGTAGGGTTTGTTAAACGTCCAGATGTGCGCAGTGTTTGTAGGGTTTGTTAAACATCCAGATGTGTGCATTGCGTGTAGGGTTTGTTAAACGTCCAGATGTGCGCAGTGTGTGTAGGGTTTGTTAAACATCCAGATGTGCGCATTGCGTGTAGGGTTTGTTAAACGTCCAGATGTGCGCATTGTGTGTAGGGTTTGTTAAACGTCCAGATGTGCGCAGTGCGTGTAGGGTTTGTTAAACGTCCAGATGTGCGCAGTGTGTGTAGGGTTTGTAAAACGTCCAGATGTGCGCAGTGTGTGTAGGGTTTGTTAAACGTCCAGATGTGCGCAGTGTGTGTAGGTAGGGTTTGTTAAACGTCCAGATGTGTGCATGCGGTGTAGGGTTTGTTAAACGTTCAGATGTGCGCAGTGTGTGTAGGTAGGGTTTGTTATACGTCCAGATGTGTGCAGTGCGTGTAGGGTTTGTTAAACGTCCAGATGTGCGCAGTGCGTGTAGTGTTTGTTAAACGTCCAGATATGCGCATTGCGTGTAGGGTTTGTTAAACGTCCAGCTGTGCGCATTGCGTGTAGGGTTTGTTAAACGTCAAGATGTGCTCAGTGTGTGTAGGGTTTGTTAAACGTCCAGATGTGCGCAGTGCGTGTAGGGTTTGTTAAACGTCCAGATGTGCGCAGTGCGTGTAGGGTTTGTTAAACATCCAGATGTGCGCAGTGCGTGTAGTGTTTGTTAAACGTCCAGATGTGCGCAGTGTGTGTAGGGTTTATTAAACATCCAGATGTGTTCAGTGCGTGTAGGGTTTGTTAAACGTCCAGGTGTGCACAGTGTGTGTAGGGTTTGTTAAACGTCCAGATGTGTGCAGTGTGTGTAGTGTTTGTTAAACGTCCAGATGTGTGCAGTGTGTGTAGGGTTTGTTAAACGTCCAGATGTGTGCAGTGTGTGTAGGGTTTGTTAAACGTCCAGATGTGCTCAGTGTGTGTAGGGTTTGTTAAACGTCCAGATGTGTGCAGTGTGTGTAGTGTTTGTTCAACATCCAGATGTGCTCAGAGCGTGTAGGGTTTGCTAAACATCCAGATGTGCTCAGTGCGTGTAGGGTTTGTTAAACGTCCAGATGTGCGCAGTGTCTGTAGGGTTTGTTAAACATCCAGATGTGCGCAATGTGTAGTGTGTGTTAAACGTCTAGATGTGCTCAGTGCGTGTAGGGTTTGTTAAACATCCAGATGTGCACAGTGTGTAGGGTTTGTTAAACGTCCAGGTGTGCGCAGTGCGTGAAGGGTTTGTTAAACGTCCAGGTGTGCAGTGTGTGTAGGGTTTGTTATACGTCCAGGTGTGCGCAGTGCGTGTAGGGTTTGTTAAACGTCCAGGTGTGCGCAGTGCGTGTAGGATTTGTTAAACGTCCAGATGTGCGCATTGCGTGTAGGGTTTGTTAAACGTCCAGATGTGCGCAGTGTGTGTAGGGTTTGTTAAACGTCCAGATGTGCGCATTGCGTGTAGGGTTTGTTAAACGTCCAGATGTGCGCAGTGTTTGTAGGGTTTGTTAAACATCCAGATGTGTGCATTGCGTGTAGGGTTTGTTAAACGTCCAGATGTGCGCAGTGTGTGTAGGGTTTGTTAAACATCCAGATGTGCGCATTGCGTGTAGGGTTTGTTAAACGTCCAGATGTGCGCATTGTGTGTAGGGTTTGTTAAACGTCCAGATGTGCGCAGTGCGTGTAGGGTTTGTTAAACGTCCAGATGTTTGCAGTGTGTGTAGGGTTTGTTATACGCCCAGGTGTGCGCAGTGCGTGTAGGGTTTGTTAAACGTCCAGATGTGCGCATTGCGTGTAGGGTTTGTTAAACGTCCAGATGTGCGCAGTGTGTGTAGGGTTTCTTAAACGTCCAGATGTGCGCATTGCGTGTAGGGTTTGTTAAACGTCCAGATGTGCGCAGTGTGTGTAGGGTTTGTAAAACGTCCAGATGTGCGCAGTGTGTGTAGGGTTTGTTAAACGTCCAGATGTGCGTAGTGCGTGTAGGCGTTGTTAAACGTCCAGATGTGCGCAGTGTGTGTAGGGTTTGTTAAACGTCCAGATGTGCGCAGTGTGTAGGGTTTGTTAAACGTCCAGATGTGCGCAGTGTGTGTAGGGTTTGTTAAACATCCAGATGTGTGCATTGCGTGTAGGGTTTGTTAAACGTCCAGATGTGCGCAGTGTGTGTAGGGTTTGTTAAACATCCAGATGTGCGCATTGCGTGTAGGGTTTGGTAAACGTGCAGATGTGCGCAGTGTGAGTAGGGTTTCTTAAACGTCCAGATGTGCGCAGTGCGAGTAGGGTTTGTCAAACATTCAGATGTGCTCAGTATGTGTAGGGTTTGTTAAACATCCAGATGTGCTCAGTGTGTATAGGGTTTGTTAAACATCCAGATGTGCTCAGTGTGTGTAGGGTTTGTTAAACATCCAGGTGTGCTCAGTGCGTGTAGGGTTTGTTTAACGTCCAAATGTGCGCATTGCGTGTAGGGTTTGTTAAACATCCAGATCTGCGCAGTGTGTGTAGGGTTTGTTAAACGTCCAGATGTGCGCAGTGTGTGTAGGGTTTGTTAAACGTCCAGATGTGCGCAGTGTGTGTAGGGTTTGTTAAACGTCCAGATGTGCGCAGTGTGTGTAGGTTTTGTTAAACGTCCCGATGTGCGCAGTGTGTGTAGGGTTTGTTAAACGTCCAGATGTGCGCATTGCATGTAGGGTTTGTTAAACGTCCAGCTGTGTGCATTGCGTGTAGGGTTTGTTAAACGTCCAGATGTGCGCATTACGTGTAGGGTTTGTTAAACGTCCAGATGTGCACAGTGCGTGTAGGGTTTGTTAAACGTCCAGATGTGCGCATTGCGTGTAGGGTTTGTTAAACATCCAGATCTGCGCAGTGTGTGTAGGGTTTGTTAAACGTCCAGATGTGCGCAGTGTGTTTAGGGTTTGTTCAACGTCCAGATGTGCGCAGTGTGTGAAGGGTTTGTTAAACGTCCAGATGTGCGCAGTTTGTGTAGGGTTTGTTAAACGGCCAGATGTTCGCAGTGTGTGTAGGGTTTGTTAAACGTCCAGATGTGCGCAGTGCGTGAAGGGTTTGTTAAACGTCCAGATGTGTGCAGTGTGTGTAGGGTTTGTTAGACGCCCAGGTGTGCGCAGTGCGTGTAGGGTTTGTTAAACGTCCAGATGTGCGCATTGCGTGTAGGGTTTGTTAAACGTCCAGATGTGCGCATTGTGTGTAGGGTTTGTTAAACGTCCAGATGTGCGCATTGCGTGTAGGTTTTGTTAAACGTCCAGATGTGCGCAGTGTGTGTAGGGTTTGTTAAACGTCCAGATGTGCGCATTGCATGTAGGGTTTGTTAAACGTCCAGCTGTGTGCATTGCGTGTAGGGTTTGTTAAACGTCCAGATGTGCGCATTACGTGTAGGGTTTGTTAAACGTCCAGATGTGCACAGTGCGTGTAGGGTTTGTTAAACGTCCAGATGTGCGCATTGCGTGTAGGGTTTGTTAAACATCCAGATCTGCGCAGTGTGTGTAGGGTTTGTTAAACGTCCAGATGTGCGCAGTGTGTTTAGGGTTTGTTAAACGTCCAGATGTGCGCAGTGTGTGAAGGGTTTGTTAAACGTCCAGATGTGCGCAGTTTGTGTAGGGTTTGTTAAACGGCCAGATGTTCGCAGTGTGTGTAGGGTTTGTTAAACGTCCAGATGTGCGCAGTGCGTGAAGGGTTTGTTAAACGTCCAGATGTGTGCAGTGTGTGTAGGGTTTGTTATACGCCCAGGTGTGCGCAGTGCGTGTAGGGTTTGTTAAACGTCCAGATGTGCGCATTGCGTGTAGGGTTAGTTAAACGTCCTGATGTGCGCATTGTGTGTAGGGTTTGTTAAACGTCCAGATGTGCGCATTGCGTGTAGGGTTTGTTAAACGTCCAGATGTGCGCAGTGTGTGTAGGGTTTGTTAAACATCCAGATGTGTGCATTGCGTGTAGGGTTTGTTAAACGTCCAGATGTGCGCAGTGTGTGTAGGGTTTGTTAAACATCCAGATGTGTGCATTGCGTGTAGGGTTTGTTAAACGTCCAGATGTGCGCAGTGTGTGTAGGGTTTGTTAAACATCCAGATGTGCGCATTGCGTGTAGGGTTTGTTAAACGTCCAGATGTGCGCAGTGTGTGTAGGGTTTGTTAAACGTCCAGATGTGCGCAGTGCGTGTAGGGTTTGTTAAACGTCCAGATGTGCGCAGTGTGTGTAGGGTTTGTAAAACGTCCAGATGTGCGCAGTGTGTGTAGGGTTTGTTAAACGTCCAGATGTGCGTAGTGCGTGTAGGCGTTGTTAAACGTCCAGAAGTGCGCAGTGTGTGTAGGGTTTGTTAAACGTCCAGATGTGCGCAGTGTGTAGGGTTTGTTAAACGTCCAGATGTGCGCAGTGTGTGTAGGGTTTGTTAAACATCCAGAAGTGTGCATTGCGTGTAGGGTTTGTTAAACGTCCAGATGTGCGCAGTGTGTGTAGGGTTTGTTAAACATCCAGATGTGCGCATTGCGTGTAGGGTTTGTTAAACGTCCAGATGTGCGCAGTGTGTGTAGGGTTTCTAAAACGTCCAGATGTGCGCAGTGCGAGTAGGGTTTGTCAAACATTCAGATGTGCTCAGTGTGTGTAGGGTTTGTTAAACATCCAGATGTGCTCAGTGTGTATAGGGTTTGTTAAACATCCAGATGTGCTCAGTGTGTGTAGGGTTTGTTAAACATCCAGGTGTGCTCAGTGCGTGTAGGGTTTGTTTAACGTCCAAATGTGCGCATTGCGTGTAGGGTTTGTTAAACATCCAGATCTGCGCAGTGTGTGTAGGGTTTGTTAAACGTCCAGATGTGCGCAGTGTGTGTAGGGTTTGTTAAACGTCCAGATGTGCGCAGTGTGTGTAGGGTTTGTTAAACGTCCAGATGTGCGCAGTGTGTGTAGGTTTTGTTAAACGTCCAGATGTGCGCAGTGTGTGTAGGGTTTGTTAAACGCCCAGATGTGCGCATTGCATGTAGGGTTTGTTAAACGTCCTGCTGTGTGCATTGCGTGTAGGGTTTGTTAAACGTCCAGATGTGCGCATTACGTGTAGGGTTTGTTAAACGTCCAGATGTGCACAGTGCGTGTACGGTTTGTTAAACGTCCAGATGTGCGCATTGCGTGTAGGGTTTGTTAAACATCCAGATCTGCGCAGTGTGTGTAGGGTTTGTTAAACGTCCAGATGTGCGCAGTGTGTTTAGGGTTTGTTAAACGTCCAGATGTGCGCAGTGTGTGAAGGGTTTGTTAAACGTCCAGATGTGCGCAGTTTGTGTAGGGTTTGTTAAACGGCCAGATGTTCGCAGTGTGTGTAGGGTTTGTTAAACGTCCAGATGTGCTCAGTGTGTGTAGGGTTTGTTAAACGTCCAGATGTGCGCATTGCGTGTAGGGTTTGTTAAACGTCCAGCTGTGCGCATTGCGTGTAGGGTTTGTTAAACGTCAAGATGTGCTCAGTGTGTGTAGGGTTTGTTAAACGTCCAGATGTGCTCAGTGTGTGTAGGGTTTGTTAAACATCCAGATGTGCGCAATGTGTAGTGTGTGTTAAACGTCTAGATGTGCTCAGTGCGTGTAGGGTTTGTTAAACATCCAGATGTGCACAGTGTGTAGGGTTTGTTAAATGTCCAGGTGTGCGCAGTGCGTGAAGGGTTTGTTAAACGTCCAGGTGTGCAGTGTGTGTAGGGTTTGTTATACGTCCAGGTGTGCGCAGTGCGTGTAGGGTTTGTTAAACGTCCAGGTGTGCGCAGTGCGTGTAGGGTTTGTTAAACGTCCAGATGTGCGCATTGCGTGTAGGGTTTGTTAAACGTCCAGATGTGCGCAGTGTGTGTAGGGTTTGTTAAACGTCCAGATGTGCGCATTGCGTGTAGGGTTTGTTAAACGTCCAGATGTGCGCAGTGTTTGTAGGGTTTGTTAAACATCCAGATGTGTGCATTGCGTGTAGGGTTTGTTAAACGTCCAGATGTGCGCAGTGTGTGTAGGGTTTGTTAAACATCCAGATGTGCGCATTGCGTGTAGGGATTATTAAACGTCCAGATGTGCGCATTGTGTGTAGGGTTTGTTAAACGTCCAGATGTGCGCAGTGCGTGTAGGGTTTGTTAAACGTCCAGATGTGCGCAGTGTGTGCAGGGTTTGTAAAACGTCCAGATGTGCGCAGTGTGTGTAGGGTTTGTTAAACGTCCAGATGTGCGCAGTGTGTGTAGGTAGGGTTTGTTAAACGTCCAGATGTGTGCAATGCGTGTAGGGTTTGTTAAACGTTCAGATGTGCGCAGTGTGTGTAGGTAGGGTTTGTTATACGTCCAGATGTGTGCAGTGCGTGTAGGGTTTGTTAAACGTCCAGATGTGCGCAGTGCGTGTAGTGTTTGTTATACGTCCAGATGTGCGCAGTGCGTGTAGGGTTTGTTAAACGTCCAGATGTGTGCAGTGTGTGTAGGGTTTGTTAAACGTCCAAATGTGCGCAGTGTGTGTAGTGTTTGTTAAACGTCCAGATGTGCTCAGTGCGTGTAGGGTTTGTTAAACATCCAAATGTGCTCAGTGTGTGTAGGGTTTGTTAAACGTCCAGATGTGTGCAGTGTGTGTAGGGTTTGTTAAACGTCCAGATGTGCACAGTGCGTGTAGGGTTTGTTAAACGTCCAGATGTGCGCATTGCGTGTAGGGTTTGTTAAACATCCAGATCTGCGCAGTGTGTGTAGGGTTTGTTAAACGTCCAGATGTGCGCAGTGTGTTTAGGGTTTGTTAAACGTCCAGATGTGCGCAGTGTGTGAAGGGTTTGTTAAACGTCCAGATGTGCGCAGTTTGTGTAGGGTTTGTTAAACGGCCAGATGTTCGCAGTGTGTGTAGGGTTTGTTAAACTTCCAGATGTGCTCAGTGTGTGTAGGGTTTGTTAAACGTCCAGATGTGCGCATTGCGTGTAGGGTTTGTTAAACGTCCAGCTGTGCGCATTGCGTGTAGGGTTTGTTAAACGTCAAGATGTGCTCAGTGTGTGTAGGGTTTGTTAAACGTCCAGATGTGCGCAGTGCGTGTAGGGTTTGTTAAACGTCCAGATGTGCGCAGTGCGTGTAGGGTTTGTTAAACATCCAGATGTGCGCAGTGCGTGTAGTGTTTGTTAAACGTCCAGATGTGCGCAGTGTGTGTAGGGTTTATTAAACATCCAGATGTGTTCAGTGCGTGTAGGGTTTGTTAAACGTCCAGGTGTGCACAGTGTGTGTAGGGTTTGTTAAACGTCCAGATGTGTGCAGTGTGTGTAGTGTTTGTTAAACGTCCAGATGTGTGCAGTGTGTGTAGGGTTTGTTAAACGTCCAGATGTGTGCAGTGTGTGTAGGGTTTGTTAAACGTCCAGATGTGCTCAGTGTGTGTAGGGTTTGTTAAACGTCCAGATGTGTGCAGTGTGTGTAGTGTTTGTTCAACATCCAGATGTGCTCAGAGCGTGTAGGGTTTGTTAAACATCCAGATGTGCTCAGTGCGTGTAGGGTTTGTTAAACGTCCAGATGTGCGCAATGTGTAGTGTGTGTTAAACGTCTAGATGTGCTCAGTGCGTGTAGGGTTTGTTAAACATCCAGATGTGCACAGTGTGTAGGGTTTGTTAAAAGTCCAGGTATGCGCAGTGCGTGAAGGGTTTGTTAAACGTCCAGGTGTGCAGTGTGTGTATGGTTTGTTATACGTCCAGGTGTGCGCAGTGCGTGTAGGGTTTGTTAAACGTCCAGGTGTGCGCAGTGCGTGTAGGGTTTGTTAAACGTCCAGATGTGCGCATTGCGTGTAGGGTTTGTTAAACGTCCAGATGTGCGCAGTGTGTGTAGGGTTTGTTAAACGTCCAGATGTGCGCATTGCGTGTAGGGTTTGTTAAACGTCCAGATGTGCGCAGTGTTTGTAGGGTTTGTTAAACATCCAGATGTGTGCATTGCGTGTAGGGTTTGTTAAACGTCCAGATGTGCGCAGTGTGTGTAGGGTTTGTTAAACATCCAGATGTGCGCATTGCGTGTAGGGTTTGTTAAACGTCCAGATGTGCGCATTGTGTGTAGGGTTTGTTAAACGTCCAGATGTGCGCAGTGCGTGTAGGGTTTGTTAAACGTCCAGATGTGCGCAGGGTGTGTAGGGTTTGTAAAACGTCCAGATGTGCGCAGTGTGTGTAGGGTTTGTTAAACGTCCAGATGTGCGCAGTGTGTGTAGGTAGGGTTTGTTAAACGTCCAGATGTGTGCAATGCGTGTAGGGTTTGTTAAACGTTCAGATGTGCGCAGTGTGTGTAGGTAGGGTTTGTTATACGTCCAGATGTGTGCAGTGCGTGTAGGGTTTGTTAAACGTCCAGATGTGCGCAGTGCGTGTAGTGTTTGTTATACGTCCAGATGTGCGCAGTGCGTGTAGGGTTTGTTAAACGTCCAGATGTGTGCAGTGTGTGTAGGGTTTGTTAAACGTCCAAATGTGCGCAGTGTGTGTAGTGTTTGTTAAACGTCCAGATGTGCTCAGTGCGTGTAGGGTTTGTTAAACATCCAAATGTGCTCAGTGTGTGTAGGGTTTGTTAAACGTCCAGATGAGTGCAGTGTGTGTAGGGTTTGTTAAACGTCCAGGTGTGCGCAGTGTGTGTAGGGTTTGTTAAACGTCCAGATGTGTGCAGTGCGTGTAGGATTTGTTAAACATCCAGATGTGCTCAGTGTGTGTAGGGTTTGTTAAACGTCCAGATGTGTGCAGTGTGTGTAGTGTTTGTTAAACGTCCAGATGTGTGCAGTGTGTGTAGGGTTTGTTAAACGTCCAGATGTGTGCAGTGTGTGTAGGGTTTGTTAAACGTCCAGATGTACTCAGTGTGTGTAGGGTTCGTTAAACGTCCAGATGTGTGCAGTGTGTGTAGTGTTTGTTAAACATCCAGATGTGCTCAGAGCGTGTAGGGTTTGTTAAACGTCCAGATGTGCTCAGTGCGTGTAGGGTTTGTTAAACGTCCAGATGTGCGCAGTGTGTGTAGGGTTTGTTAAACATCCAGATGTGCGCAATGTGTAGTGTGTTTTAAACGTCTAGATGTGCTCAGTGCGTGTAGGGTTTGTTAAACATCCAGATGTACACAGTGTGTAGGGTTTGTTAAACGTCCAGGTGTGCGCAGTGCGTGAAGGGTTTGTTAAACGTCCAGATGTGTGCAGTGTGTGAAGGGTTTGTTATACGCCCAGGTGTGCGCAGTGCGTGTAGGGTTTGTTAAACGTCCAGATGTGCGCATTGCGTGTAGGGTTTGTTAAACGTCCAGATGTGCGCAGTGTGTGTAGGGTTTCTTAAACGTCCAGATGTGCGCATTGCGTGTAGGGTTTGTTAAACGTCCAGATGTGCGCAGTGTGTGTAGGGTTTGTTAAACATCCAGATGTGTGCATTGCGTGTAGGGTTTGTTAAACGTCCAGATGTGCGCAGTGTGTGTAGGGTTTGTTAAACATCCAGATGTGCGCATTGCGTGTAGGGTTTGTTAAACGTCCAGATGTGCGCAGTGTGTGTAGGGTTTGTTAAACGTCCAGATGTGCGCAGTGCGTGTAGGGTTTGTTAAACGTCCAGATGTGCGCAGTGTGTGTAGGGTTTGTAAAACGTCCAGATGTGCGCAGTGTGTGTAGGGTTTGTTAAACGTCCAGATGTGCGTAGTGCGTGTAGGCGTTGTTAAACGTCCAGATGTGCGCAGTGTGTGTAGGGTTTGTTAAACGTCCAGATGTGCGCAGTGTGTAGGGTTTGTTAAACGTCCAGATGTGCGCAGTGTGTGTAGGTTTTGTTAAACATCCAGATGTGTGCATTGCGTGTAGGGTTTGTTAAACGTCCAGATGTGCGCAGTGTGTGTAGGGTTTGTTAAACATCCAGATGTGCGCATTGCGTGTAGGGTTTGTTAAACGTCCAGATGTGCGCAGTGTGTGTAGGGTTTCTTAAACGTCCAGATGTGCGCAGTGCGAGTAGGGTTTGTCAAACATTCAGATGTGCTCAGTGTGTGTAGGGTTTGTTAAACATCCAGATGTGCTCAGTGTGTATAGGGTTTGTTAAACATCCAGATGTGCTCAGTGTGTGTAGGGTTTGTTAAACATCCAGGTGTGCTCAGTGCGTGTAGGGTTTGTTTAACGTCCAAATGTGCGCATTGCGTGTAGGGTTTGTTAAACATCCAGATCTGCGCAGTGTGTGTAGGGTTTGTTAAACGTCCAGATGTGCGCAGTGTGTGTAGGGTTTGTTAAACGTCCAGATGTGCGCAGTGTGTGTAGGGTTTGTTAAACGTCCAGATGTGCGCAGTGTGTGTAGGTTTTGTTAAACGTCCAGATGTGCGCAGTGTGTGTAGGGTTTGTTAAACGTCCAGATGTGCGCATTGCATGTAGGGTTTGTTAAACGTCCAGCTGTGTGCATTGCGTGTAGGGTTTGTTAAACGTCCAGATGTGCGCATTACGTGTAGGGTTTGTTAAACGTCCAGATGTGCACAGTGCGTGTAGGGTTTGTTAAACGTCCAGATGTGCGCATTGCGTGTAGGGTTTGTTAAACATCCAGATCTGCGTAGTGTGTGTAGGGTTTGTTAAACGTCCAGATGTGCGCAGTGTGTTTAGGGTTTGTTAAACGTCCAGATGTGCGCAGTGTGTGAAGGGTTTGTTAAACGTCCAGATGTGCGCAGTTTGTGTAGGGTTTGTTAAACGGCCAGATGTTTGCAGTGTGTGTAGGGTTTGTTAAACGTCCAGATGTGCGCAGTGCGTGAAGGGTTTGTTAAACGTCCAGATGTGTGCAGTGTGTGTAGGGTTTGTTAGACGCCCAGGTGTGCGCAGTGCGTGTAGGGTTTGTTAAACGTCCAGATGTGCGCATTGCGTGTAGGGTTTGTTAAACGTCCAGATGTGCGCATTGTGTGTAGGGTTTGTTAAACGTCCAGATGAGCGCATTGCGTGTAGGTTTTGTTAAACGTCCAGATGTGCGCAGTGTGTGTAGGGTTTGTTAAACGTCCAGATGTGCGCATTGCATGTAGGGTTTATTAAACGTCCAGCTGTGTGCATTGCGTGTAGGGTTTGTTAAACGTCCAGATGTGCGCATTACGTGTAGGGTTTGTTAAACGTTCAGATGTGCACAGTGCGTGTAGGGTTTGTTAAACGTCCAGATGTGCGCATTGCGTGTAGGGTTTGTTAAACATCCAGATCTGCGCAGTGTGTGTAGGGTTTGTTAAACGTCCAGATGTGCGCAGTGTGTTTAGGGTTTGTTAAACGTCCAGATGTGCGCAGTGTGTGAAGGGTTTGTTAAACGTCCAGATGTGCGCAGTTTGTGTAGGGTTTGTTAAACGGCCAGATGTTCGCAGTGTGTGTAGGGTTTGTTAAACGTCCAGATGTGCGCAGTGCGTGAAGGGTTTGTTAAACATCCAGATGTGTGCAGTGTGTGTAGGGTTTGTTATACGCCCAGGTGTGCGCAGTGCGTGTAGGGTTTGTTAAACGTCCAGATGTGCGCATTGCGTGTAGGGTTAGTTAAACGTCCAGATGTGCGCATTGTGTGTAGGGTTTGTTAAACGTCCAGATGTGCGCATTGCGTGTAGGGTTTGTTAAACGTCCAGATGTGCGCAGTGTGTGTAGGGTTTGTTAAACATCCAGATGTGTGCATTGCGTGTAGGGTTTGTTAAACGTCCAGATGTGCGCAGTGTGTGTAGGGTTTGTTAAACATCCAGATGTGTGCATTGCGTGTAGGGTTTGTTAAACGTCCAGATGTGCGCAGTGTGTGTAGGGTTTGTTAAACATCCAGATGTGCGCATTGCGTGTAGTGTTTGTTAAACGTCCAGATGTGCGCAGTGTGTGTAGGGTTTGTTAAACGTCCAGATGTGCGCAGTGCGTGTAGGGTTTGTTAAACGTCCAGATGTGCGCAGTGTGTGTAGGGTTTGTAAAACGTCCAGATGTGCGCAGTGTGTGTAGGGTTTGTTAAACGTCCAGATGTGCGTAGTGCGTGTAGGCGTTGTTAAACGTCCAGATGTGCGCAGTGTGTGTAGGGTTTGTTAAACGTCCAGATGTGCGCAGTGTGTAGGGTTTGTTAAACGTCCAGATGTGCGCAGTGTGTGTAGGGTTTGTTAAACATCCAGATGTGTGCATTGCGTGTAGGGTTTGTTAAACGTCCAGATGTGCGCAGTGTGTGTAGGGTTTGTTAAACATCCAGATGTGCGCATTGCGTGTAGGGTTTGTTAAACGTCCAGATGTGCGCAGTGTGTGTAGGGTTTCTTAAACGTCCAGATGTGCGCAGTGCGAGTAGGGTTTGTCAAACATTCAGATGTGCTCAGTGTGTGTAGGGTTTGTTAAACATCCAGATGTGCTCAGTGTGTATAGGGTTTGTTAAACATCCAGATGTGCTCAGTGTGTGTAGGGTTTGTTAAACATCCAGGTGTGCTCAGTGCGTGTAGGGTTTGTTTAACGTCCAAATGTGCGCATTGCGTGTAGGGTTTGTTAAACATCCAGATCTGCGCAGTGTGTGTAGGGTTTGTTAAACGTCCAGATGTGCGCAGTGTGTGTAGGGTTTGTTAAACGTCCAGATGTGCGCAGTGTGTGTAGGGTTTGTCAAACGTCCAGATGTGCGCAGTGTGTGTAGGTTTTAATAAACGTCCAGATGTGCGCAGTGTGTGTAGGGTTTGTTAAACGCCCAGATGTGCGCATTGCATGTAGGGTTTGTTAAACGTCCAGCTGTGTGCATTGCGTGTAGGGTTTGTTAAACGTCCAGATGTGCGCATTACGTGTAGGGTTTGTTAAACGTCCAGATGTGCACAGTGCGTGTAGGGTTTGTTAAACGTCCAGATGTGCGCATTGCGTGTAGGGTTTGTTAAACATCCAGATCTGCGCAGTGTGTGTAGGGTTTGTTAAACGTCCAGATGTGCGCAGTGTGTTTAGGGTTTGTTAAACGTCCAGATGTGCGCAGTGTGTGAAGGGTTTGTTAAACGTCCAGATGTGCGCAGTTTGTGTAGGGTTTGTTAAACGGCCAGATGTTCGCAGTGTGTGTAGGGTTTGTTAAACGTCCAGATGTGCGCAGTGCGTGAAGGGTTTGTTAAACGTCCAGATGTGTGCAGTGTGTGTATGGTTTGTTAGACGCCCAGGTGTGCGCAGTGCGTGTAGGGTTTGTTAAACGTCCAGATGTGCGCATTGCGTGTAGGGTTTGTTAAACGTCCAGATGTGCGCATTGTGTGTAGGGTTTGTTAAACGTCCAGATGTGCGCATTGCGTGTAGGTTTTGTTAAACGTCCAGATGTGCGCAGTGTGTGTAGGGTTTGTTAAACGTCCAGATGTGCGCATTGCATGTAGGGTTTGTTAAACGTCCAGCTGTGTGCATTGCGTGTAGGGTTTGTTAAACGTCCAGATGTGCGCATTGCGTGTAGGGTTTGTTAAACGTCCAGATGTGCACAGTGCGTGTAGGGTTTGTTAAACGTCCAGATGTGCGCATTGCGTGTAGGGTTTGTTAAACATCCAGATCTGCGCAGTGTGTGTAGGGTTTGTTAAACGTCCAGATGTGCGCAGTGTGTTTAGGGTTTGTTAAACGTCCAGATGTGCGCAGTGTGTGAAGGGTTTGTTAAACGTCCAGATGTGCGCAGTTTGTGTAGGGTTTGTTAAACGGCCAGATGTTCGCAGTGTGTGTAGGGTTTGTTAAACGTCCAGATGTGCGCATTGCGTGAAGGGTTTGTTAAACGTCCAGATGTGTGCAGTGTGTGTAGGGTTTGTTATACGCCCAGGTGTGCGCAGTGCGTGTAGGGTTTGTTAAACGTCCAGATGTGCGCATTGCGTGTAGGGTTAGTTAAACGTCCTGATGTGCGCATTGTGTGTAGGGTTTGTTAAACGTCCAGATGTGCGCATTGCGTGTAGGGTTTGTTAAACGTCCAGATGTGCGCAGTGTGTGTAGGGTTTGTTAAACATCCAGATGTGTGCATTGCGTGTAGGGTTTGTTAAACGTCCAGATGTGCGCAGTGTGTGTAGGGTTTGTTAAACATCCAGATGTGCGCATTGCGTGTAGGGTTTGTTAAACGTCCAGATGTGCGCAGTGTGTGTAGGGTTTGTTAAACGTCCAGATGTGCGCAGTGCGTGTAGGGTTTGTTAAACGTCCAGATGTGCGCAGTGTGTGTAGGGTTTGTAAAACGTCCAGATGTGCGCAGTGTGTGTAGGGTTTGTTAAACGTCCAGATGTGCGTAGTGCGTGTAGGCGTTGTTAAACGTCCAGATGTGCGCAGTGTGTGTAGGGTTTGTTAAACGTCCAGATGTGCGCAGTGTGTATAGGGTTTGTTAAACGTCCAGATGTGCGCAGTGTGTGTAGGGTTTGTAAACATCCAGATGTGCTCAGTGCGTGTAGGGTTTGTTAAACGTCCAGATGTGCTCAGTGCGTGTAGGGTTTGTTAAACGTCCAGATGTGTGCAGTGTGTGTAGAATTTGTTAAACATCCAGATGTGCTCAGAGCGTGTAGGGTTTGTTAAACGTCCAGATGTGCTGAGTGCGTGTAGGATTTGTTAAACGTCCAGATGTGCTCAGTGCGTGTAGGGTTTGTTAAACGTCCAGATGTGCGCATTGCGTGTAGGGTTTGTTAAACGTCCAGATGTGCGCAGTGTGTGTAGGGTTTGTTAAATGTCCAGATGTGCGCAGTGTGTAGGGTTTGTTAAACGTCCAGATGTGCGCAGTGTGTGTAGGGTTTGTTAAACATCCAGATGTGTGCATTGCGTGTAGGGTTTGTTAAACGTCCAGATGTGCGCAGTGTGTGTAGGGTTTGTTAAACATCCAGATGTGCGCATTGCGTGTAGGGTTTGTTAAACGTCCAGATGTGCGCAGTGTGTGTAGGGTTTCTTAAACGTCCAGATGTGCGCAGTGCGTGTAGGGTTTGTCAAACATTCAGATGTGCTCAGTGTGTGTAGGGTTTGTTAAACATTCAGATGTGCTCAGTGTGTGTAGGGTTTGTTAAACATCCAGATGTGCTCAGTGTGTGTAGGGTTTGTTAAACATCCAGGTGTGCTCAGTGCGTGTAGGGTTTGTTTAACGTCCAGATGTGCGCATTGCGTGTAGGGTTTGTTAAACATCCAGATCTGCGCAGTGTGTGTAGGGTTTGTTAAACGTCCAGATGTGCGCAGTGTGTGTAGGGTTTGTTAAACGTCCAGATGTGCGCAGTGTGTGTAGGGTTTGTTAAACGTCCAGATGTGCGCAGTGTGTGTAGGTTTTGTTAAACGTCCAGATGTGCGCAGTGTGTGTAGGGTTTGTTAAACGTCCAGATGTGCGCATTGCATGTAGGGTTTGTTAAACGTCCAGCTGTGCGCATTGCGTGTAGGGTTTGTTAAACGTCCAGATGTGCGCATTACGTGTAGGGTTTGTTAAACGTCCAGATGTGCACAGTGCGTGTAGGGTTTGTTAAACGTCCAGATGTGCGCATTGCGTGTAGGGTTTGTTAAACATCCAGATCTGCGCAGTGTGTGTAGGGTTTGTTAAACGTCCAGATGTGCGCAGTGTGTTTAGGGTTTGTTAAACGTCCAGATGTGCGCAGTGTGTGAAGGGTTTGTTAAACGTCCAGATGTGCGCAGTTTGTGTAGGGTTTGTTAAACGGCCAGATGTTCGCAGTGTATGTAGGGTTTGTTAAACGTCCAGACGTGCGCATTGCGTGTAGGGTTTGTTAAACGTCCAGCTGTGCGCATTGCGTGTAGGGTTTGTTAAACGTCCAGATGTGCGCAGTGTGTGTAGGGTTTGTTAAACGTCCAGATGTGTGCAGTGCGTGTAGGGTTTGTTAAACGTCCAGGTGTGCGCAGTGTGTGTAGGGTTTGTTAAACGTCCAGATGTGCTCAGTGTGTGTAGGGTTTGTTAAACGTCCAGATGTGCGCATTGCGTGTAGGGTTTGTTAAACGTCCAGCTGTGCGCATTGCGTGTAGGGTTTGTTAAACGTCCAGATGTGCTCAGTGTGTGTAGGGTTTGTTAAACGTCCAGATGTGCGCAGTGCGTGTAGGGTTTGTTAAACGTCCAGATGTGCGCAGTGCGTGTAGGGTTTGTTAAACATCCAGATGTGCGCAGTGTGTTTAGTGTTTGTTAAACGTCCAGATGTGCGCAGTGTGTGTAGGGTTTATTAAACATCCAGATGTGTTCAGTGCGTGTAGGGTTTGTTAAACGTCCAGGTGTGCACAGTGTGTGTAGGGTTTGTTAAACGTCCAGATGTGCTCAGTGCGTGTAGGGTTTGTTAAACATCCAGATGTGCGCAGTGCGTGTAGGGTTTGTTAAACATACAGATGTGCACAGTGTGTATAGGGTTTGTTAAACGTCCAGATGTGCGCAGTGTGTGTAGGGTTTGTAAACATCCAGATGTGCTCAGTGCGTGTAGGGTTTGTTAAACGTCCAGATGTGCTCAGTGCGTGTAGGGTTTGTTAAACGTCCAGATGTGTGCAGTGTGTGTAGAATTTGTTAAACATCCAGATGTGCTCAGAGCGTGTAGGGTTTGTTAAACGTCCAGATGTGCTGAGTGCGTGTAGGATTTGTTAAACGTCCAGATGTGCGCAGTGTGTGTAGGGTTTGTTAAACATCCAGATGTGCGCAGTGTGTAGTGTTTGTTAAACGTCTAGATGTGCTCAGTGCGTGTAGGGTTTGTTAAACATCCAGATGTGCACAGTGTGTAGGGTTTGTTAAACGTCCAGATGTGCGCAGTGTGTGTAGGGTTTGTTATACGTCCAGGTGTGCGCAGTGCGTGTAGGGTTTGTTAAACGTCCAGGTGTGCGCAGTGCGTGTAGGGTTTGTTAAACGTCCAGATGTGTGCATTGCGTGTAGGGTTTGTTAAACGTCCAGATGTGCGCAGTGTGTGTAGGGTTTGTTAAACGTCCAGATGTGCGCATTGCGTGTAGGGTTTGTTAAACATCCAGATCTGCGCAGTGTGTGTAGGGTTTGTTAAACGTCCAGATGTGCGCAGTGTGTGTAGGGTTTGTTAAACGTCCAGATGTGCGCAGTGTGTGTAGGGTTTGTTAAACGTCCAGATGTGCGCAGTGTGTGTAGGGTTTGTTAAACGTCCAGATGTGCGCATTGCATGTAGGGTTTGTTAAACGTCCAACTGTGCGCATTGCGTGTAGGGTTTGTTAAACGTCCAGATGTGCTCAGTGCGTGTAGGGTTTGTTAAACATCCAGATGTGCGCAGTGCGTGTAGGGTTTGTTAAACATACAGATGTGCACAGTGTGTATAGGGTTTGTTAAACGTCCAGATGTGCGCAGTGTGTGTAGGGTTTGTAAACATCCAGATGTGCTCAGTGCGTGTAGGGTTTGTTAAACGTCCAGATGTGCTCAGTGCGTGTAGGTTTTGTTAAACGTCCAGATGTGTGCAGTGTGTGTAGAATTTGTTAAACATCCAGATGTGCTCAGAGCGTGTAGGGTTTGTTAAACGTCCAGATGTGCTGAGTGCGTGTAGGATTTGTTAAACGTCCAGATGTGCGCAGTGTGTGTAGGGTTTGTTAAACATCCAGATGTGCGCAGTGTGTAGTGTTTGTTAAACGTCTAGATGTGCTCAGTGCTTGTAGGGTTTGTTAAACATCCAGATGTGCACAGTGTGTAGGGTTTGTTAAACGTCCAGGTGTGCGCAGTGCGTGAAGGGTTTGTTAAACATCCAGATGTGCGCAGTGTGTGTAGGGTTTGTTATACGTCCAGGTGTGCGCAGTGCGTGTAGGGTTTGTTAAACGTCCAGGTGTGCGCAGTGCGTGTAGGGTTTGTTAAACGTCCAGATGTGTGCATTGCGTGTAGGGTTTGTTAAACGTCCAGATGTGCGCAGTGTGTGTAGGGTTTGTTAAACGTCCAGATGTGCGCATTGCGTGTAGGGTTTGTTAAACATCCAGATCTGCGCAGTGTGTGTAGGGTTTGTTAAACGTCCAGATGTGCGCAGTGTGTGTAGGGTTTGTTAAACGTCCAGATGTGCGCAGTGTGTGTAGGGTTTGTTAAACGTCCAGATGTGCGCAGTGTGTGTAGGTTTTGTTAAACGTCCAGATGTGCGCAGTGTGTGTAGGGTTTGTTAAACGTCCAGATGTGCGCATTGCATGTAGGGTTTGTTAAACGTCCAGCTGTGCGCATTGCGTGTAGGGTTTGTTAAACGTCCAGATGTGCGCATTACGTGTAGGGTTTGTTAAACGTCCAGATGTGCACAGTGCGTGTAGGGTTTGTTAAACGTCCAGATGTGCGCATTGCGTGTAGGGTTTGTTAAACATCCAGATCTGCGCAGTGTGTGTAGGGTTTGTTAAACGTCCAGATGTGCGCAGTGTGTTTAGGGTTTGTTAAACGTCCAGATGTGCGCAGTGTGTGTAGGGTTTGTTAAACGTCCAGATGTGCGCAGTTTGTGTAGGGTTTGTTAAACGTCCAGATGTGCGCAGTGTGTGTAGGGTTTGTTAAACGTCCAGATGTGCGCATTGCGTGTAGGGTTTGTTAAACGTCCAGCTGTGCGCATTGCGTGTAGGGTTTGTTAAACGTCCAGATGTGCGCAGTGTGTGTAGGGTTTGTTAAACGTCCAGATGTGCGCATTGCGTGTAGGGTTTGTTAAACGTCCAGATGTGCGCAGTGCGTGTAGGGTTTGTTAAACATCCAGATGTGCGCAGTGCGTGTAGTGTTTGTTAAACGTCCAGATGTGCTCAGTGTGTGTAGGGTTTGTTAAACATCCAGATGTGTGCAGTGCGTGTAGGGTTTGTTGAACGTCCAGGTGTGCACAGTGTGTGTAGGGTTTGTTAAACGTCCAGATGTGCTCAGTGCGTGTAGGGTTTGTTAAACATCCAGATGTGCGCAGTGCGTGTAGGGTTTGTTAAACATACAGATGTGCGCAGTGTGTGTAGTGTTTGTTAAACGTCCAGATGTGCGCAGTGTGTGTAGGGTTTGTTAAACATCCAGATGTGCGCAGTGCGTGTAGGGTTTTTTAAACATCCAGATGTGCTCAGTGCGTGTAGGGTTTGTTAAACGTCCAGATGTGCTCAGTGCGTGTAGGGTTTGTTAAACGTCCAGATGTGTGCAGTGTGTGTAGAATTTGTTAAACATCCAGATGTGCTCAGAGCGTGTAGTGTTTGTTAAACGTCCAGATGTGCTCAGTGCGTGTAGGATTTGTTAAACGTCCAGATGTGCGCAGTTTGTGTAGGGTTTGTTCAACATCCAGATGTGCGCAGTGTGTGTAGGGTTTGTTAAACGTCCAGATGTGCGCATTGCGTGTAGGGTTTGTTAAACATCCAGATCTGCGCAGTGTGTGTAGGGTTTGTTAAACGTCCAGATGTGCGCAGTGTGTTTAGGGTTTGTTAAACGTCCAGATGTGCTCAGTGTGTGTAGGGTTTGTTAAACGTCCAGATGTGCGCAGTTTGTGTAGGGTTTGTTAAACGTCCAGATGTGCGCAGTGTGTATAGGGTTTGTTAAACGTCCAGATGTGCGCATTGCGTGTAGGGTTTGTTAAACGTCCAGCTGTGCGCATTGCGTGTAGGTTTGTTAAACGTCCAGATGTGCGCATTACGTGTAGGGTTTGTTAAACGTCCAGATGTGCGCTTTGCATGAAGGGTTTGCAAAGTGCTTGTGTAACTCAGGACAATAATTATTATGGTATCCGTTCACAATAAATGACTCCAAGATTCCCCTATGTGCAAATCGAAAACTGTTACACCATGAAGTTTTACATTGTTAATGAGTACGTAAAGAGGAAGTAAATTCGTGTCAATGAAATATTTCTTAGTTTGTTGCTCACATGTGCTCAGGGTGAGCTTTTTTTATCAGTCTTCGTCCGGCGTCGTCAAACTTTTACCTTGTGAACACACTAGAGGCCGAATTTTTAGCTCAATTTTCCAGAATGTTAATATCGACATAATCTCGGACGAGTTCGATATTGGGCCATTTGGGGTCAAACACTAGGTAACCAGGGCCAAATAAGGGAAAACCTTGTGAATACTTTAGAAATCACTGTTTTGATTAATTAGATCTTCTTTAAACTTTGTCAGAATTTTTATTTTAATGATATATAAGTCAAGTTTAATAATGGGTCATCTGCATTTAAAAACTAGGTCACTAGGGCAGATCGTTTGGATTGGATGATCATGAAACCTTGTCAGAAAGTTTGTCTTAATGATATGTAGGTCAATGTCGAACATGTGTCAGCCGGGGTCTAAAACTAGGTCACCAGGTCAGATCTTATATAAAAACCTAGTTAAAGCTATAGATGTCATGGTTTTAATTGGATCTTCACCAAACCTTGTCAGATTGTTCGTCTTAATGATATCAAGGACTAGTTCAATTATTGGGTCACCTAAAAAACTAGGTCACGAGGTCAAATCTTAGGAAAACCTTATTAACACTATATAATTATGAAATTTGATTGTATCTTTACTCAACCTTGTCAGAATGTTTGTCTTAATGATATGTAAGACAAATTCGAACATGGGTCATCTGGGGTCAAAAACTAGGTCACGAGGTCAAATCCTAAGAAAACCTTGTCTATGCTGTAGTTTTCATGGTTTTGATTGGATCTTCACCAAACCTTGTCAGAATGTTTGTCTTATTTAAATGTAGGACAAGTTCTAACATGGGTCATCTGGGGTCAAAAACTAGATCACAGGTTCAAAACAATGTTGTAATGAGTGAACAACGATTGTCATGTGAGCGATATAGGGCCATCTTGTCCCTCTTGTATGTTTACGTAAGCAAAAACTGCGAAAGATTTGCATAAAACATGAACATGAATTTGACCTGAAACGGTTTTCTGTTCAAAGTTTGTATTTCAAACATAGAATTGTTTCGAATTATGTACAAACTACAAAGAATGAATATTTGATAGCCTTCCTAGTAGGAAATTTCCTTCTTTGATGAGATATCGTTTTCGCTGATGCCACGTATGCGTCACATTAGATTTGCATGAGTCACTGTAACTTATACGGCGAGAAAAAATCATTTGCACAGATATTCTCTTTAAACATAAAAAATGTAGTATAGTTCTAAATTGTGCTGAGGATGCACATTTGCAAAGTACACGAATTAGAAGGGTAATTAGTTAAAGTTATCTCGAGACGAAATTTATGCGACTTCAAAACGTTTGTCGTCTATTTTGGTTGGAAAATATGTAAAATTCAACCGTGTAATCCTGTTCTAAATAATACAAGCACGTCTCATTCCTGATACTGATACATCAAAACTAGGATAATCACCATATTTAAAATATCTCTCTTCGTTCCATGTCAATATGCATTTGTAACGTCATGAGTGAAACAATGCAAGATGGGGCATACAAGAGCAATTAGGTTGTGAATTATAGTGAGTAGAAGTGATACGTTTGAAATGTCCTATAAAGGGGAGGTTAACTTAAGGCCTAAATATCGCCATGTGTCAAATTCTCTGAAAATCCTTGTTGCATAATTACTGTTCACCATAATGAATTATTTGAAGAAAACAGGATTCTTAAAGCATTATCATTAAGACTGTTACCATAGCTACACCACATTTTATTAGAACAAGGAAAACTGCCTTGAATAAAATGTAAATGCTCTTGTTATAGATGCTATAAAAATGAAATTGACCATCGGACCTGGGATGCTTAGCTCACTGAACCTGTGTTTGTTTATAGATAAGACAAGGGTTTAAAGAAAAAAACTTTCAAAAAGCATACCTTCCCAAACCCTACCTAAAGCATTGGAACATATACATACTGGACAAAACACGGTCTCTGGGGCGATACCGCCCGGATTTACATACAGCATGAGGGTTGCCTATAAAGTGTGTTTGCTGCTCAGATACTTACATCATACTAGATAGTTGATGAGAAGTCTTAAAATGATATGTTGAAAAAGAAATAAGCGCTTCAACTACGTGTGTATTATAAACTTTAAGGCTTGTTTGAAAAAATGATGCAACGGTTGGCAGACTCGAATAAACACAAATTTATATACTTCTAATTAGACTATTTTATTTTCTTATCCCAAAGAGTATGTTACGACGCATTAATATATTACATGCCTAACACGGTACTTATCTGACATATCTGCTCTATGCTACACAAAAATGATATTATTACAAAAATAGTATTAGCCAAATTATCACTGTTTCTTTGATTTCTACCTTTGGTACTTAATTTTATGACACATATTTTTTGCCCTTCTTGAAAAAAAAAATCTTGTAGATAGTGCATGGTGACCTTTATTGTTTATATCAAATAAGATTGATGGTATGTTATAGCATCTTTTTACTATAATACTGTTTCATTGAAATGTGCGTTTTCTTTCTTTAATCTTTGAAAAAGCGCCACTACCATTGATTTCAATGTAAACTTAAAGCGAAAATAACTCAAAGGATTATCCTCTTTTTTAATTATCTCATAGTAAACCATTCTCTGTCATGGAAACAGATACAAATTATAAAGGTTTTCATAATATGTCCGCCCCATTTTGAAATATGAATGTTGGGCATTAGGCATCTAATACCTTAATTCCAAGAAATACAATCAAACAACCAAAGCATTTTCCATATTTAAGAATGGCTTGATGAATATCATACTTAATGCTTCAAACAAGTTTTAACATGACAATGTTGGTTTTTCTCTCCAAAACTTCTCGGTTCGCAGAGATCAATTAAAAAACGGTATAACCGTTTTCCATACCGATAGTTGTAAAAATTAATTCGGGTTACAATTTCTTAAGTAAATCTTTGCAGATGAAACCAAGTCACGTTATATCAGACATTAAGCCAGTTACCAAAATCTGTTTAGTTTATGTGACACGGTTGTTAATGTTGACATTGTTTTTGTTACAGCGATTTTAGTCAAATATGTTTTCCCACTTTTTCTAGGGTTTCACGTCGCACCGATAATCAATGTCGTTCGGCGACTTTTCATCTAGAACACCCACCGTAAGCCAGTTGGACAGCATTCTGGTAAAGTTGTCAGGTTCTAGATAGGATTCGTACTCATAGTTTTGAGTAAGAGACTTTAGTCACTCGACGACGGAAGTCCCCTTGCGAAATGTGTACGATCAAAACTTCATTCGTAGATGACCTTTATTCAGAGGTTTAATAAAATTGCAATAAAAAAACGATGTACATGTATATCATTATATCAATCAATAAGTGTTAATAAGAGTGATTTTGTTAATTCCGACCTTTATTTCCAAGTGGGCGTTAACTAAAGATTTATTGGCAATCTTTTACTGCATTTCATTAATTAATATTACAATATAATTATTTCTTATAATTAATTTTCTCTGCTATACTGGGAGAATGGAACAAAAACGTGCATTCTATGTTGATATATTGTTCCTTAAAATGATACATCATTCAATATTATAATCACTTCAGTACCTCGTTTAGAACACCGTTAAGACAAAAATGAACACCATTAATCGATCAAATATATGGATAATTGATCACAGTATTTCGAGAAATACAAATTATACAGTCAAGATAAAGTCAAACACCACTAAAAGAATTTAAAAATGGAACTTTTATGTACAGTTGGCCTTTGTACCGAGACTAATCTAGTGTAGTGTATGGCAGTGGTAAATTTTCGTTTGTTTGAAGTTAAGCGTTATAGCAAATTCCATGATTATTAGGCGCCTTTTGTCTTTGACTGTGAAGAAAGACTCCGTGCGTACACCTTGATTGGACCTTTCGTGAGCTATCTTGATAGATACATCACATGCAACATATGTCTGATCCTGGATTCGAACTTACTGTGAGGGGTTAGGAACACCGATACGCGCACCCCGTAAAACATATAAAGAAAAAGAAACACCGATACGCGCACCCACGTAAAACATATAAAGAAAAAGGAACACCGATACGCGCACCCACGTAAAACATATAAAGAAAAAGGAACACCGAAACGCGCACCCCGTAAAACATATAAAGAAAAAGGAACACCGATACGCGCACCCACGTAAAACATATAAAGAAAAAGGAACACCGATACGCGCACCCACGTAAAACATATAAAGAAAAAGGAACACCGAAACGCGCACCCCGTAAAACATATAAAGAAAAAGGAACACCGATACGCGCACCTCGTAAAACATATAAAGAAAAAGGAACACCGATACGCGCACCCACGTAAAACATATAAAAGAAAAAGGAACACTGATACGCGCACCCACGTAAAACATATAAAGAAAAAGGAACACCGATACGCGCACCAACGTTAAACATATAAAGAAAAAGGAACACCGATACGCGCACCCACGTAAAACATATAAAGAAAAGGGAACACCGATACGCGCACCCACGTAAAACATATAAAGAAAAAGGAACACCGAAACGCGCACCCCGTAAAACATATAAAGAAAAAGGAACACCGATACGCGCACCCACGTAAAACATATAAAGAAAAAGGAACACCGATACGCGCACCCACGTAAAACATATAAAGAAAAAGGAACACCGAAACGCGCACCCCGTAAAACATATAAAGAAAAAGGAACACCGATACGCGCACCTCGTAAAACATATAAAGAAAAAGGAACACCGATACGCGCACCCACGTAAAACATATAAAAGAAAAAGGAACACTGATACGCGCACCCACGTAAAACATATAAAGAAAAAGGAACACCGATACGCGCACCAACGTTAAACATATAAAGAAAAAGGAACACCGATACGCGCACCCACGTAAAACATATAAAGAAAAGGGAACACCGATACGCGCACCCACGTAAAACATATAAAGAAAAAGGAACACCGATACGCGCACCCACGTAAAGCATATAAAGAAAAAAGAACACCGATACGCGCACCCACGTAAAAAAGTTGAAGTATTCAACACAATGTCAAGTGAAGACATTTAGTATTTTATTTACTATATTTATTAAAACATCAAATTCGTCGCTCGTCAAAACATTTTAAAATATTTATGCGTAATTGTGAACAAAAAAAGGAAACCATGTCAAGTCAACGCAGACAATCGCGGTAAACAAAACAATAACAACAGTCAACAAGTTCATTTACGTAAACAAACAAATTGTCTCAAAGGAAAACAAATATTAGTTTCTATTAGGGTGTACGCTAAATCAACATTTTCAATCAAAACAAATGTAGTTCTCCTATCTTTGAAATCGAATTCTTAGTCCCTAAATAGACGGTACCAATTTCTTTCCCCCGTTATTTTTATTTCAAATGCCAGTGTAAATTTTTGCGACTAATTTCGATTCAACGGTAATTTCCATGCTTTCTGTTACAAATTGGTTAAAAAACCCACCACGTACAGAATATGTGGGAGATGACACTTTAAGTTAAAACAAATTTACGAGAAGTTCTTGGTACCTAGATTAAACCATTTCAGCAAAAAGTCCTCACTCTATTGCACCTTTTGCTGAAATGGTCTAATTTAGGTACATATAGTTCATTTATTTCAACTTCGGTAGGCCAAAAAGGCCCATGGGAATGTAACAATGTTACGTATGTGAACAAATGCGTCACAACTCGTATAGAAATTGGTTACGAATTTCAATCATGAGTACGTATATGTTGTTAGCGAACAATGTCAGGGGAAAATGACACACGTATGATAAATGATATGGAAAATAACAGATGAAACTTTCTATAATGATTATTTGCGTGTGCGGCCATAAACATTATTAATTATTATACCAGCATTTCATTTTACAAATTGTGATTTGTTAATGATAAAATATGTAATATCCAAGGTATGTTCAACTGTTTGTCCAGAAACGTACATAAGACAATAGTCAAGAGAGAAACTATGGTTAGGTTGAGATGTTCATACATAAATATGATTATGTATAGGTTATAGTGCATATTTGGGTGTTCTTCGTAAGAAAAGCTAAAGGAAGCGATAGCATCCAAGCTTTCAGCCAATGGCAATACATTATTTCTACCTGTGTTGTATAAAATAGGTAAGAAATGTCATCACACCCGTGCAAAGCTACCGTGTAAAGACTGAACGTGTGGCCGGTTCGATTGGTCAAACTGAAGAGCTACCGGAAGAGGCAGAGCTCTTACGAACTGTTCGATTAATCGTCTTCTAATTTTAGAAGCTCTTCTCTCTATTTCGCCCGATCGTCAGAAGAGGTGGAAGAAATATCAATAACGTGATCAAATAGCTTAACCGAGCTAACAATACCGTTTGAAATTGTCTTTTTGAAATTATTGTTTCAACTCACAACAAAAAGATGTTTTAACAAATACATTGTTTACAATGTCAGAGTACGCAATAGTTTATCCATATGGTTTAAAGAATATAGGTTTGACGGTTAGTTCTAGTTATACCTAATATTCGGATGCAGACATATCGGCTGCGATTGGGTTCGATTGGGTTTCTCTTCTAAGCTCTTTTAGTCGGCCTATTCTCTTCTTACGAGAGTCCAATGGAACCGGCCTATAGTCGAGGTAGGATAGAAATCTTGTGCGGTTGTGTACGATTTATATACGCTCCATACTTTTGTGTTCGTCCTATATTGGAAATTTACTTAAAAGGTCAAGAAAACAAGAGCGCTATTTGACAAACAGTTTTTAAACATTGAGTGGGTCGTGGTATTCTATTACGCGCGTTCTATGGCTAAATTGAGAACTCATTAAATTAGAATTAAATTAAAGTATTAAGACATGAGCTTATACGAAGTACACGTAATGCACTAGTTTGTTTTATTTGCCAATTTAGAGCAATATCTAATCGAATGTTGTCTTCCAAGGTTAAAATACTTTTCAAAAGTATTTTCAAATAAGCAATTTTATACGCAAACTACATGTATTTGTAAACTAATAAAACTCGAAACAAATGTTTTGTTCTAAACAATTCAAAGCGTCATTAGACTATAAGAATAACAAGAACAAGTATAACAAAATGTCATAGGTAGACGAATTACAAGAAGCATATTGGTTTATGTTTTTTGTATGAAGTTGCTTTTTTCATAAAGGATATTGACTGTATATTTTATTCAATCCTCCATTCAGGAGAGTATAAGATATTTATATGATATGGGTAATACACATTATGACGACAATCATGAGTATTTGACAAATGAATGAATTCATGTATATAGTTCACAAGCACATGGTAATATCATACCTTACATCAATCAAATAGAATCAACCCTAAATGATAACGAATTCACCATAAATCATAGTACTATCATACAAGCACATTTTACTTCAAATAGCCACACAACAACTTATCTATGATTTACTTACCTGTCAACTATTAATAGAATCAGTCATCACCATTAGCCAATCAAATGGTCAGGATTAGCCAAACTAGTAATAGACACTATACTATATACTCGCAAACAGCTATAATAAACTAATACACATAAGCATAATTCGTCAAGAAAACTTAAGTATTGTTTTACATTACCTATTTCAAAAGTAAATATTATTCATTACGTTTACACGTGATTTATAATTGGAGTGGAATTACACTCGTACTTT
Organism: Lutraria lutraria; assembly: GCA_964023205.1. NCBI lineage: Eukaryota > Metazoa > Mollusca > Bivalvia > Venerida > Mactridae > Lutraria > Lutraria lutraria. The sequence goes on along the minus strand of OZ026851.1, from coordinate 15,984,894 downwards.
ATCGCTATTTTTTTTCGATTAACAAAAGCTACGAATGTAGATATGTTTTGACATAGACCTCTTTAATGACAAAAAAGTATAAACTTTATCAGCGCGAGTGCATGATGTCATAAACAAATAATTAGATGATTGTAATATAAAAGTTTGAGTTTGTTTTGTTAACGCCCATGAATTCCATTGTGGTTTTACTTGAGAAATAGTGAATACGAAAATTTTGATAAAATATATTGTGTTTAATTGTTTTCTCTGTGTTTACATGCTTGTTGACATGAACAATAATAAGACCTGTCCGTCCGTCTGTCCGTATGCCCATCATTTTTTCGCTTATTCATGCGTGACAACATTCATTTTATCATTTAGTTACCCGCCTCCGTGGTCGAGTGGTTAAGGTCGCCGACTTCAAATCAATGTACATAAACTCTCACTGATGGAGGGTCGTGTGCTCGAGCCCCACTACCGATCATGTCTCTTTATTTTAGAAAGTAGGCAGTTGCTTACAGAGGATGGGAGTCTAGTACTGGTTCTTCCCAGGAACGATGCTTAGGTGAACTGTCCGCCTCGTATAACTCTGACTGTTGAAAAGGGGTGTAAAACTCGATATATAAACTGTTTGAGCAGTGCGTACATACCGGAGGTAGGTCGTGGGGTTAGGGTCAAGGATAGTACAAATCGACATTATGGGGTTACAGTACGTACAAACCACCGTTGTCGGGTTAAATTTTCTCTTGTGAGGTTAATAAAATACTCTTGTGGGGTTGAAAAATAGTAAAGGAATATAGAAGGAAAAAAACATGTAGCTTTCGTAAGAACGTCCGTACATACAGATATGCTTCAATGGACATTTGTTTGATTTTTTTCACTGGTATATAATGAATGAACGACCAAATTTTAATCTAATCTAATTACTAGTAACTGTGACAACACTAGAATTAGAATTATGAAGCAGTCACTACAAGCTATATCGCAAGTGATTTGAGTAGAATCGTACTTTATCTATTTACTTTAATACTCATGAATTTTATAGATTCGTTCATCAAATCACTTTTTTAAAAAAATTCTGAGTATTATTTTAAAGATTTTTTTTCATTCTTTGGTTATACATAAACCTTCTTATTCTTTAAATCGGCGCATTTGAGGAGTAGTTCTGATCGCTCTACCATGACTTCTTGGTTTAAGACCAGTTAGTCGTAAATAGCAGTTTTGTGACTACATCAGGTCATTACACATTCATTGCTTCGAGCACATGCAAATATATATTGATTAAATAATTAACACGCTTTTAGTGTTAATACTTTTTTACCGTTAATGCACAATCTGTGGAGTTAGCCAAGGCTGTGGACATTAAAATGAAAATGCAAGTCATTTGTACCAACGTTTTCTGCTTGATTTAAAACCATTTATCAAAATGTATACATGATTTAAATTTTGCTTTTGCCAAATTTGGGGATTTTTTAATCCGGATTACCGGCCTACGAAACAATAAGATTAATCCTCAAATCTCGTCACTAGCTTCTAAAGATTGAAAAAAATAAATCCATGTCTTTGTTTAGTGTGTGAAATCAGCCCGTTGATGATTGAACAAATAAAAGTATAAGGAATCAACTATAAATAAAAACACATTTCTGTTTAATCAATAAATTGGAGATAAAAATATCATAGTTTTTGTTGTGTTTTCAATACATGGCACTTGATAGTACTCGTAGAAAAGTGTTCAGTTTTGACGCAATTTTCAATACTTGTCATTTGTCGGTTATTGACTGAACAATGTGAATTATCCTTTACAAACAAGGAACAATCGATGCACGTGAATTATGAAACTCATTTTGGAATAATTGTACATACAAAATGAACATTTTTGCTGATTACAAATGTAATAAGCCTGTCCAAAAAAGTGTTTTACCAATTAAAGCGCGCGTGACGCCGTAGGAGTGTTTCCGATGAAAGCATTGTGTTTTAGAGGAAATTAGCCTTTTTCTATTTTGCCAAAATGACGAAGAAGTATCATATCCAGCCTTTATCCTGCTTATTAGCTATTTTCCTAAACGGTAAGTGGACTGATTATGTCATACTATGATGTATTATTATCATATTTCGATGATAGCATTGTGTACAAAAAACTCATGTTCACTAAACAAAATATTTTATACATACCATCGTATTGCTTGCAATTTTGATTAAAACAACATCTAAATCGGTATCTTTTTTTATCGAAATATCATCTTAATTGGTTGGTTAATTTAGACGGCTTAAACTCTTAAATGATCGACTGTTAGCGACAAAACCTAACACAGTCGACATAAAGTCTTATGCGATTGTCTTTCGAATATCGTTGAAAGATTGATCTTTTTTGGAGTTCTGGAATTAAACAAACATGTATTAACTTTGACGTGATCCTTGTACATAAAATATTAAAAAGGAAACGAAAAGTTAAAGTTATTTTCTAGTTGTCAAAACAAATAATTATACAGGCAATACGTAGGTAATAAAGTCGATATATTGCTATCCGAGCCGAGATACGAACACACGACATCAGCGCGTATACATCGGTACACTGACCATCCCTCATAGAAATTGAACATTTAAAGTAAATATTGGTCCGGATATATTAAAACTCAACCATATGTGGTAGATTGCTTTCTTCCAGTTCTATGAAATACAAGGTGGACGGCTAGGAACTCTACTTCAATATTATTTGTGACCATTCTGGCTCAGCTGGTGGATCATTCCTGGATTTAAACTTCACATCACAAACAACTTGGGTGTGTTACACATGACTAAATCAAACAATCACATTGATTTTAAATTTGACAGACGTTTGTGTTCATATTAAATATTGCATTTTTTATACCAAGTGTCACATGATATTATAAAAATTATAATGGTATCAATTCTGACAGACATTAGATCTATGTGTTATGAATAAACGGTCAGAAAAAATACTACTAATATCAAGTGTAGAGAGTAGAAATAGTAGAATATCAAGAAGGAGTAAAATATGGGTGCTTTGGACTGATTAACCTTTATTACAAAGCGCATCTTGTCCAACCAGGACCAAAGTGTATCCAAGCTTCTACTCAACTCGTCATTTCTGTAGTTTGTTTAATAAGAAAGCAAAATCATAATGAATCCATATTAATGTGTCATGAAGGTGACATATTGCCATTGCCTGATCATATACAATTCTTTTTTTGAAAAAAATATGCGAGTCAAAGCTATCAGTTTAAAGTACCATAAGCATATAAATGTATTGGTCGTAATATCGTTTGTTCTATAGCAGAGGAATCCTGTGTATTTCCTCCTGCGCATACTTTATAGCAAGAAAAAATGTTTCCAAAAACAGTATTGTATTTTTTCCAATATCATTGAAATAAATACTATTTATAAGAACAGCTGTGTTTTCCCGCAGTCAAGTTATGCACACGTCGTAAAGTGACGTCACGCGCTCTACATATTTCAAGTTAACAAAAGCAAAAATCACAGTGAAATGAGTGTTTTAGAAGAAAAAGAGCTTGTTTCGTCGGTAATAATTATCTTGGGATAATTAAATGCAATTGAATGTTTTTGCATATTTTTTTCTATAGCAAAAAGCAACTGGGACTTTAAAGTAACACAAATGACTATGAGTAGTCAGGATAAGGAGATGGCACGAGGAAATATATACTCTAATAATGATCAACAATGGTGTCTAGTGTCTACAGAGCCATAATCATGTATTTTTCCTTTTTAGCTACAGTCGTGACGTCATACACTACGTCATCAGCTGATTCCCTGTATACAACGCTGACATTGGGATACAACAATTATGTACGCCCATCAGCAACCACAACAGTTACAATTACATTTGGACTTCTCAGTGTCAATTCATTGGTAAGCTTCTTCACTTCTACTGGACTTTAATCAGTGTTTATTTGCTTACAATTTCTTTCAATAGAATTAATTTGCACTGATTTGAATTTCTATGTGAAACATTCGCGCGAATCTTGACGTATAGATTTACGCGTTTTGCGTCTAATAAACAACCACTCGAGTCTGACACGACGTCAGGCGTCAAAAGGATGAGATAATGTGAATACGAATCAGAGAATGTAGTTCATATCCTATGTCTTGCGTCGTGTGAAATAGACAACGTGGAAACATTTTCTAGGGCGCCTTTTTAATGTGTAGTAAAAGTACAGCTAGGACTCGCTAGTCATGTAAAGAGATATTTGAGATGTAATGCAGAATGGTTTGAAGTAAGGTGTATATCGTATCTTTATGACTCACCAATTTAATTAATTTTTGTGTCTGAATACAATTGGCACTGGTGATTAAACAGTCTTTTCATATTTGCATTCCTTGACATTGTAGATCTCCTACTATAAACCTTTGCATTTATACATTATTGGTAGAGGTCATTTATACTAAAGTATAAACAACTTTATTCTTTTAACTCCATAAAGGATTGTTTTATCATTTATCTTCATTACAAGGGTATGATTTAATTTCTATTACTTAATACAGTTTGAGTGTTCTATGCAAATGCATGTGTACATTATTCTTAGTGGTAACATTTTCAAGAATGTTAATACGTACGATGAAGCACCGTGTCATAATCTACATGTATTTACAAACTCATTTTGTCTGTAAATTCGAAATTATTTCGTATGAATTCATGATAAATAAGTCTTTAATGATATATTTCGTTGTTTTTATTTTCGTAAGAAACGTGAAGTAGTCAGGATTCTCTGATTGATGGTGTCTGAGTTTTATTTTAACGCGATCACGGTTTTAATTTTAATTTTGATATATTATATATTACTTTCGTGAGCAAATAATTAAGCATAAGTGGATTATCATGTACATAAAAAGTACATAATTATGTTTTTATTTGGCAAATGCGATAATTCGCTTTAAGAACCTGTAGTGTTTAATACGTGACTTTATAAATCTACTTCGATCTATAACCACTTTCCCGATCGTGCTTCGTGTGAGCAGTCGGAACACCTCGGATAATACTTCACCGCACGTGTTCGATAACAAGCTCTTCAAAATGAAGTATACAATAAACTTCTAATATTAGATCGGCGATCTACCCCGAAATTTGCCGAATACACTCGGATTGCCAATTAAATACAGCGCGAAAACTTTCGAGACTTCATTGAGAATGTATGTGTTAGCAAAACGAAGTGTTATACGAATCTTAATGGGGATACCCGATTCTTTTTGAGCACTGAACACAAAGTGTTTCCATTTTAAAATGAATTGTTGTTTACGAAATAACCCGAGATTTCCCGGACTATTCTGAAGTGTTGCGAATGAGTACTACATTTGATAAATAACTTGATTCAGTTAACAACCCGAAAGAAGATCAAAGAATTTTATTGAATAACATACATAGATCTTAATCTTATTAAAACGTTAATTCAAGTTAATCGCGAATTAATTGTTAAGGTGTGTGATTTGATTCAGCTAATTTATACATACAAGTTTCTATTGTCTGCTTTTGTGTGTTTTTTGTAAAACTTTGGAGTTATTGTCTAGATGTTTAATTCACCGAACAGAAATAAATGCACTGGAAAAAATATAATTTAATACTTTTATCCAAGAATAGAAATATCTGCCCCAGATTAAATACGGACCCGTTTCAGCAAAAGTATCAACTGTTTTCAACTAATTTCCAGTATATGAAAGGAAGTAAAATTCGTTGTAATGACCTTTGACAGTCCTTTATAACAAAAAGAAAACGAATGATCAAGAATCGCTTTTCCCTTGCCAGGCGACTTCATGAGTTTGTCTGTTGTTTTATTGCGTTTTACGATGACGCCACTTAATACTTCTATTTATAATATTACTATCTTACATAACCACCGGTACAACTACTATAGCATGTAAAAAATACACCATTCAAATCAATCAATGGTATGCCTGCATCCTAAGTGGAGTAAGATGTTTTTGTAGTCGTAGCTTCATTTTTTAATCGAATGGTTGATCCAGCCAAGAAAAAGTTATTTACAAAAGCGAGTCACGTGAACCCCGTGTTTAATAACCAGTCATATCGAAAAGGTCAACTGACTACCTTAGAAATAGTATTGGTATTGGTTACATGAAGCTGTATTTATCTGCTTGTCAGAGGGAAAGTTCAGGTTGTCGCAATTTACGATAGCGAGTAACATGACATGGAGTATACAAATGTTGCCAGACACAATTTCGCTTGGGGAGCTAGAATGTCAGTATGTATGGTCTTTCATTACAAGGGCTACTTGAGTCCTTAATAACTGTAAATCAGTCTAGTTTTATTCTTATAATACAAAAAGCACAATTTCTATTTGAGATCCTAATAATTATGTAAGTGTTAGCGTAAATAGAAAGTTATAGCTGTGTTTATGCTTTACAGTAATGCGTTGTGATTCATTTAAAGACGTATCAAATGTTTACTGCGATACATAATAGCATAAGATAGGTCAAACATTCGTCCAAAATAAGACACTAATGATTACGTTTATAACAACGTATCTTAAGAACAATGCAAATGCTATTAATCTTTTTTGGGTCTTAATATTGTACTCCTAATGGTAAATTAGTGTAAACAGATTATTTAGTTTTGGTTGTTTCAATGTTACGTCTTCTTATTACAAAAACCTTTTACATTTTTGGAAATACAATTTACAAGTTTTAGACAGCATATCCCCCCTAGTACAACGTTATCTTATTCCCGCCTAGGCATCTGATCATCCCGGGCTCTAATGGGTAGTGTTTTGAATTTGAAACTAATTAATGGATATAATCACTAAACGATGTAAAAATCGCTTTACTTGATATTTCATAGCAACACATTAGAAACATAACAACAAACAAGGCTATTGAAGTTTATGGATGTGATATTGATCTGTTGTTATGTAAAACATTAACTAATTCAGTCATATGAAACTTTGAAAAAATTACACCCCGTCCTATCAATCAAGTATTAACTCCACTTATAGGGTGTTTGGCCAAAGGGTCTTGTGTCAATTAGTTCGAACCCTGGGCGCGGTACATGTTCTCAGTGATGATTTGGTTGAATACATTGCATTAAGGGCCAGTCATACTTTACTTGTCATTCGTGTGGAGAGGTGACTAATACTCAACAAAACAGAAGTTAGTCCGTGAAAATGGTTTGGTCAACTGTGCCCTCGTGCATACTAAACAATTTCGACACAAGCGTACAACGTGCGTGATAATTATTAAAGAAGAAACTGTGAACCAAATGAACCATGCAGACACGTTTTAACATCGTGAATCTTAATACCCCTGTGATGTTTAAGAGTGATCAGTTTTCAAACGAGTTCATAAAAACATGTTGTGCACTAAACGATATACATATTCATATATAACTGTTTAATGTATTAATTGAACGAATAATATTTGTGTAAAGCAAGGAGTGTTTGTTAATCCGAGCAAATTAGATCAAACCCTGGATTACTAACAAAGCTCGACCTTTCAAAATCTCGGTCACATTGGCGTGAAGCAATCATATGTGGAAAATATTTCTTATCATAACTTTTAATCTAAAATTATCTCAGTACTTTGACAAAGGCATAGTTTCTTGGCGAAGCAGGTGTCTCCTTAAGAAATAATAAACTGAACCTAATGTCTTAACATTCGTATTGCATTTCAAAGCACTGGTAGAAAATCAATGAACACACTTGGCTGATTACCAGCACCCAGTTGTATAAACATTGGTTAAATCTAACCAATGTGTTTAATTAGAAGTTTGGTTAAAAAGTTAACCAAAAGTTAACTAGAGGCAAGATGGCTGTTCTTGTTGTATCAAACGTTGGATGTCCTCAATAATTCTGACGAGTAAATACAACAAAACGAAAATCTTGATCGCTTTTTAACCAATATCAGACATATGGCTTAAACCTTACTGGAAAATATTTCTTACAAAATTTAACCAATTTTATGCAATCGCTTTACCAAAATTTTACTCAAATTTTAACCCAAGTTCAAATTTAACCCAGTGGTTATAACATTAACCAATATTTATACAATTGCGTGCTGAAGTACGTTTAACATGTTCAATCCAACTTAGCCATTGAACACTCGATTTCTTTGTGTACATCGATTGCTAGAAAGTATTGTAAAGCATAAGAAATAATTTCCATGCTTGGGTTCTTCCAAGAATCGAGTCGTATAAGGTGGACCAAGTGTACATATATTGAGTTTGTTAAACACATACGAAAAATATACAAGTAGACTAACAATATTGCGAATAAGTAGGACACTGTTATCTAGAGTGAATTCCTGGGACCTGAATACTTGCTTCAGTAAAACAATCTTACACTGTAACCAATTCTTAACTACATATGAGTTTACTTTAACCACGTTTTTTACTCTATCTACTGTATTGTCTATATATGTATCATTCTCTTTTCAAGGATGTCAAATTACAACAGTTTTCAGCCACTGGATGGATCGATGTGGTGAGTGTATAAGTTACAAATTATGTTTAAAAGAGCTAAGTTCTAGAATAGATGGCGTTTAGAACATGATAATGAAAAGTGCCTTCAGGCGTCTTGTGTCTCTTAAATATTCATGTATAATTTATTGTTATCAACACGAACTTTCAGTACATCTAAATTCACACTTTATTTTACCAGAAGAAAATGGTCGTGTTAATGCTTACTCTACCGATCATATTTTTTGCAAATGGCAAAATCCTAAAATGATAGTTTTTTTACCTTCCTACTTGAATGTTTTGGTCAAGAGACCCTGAGCATGATAAAGTTTGGCCTTATCCTATCACTACTGTATCTTTCCACAGAGAAAGTTTGAAATGAATAACAACAGACAAAAATTCTTGGTATTCTTAAGACTTACTCCTCAATACTACTACAATTCAATTGATTTATGAAATCTCTATTTGATAGATACATCTGGGATCGAGCTGCTCTTTAACAAGGAAATAAATAAAAAATAATTTTTGTCATCTAATTAGCTCAAACTAATGACAAGTCATTAAACATTTTTAAATTGAAGTATAAGACTATTCACCCATTTGAACTAATTCAAACAAGTCTCAACTAAAAAATAAAACCATTACTAGTATGCTGATAATAAACTTTAATACAGAATTTTGATTACCTCCAAAATTGACTTTGGTTTTCTAATTTGATACATTGTTTTCAGAGCTGGACGGATAGCCGGTTTTCCTGGACACCCTCAAGTTATTCCAGTATATCAGATATGTATCTGGACACGACAAACTGCTGGAATCCAAAGATAGCAGTAGATAACGCGTATGTATTGATCAAACCATATAACTGAACTGATTCTCCATGTAACATAAGTTGAACATACCTGACCCCTAAATGTCTCTGACTCGAGTCACCTAGTACACTTAATGTCTTATAATTATATAGTTTACATGAATGTTATATAGAATTAGTCTCCTTGTTTTCTTCAACCGTTAATTTGATAATAGATAATTATCAAGCATTATCACATACGCAATGTCCACTTAGTTTGGAAGCTTCCAAACAAGTAAAACACGTCTTACATATTTGTTTATGGCTTGAATACAAACATACAGCGGTGAACGCTCGACCTTGCTGGCCCAACAGCTGAATCACCCCCCCCCCCCCAAAAAACCCAACAAATACAGTAACATCAATAGTGAAAACTATATTCAGTAGTCGTACTTTCATTACAGTCACTTCTTAATACAAAATACATTTTGTACTTATCTTTGTACATTATAGCATTGTGTGTGATAATACCTATTAAAAGTACAGACTTACAATTGGCGGTAAATAACTCGAGGTCACAGAAACATTCAGTCGTTAAACAAATGTGCTGTTATCAGGATTTATACGAATTGCGAATTTATAATTGTTTCTGTTATTGGTTGATTTACAAGTAGTAGAGGGATTAGGTCGTTTAGTTGGTATGAAACAGTTCAGATATATCTCTATTGTCTGATAATGACACTAATTGAACATTTATGGCAAGTAATTTGCTTTGTAAGTTCGACAAGTGCTATAAAAGTACTTACATCAGATGAAAACGTTACTGTCAATATCTACACTAACCATGGTGTTGACAATATGGAGACATCTACACTAACCATGGTGTTGACAATATGGAGACATCTACACTAACCATGGTGTTGACAATATGGAGACATCTACACTAACCATGGTGTTGACAATATGGAGACATCTACACTAACCATGATGTTGACAATATGGAGACATCTACACTAACCATGGTGTTGACAATATGGAGACATCTACACTAACCATGATGTTGACAATATGGAGACATCTACACTAACCATGGTGTTGACAATATGGAGACATCTACACTAACCATGGTGTTGACAATATGGAGACATCTACACTAACCATGATGTTGACAATATGGAGACATCTACACTAACCATGGTGTTGACAATATGGAGACATCTACACTAACCATGGTGTTGACAATATGGAGACATCTACACTATAACGATGATGTTGACAATATGGAGACATCTACACTAACCATGGTGTTGACAATATGGAGACATCTACACTAACCATGATGTTGACAATATGGAGACATCTACACTAACCATGGTGTTGACAATATGGAGACATCTACACTAACCATGGTGTTGACAATATGGAGACATCTACACTAACCATGGTGTTGACAATATGGAGACATCTACACTAACCATGGTGTTGACAATATGGAGACATCTACACTAACCATGGTGTTGACAATATGGAGACATCTACACTAACCATGGTGTTGACAATATGGAGACATCTACACTAACCATGGTGTTGACAATATGGAGACATCTACACTAACCATGGTGTTGACAATATGGAGACATCTACACTAACCATGGTGTTGACAATATGGAGACATCTACACTAACCATGGTGTTGACAATATGGAGACATCTACACTAACCATGGTGTTGACAATATGGAGACATCTACACTAACCATGGTGTTGACAATATTGAGACATCTACACTAACCATGGTGTTGACAATATGGAGACATCTACACTAACCATGGTGTTGACAATATGGAGACATCTACACTAACCATGGTGTTGACAATATGGAGACATCTACACTAACCATGGTGTTGACAATATGGAGACATCTACACTAACCATGGTGTTGACAATATGGAGACATCTACACTAACCATGGTGTTGACACTATGGAGACATCTACACTAACCATGGTGTTGACAATATGGAGACATCTACACTAACCATGGTGTTGACAATATGGAGACATCTACACTAACCATGGTGTTGACAATATGGAGACATCTACACTAACCATGGTGTTGACAATATGGAGACATCAGTTAAAGATAACCATGAATGTATGAACAACAATTTAATATGAACTCTAAAGCAACCAAAGGGAAGAAGACAATAATTACCATAGCCACAACCAAACAGGCAGAAATGATTTCATCGGCAACAAAGTTTAACTTTTGCCACCGTACATACATCGTAAGTTTAGTTAGGGTGAAAGAGGCGCTAAAGGTGGGGGAGTACCCAAATTATGCAAATTATTATGCGTCATATCACTGTCAAAATAATTTGATACAACAAAAAGCATGCATTGATATCTAATGAATCAGTACCCACATGGCGTATGCTTATTAATATCAATGTGGAGCCTTTTGCGATTAAGTCATTAATGTCTTAATAACAATTATTATCCTTTTTGAATTTCAGAGTTGACGGACTTTCTGAAGGAGAAAGTGACAAATTATTTAAAATAGATAACGGTGGTACAGTCACATGGTCGGCTGCTGGTGAATTCACCGTCTATTGTTCCACTGACGTCAGATACTATCCTTACGACGTTCAAGAATGCGCCATTAGTAAGCTCCGCCTACTTTTATGTAACGCTTAGTGAGGGGGCGTCTCAAAGTTTAAGACAATTCAGAAGTAGTTTTTGTTTATTTTAACACACCTAAATGCAATATAAAAGATAGAAAATGACAATCTCAGGTAGAAATGCTCTTATGGTACCACCTTATAAGTCGATGCCATTATACCTGCTGAATAACAGATAGCAAAATAGGACATCAATAGTGAAAATACACATAATCTTCTACGCATCACTTAGATATTTCTAAAATGAAACCACAGAATGGTATGTAGATGTTTTGACCTCATTTCAGACTTTTATTATACACTGTATTTCTATAACATTGCAGATTCGATTTCAATCATTGATGAAAAAATTACCTTTTTGTCATTACATTGCAGGTGTAAAAAGCTTGGCCTATCCGGCTGCTTATGTTACCTTGACCTCTGGTAATTTGGATACCAGTCAATATACTGAAAATTCAGAGTGGGAAATGACGTCATCTTCAGTATCTGATAATAATGTTAACGTCAGTGGCGTCTCTTACAGGTTAGGTTTTTTCTTATTAACAAAACATGATTTATTCAATTTATAATATATAAAGTTGGATGATTTAATTAAATGTCCAGGTTGACTTGTTACACTTTTGAATTACTTTCATTTCCATATGTTGTCGTTTAACCACCAACCAAGAATTTTGTTTACTTTCATATTACAGTAATTTAAAGTTCAAGATGAAGATGACAAGGCGTCATTCCACCATTCTGGTAGCTTTTATTGTACCATTATTGTTGATCTCTTTCGCTGGATTGTTTGTGTTTATGATTCCCGCTGAAAGTAACAGTAAAGTTGGGTACACCGTTGCTATACTTATTGCCGAACTTTTACTGATGGTCGCCATCTTGGATATTGTACCAATTTCGGCGTCAAGTGTACCAATTTTAGGTAAGTTCTTAATTCAATCAGAAAAACGTAAGATTACCAAGGTAACTTGTTTTCATTAATGAAGGCAATACCATTTGTCAATAATTTGTCTGATAATAATTTCTTGTCATCAAACGTAGTCCTAATCAATATATTTAGGTCCAACACAGGATTTTTACTACTACTGCTACTCACATTGCTCAAACACTATAAGTTTCATAAAGTAGGGAATTTAAAAGGGGTCACCGAAAGGATTTCATGTTGGGCATGTTTTTTTTACTTGTACTTTTTTTTGCTTTACAGGAACGTTTCTCCTTATGCTGGTGATTCTAAATTTCTTGGAGACACTCAGCACTATTGTCGTCACTAAAATGTACCATTTTAAAGACAGAAATAAAACTGTTACACAAAATTACGTGCGGCTTGCTTCCATCCTGTTCGCACTAACGTGCTACAGGCACGGAAGTTCAAATCGCGGTGTGGGTGGAAGCCCAACTAATGAAACTGAATGTACATCGATCGAAAGTCCACAAGCAGAAGGAACGCCACCAGAATTTAAACATCCGCTAAAACGGAAGCTTAGTATAAAAGCTATCAGTCCAGACAATAGTTTTGCTACCTCCAGTAAGGAAGAGTTCCGAAGAGCGCGTAATCGCTCAAAGGGTTGGATAGACGGTGGTTTGTGTGGGTGTGGTAATGGCGGAGACCGGAAGGTGACATGGGAATTAGTGTCGTCTGCAATGGACAGAATGTGTTTTATTCTGTTTTTGCTATTTAGATTTATAATTACAATCGTATTCATGCTCTTGATTTCGGTCAGTTCAAGTTAGTGTTCGATTGATCTGTTTTTTAAAACTGTACAGTATATGGCATAGAATAATCGGACTATGATACATGAACAGGTCAACGTGAAACAGCATTTAGCATGTTGATAGTAAACACTAAACGAAATGCACTGTAGGAATCGAGGAAACAGTGGAAACTGTACTAGAATTTCTGGTATTGATCAACTTTACTTGTGATTTTATGTTGTTGAATATGGGAGTTAAACGTTTTGAATTTACAAGATGTGAAAATGGAATTCATCACCACCATCATAATTTAAGCACGGTCTGCATTCACTGATATTCTTACCAATACAACATGATGTCATTTGTATGGTGTTGACTAAACAACACTTAGGATTTTAGAGGTCAATTTGCTGATTCTTGAATAATATTCCTTTTATCTAGTGCTATCATTAACACAAGAGAATTTGATCAAGAGGGTATTGGAAAGAAGTGGAAATTAAATTGACAGAAACTTTAAAATTGATCAGACACAGTGTAGTTAACATGATCCCTGATGGATCTTCAGTTTACGATTAGGATGTAACGAACAATTAACCCAGACCGTTTATGTGTAGCACATGTAATAGCTTTGTTAAAGCCTAGACAATTGCGAGAACGCTTATTGCTACATAATGTTTATTTTAATGAACAATTATTGAAATCATTTGTAGCCTCTTTTATGCTTTTTTTCTTTCCTTTCTCCATACTTAATTAATTCCATCCTTCTGTCTTATCTTTCTCCAAGCTTTCCAACCATGATACAACCACATTGTCGTCTACTTCTAAATTCTTCCCGATTTGCACTTCTTATCCTTTCTCTCGTATTTCTAATTTTTTTCTTCTAGTTGATGTATCTATCCTTTCGTCTTTCTTTGCTTCTACTTATTTTTTGTTTCATTGACATGTATTTCTTTCATATTGTTTCCATCTATTTATCAAACAATACATTGCGTATGTTAATCGGTCAGTACATGCTTTATTTTCTTCTACCGTTATCTTTGTTTATAATTATGTCATTACTCTTTTGGAATGTTTCTTACTGTTTGTGTGTTATTTATTTTGACTGAATTTTTTTCTATAGAAATTCGATTATATTCTTGTATACTGTCTTTCATTAAATTTGTCATTATCTGTTACATTTGCATGTGTGTCATATTTTTTTCATCATCGACTATCTCAGTAAGCAGCGTTGTTTTCTCGGAAGTTACCCTGTAAGTTTTTTAACAATGCAGGAAGACAATATGTGTATACATTGGTATAACCATCGACCTTCCGTGAGCTAGCTGGGTAGCTTCATGGTGTTCATGGTCATTTGGTCCTTGGTGGGGTTCAAGCTCACAGCGGTGAGAGACTGGCGATTACTAGATGATTTAATCACTCCATCACGGATGACCATTCAATTAAAAAATACTATATTTGTGATTTGTTGAATTTTATGCTTTTCAATATCTGGAAAGTATTCTTCTATATGTTGAAAGAGTAATAAAAAGTCAAACCCAGGTGTATCCAGACTAGGCATATTCAAAGTCATTCGGCCAGAAAAAGTCGTGTTTATTGTTACTCATCCGATTGACCATATGGCGCCCACCGTTAATTTTCTAACTGTGGCGTCCGAAATTATTTGTGGAAATCATAAAAAGGGTTTTGCAACATACCAACCATATTTTTGTTTGGTCAAGTACATGTTTATCGAAAACATGACATTTTGGTCTATAACATTTCGGACAAATCGTCTAATACAAACAGCACAACAATAATTTGAAAAAGAAATAGTCAAGAAAGAAACAAAACTTGCTGGTTTTAAATTGTTTTATCATAAATATGTGTCCTGTGTTAAGTACATAGACATTTGATGTGCGAATAATAATATAAAATTGTAAAAAAAATGTTAATTAGCAATGACTATTCAAATTAAAAGTCAAGCGATCGACTTGCAATAAGTTGACTGTTCATTTTGAAGATGAATTATTCAATAAGTCACGTGTCAAATCTATGAGACATTTCTGAACTATCTGACCTTTCTTAGCAACAAGAGCTCACGGAAATCGTCGTAATGTTCCAAAGAAAGCCGAAAGAAAAGATCGGAATTTACCGAAGAATGTCGAATCACTATATAACGATGTCAAATACGTCAATATATGTACAAAAACTACGCTAAAATGTGTTAAACCCTGCTCTGCAGGTCACACAATGTCTGTGAATTTAATGTTTTGGTTTGAATGTATGCTTCGTATAGAGTCGAGATTTATTTCTTCTGCAGGACAACCTTATCTCTAAGCTGCTCCATCGCTGGTGTTAAGCACTTGAACACACTCAGCTGTAAATGGAAATAAAGTTTTAATGTATAAAATGATACATTTTAAGACACAGTTAAGGTTCGAACCCATTCTGTCAGCATTTACATATAAAGTCAATTCGTCGGCGGTGATTTATTAACCAATCAAAATGGCCATGTTCGTGATTTTTTATTACATCACGTCAATAATTCCAATATTTTTTATAAAATCCAACGAATTCGATTGTTTGAAAATCAGACAAGCGTCTCAGTCTGTATTTGACCTCATATAAAAAAATTCCCTGTAAATAAATGAGTATTTTATATTGTTTATGCAGTTTCTATTTAAACAGGAATGGCTGCACTATATCAATAAAGTTGATATATTTTGAAACAATCAGCACGTATATTGTAATCTTTGTTAATAATATCTCCTTCTGGGAGAGTAACTGACAGGATCAGGAATAACCAATCAAATAAACAAAGAAATATGACCAAAAACGGTATAAGAATGTCAGGATTTTAACGTTTGCAGGTTTTCCAACGTCATTCAAAAAATACATTGTTATTTTGCAGACATATTGTGCGAAAATAAGAAAGCCTAGCAATGTTACTTACGTCATCAATTTCACCATGGAAACTTGAGAATCCTTGACAGGAACCCACTAAGAGACCGGCTTGTCTTCTTTCAACATTACCTGAAATACATACAATATTTGATTAATTCATATGTCGAAAGATAAATGTAACGAAAATCACGGCGGGTATTCAACCTTGCCTTCACACGTCTTGCAACTGAAGCGCATCTAAAGGAACGACAACATAATTACAAAGCAACACCCTTTGGGAGAATCATAATTATGTTGTTGTTGGGAGGTTGTTGCTCTAGAGAGGTTTAGTTAATACTTAAATCGTGCGATGGGGAAAAATCATGCTGTTGTTGAAGGGAGGTTGTTGCTCAAGAGAGGGTCGCTCTTGAGAGGTTGTACTGTATATTTGAATGTTTATCTTTACTTATCTAAAATATAACTATTGATACTTAAAAGTCAAATAAACTAAACTGTGTTATTTTAGATGTTGTATATTTCTGGTACTGGAATTATATGGTCTAATTGAACAGCGGCACAAACTACGGGGCTTGAATTTGATTGGTTCTTTTCAAAACGAATATCACAATTGACCAATGACAATGCGACAATGATAGCAGAAGTCATTATTTTTTTATAGTTACTTATAGAATCAATGACCTTCATCAGTTCGCGTAATTTAAAATTACTAATAAATACTATGTAGTGTTGAACACTATGATATCAAAACTGCAAAGACTGCAATGTATACTTATACAACAAGTGGTACTATTTTTCAACGCGGATGAGAGGCGTCACTGTTTTGTCGCTACAAAAAGTGGTGTATACCTATAGGAACTCCGTTCCTAAAAACACAGCGTATACATACAATGCAATAACTAGACGCAATAATAAAATTATTGCGCGATGGAACAGCGTTCATGCTTAACAAAGTGATAATAACACTATGTAAAAATATAAGGTAAAACACATCCTGACTATTTAAAAGCGTAATAACTCCGTAAATATTACGTAAGATACATCGTGATTGCCAAACAACGTAATAACACTACGTAAATCATTGCGTAAAATACAGCGTAATTATTCAACAACGTAATGACAGCATAATAGCTCTAAAATGACATACTATTATTGCATGATTCTAACACTAGGATGTCACTGAACTAAGAGTTTCATAAAACTTATTTACGTAAACACAATGGATGTAATATATCAGGCTGCTGGATGACAAATTTCTCGTGAGAAAATAATTAACAACACTAATGTTTAAGTTAAGCCCTGTGCTTAAATTTGGATGAAACCACGACATCGTTCGTAATTTTACATGTTATTGTCATCTGTGCATTTATTTGTGACGTCTGATTCTGTTGTTGTTTTGATTGACATGTTCTTCTAGAGTGCCGGGATGATGTTTATCAATAAAATATTGTTAACAAATGCCCTATTTTATGGATACGATTCAGACAAATCAAGAACATAGGTAAATGCAGATGTGTGTCTTATTATTTTGCAGATTGAACATGCTCTAAATTATCCCTAATTCGTGTTAAATACGTGCTATCAAAGCGATGCATTGAATTAATGAGGATCCAGAACATGTCCACATCATTAAAATGACTGACCTGAATGCACAAACATAACACGTGGAAAGAAGGAAAACACACAAATAATCAACTTACACTGAACGCCCATTTCACTACAGTGGACTTACATGGTTTCGTTTTGAAAGAACCCGAGTATTATGTTGTATGTATGAATCAATGTTTGATATGTTTTATTTTTTCTAATTGGTAACTTTGTTGTAAATGTAAAACCTACCTTGTAAGTTGACCGAAGCCTTATGGAGTCCCTTCCAATTCTCAACCACACCTGTCAGGGATCTACCATCATATATCAGTGTGACATCATTCCAACCATCAACCTGAGGGTAATAATATTAATATTAACTACATGTATTGCTTAAATGAATACCAACAAAACATTTCTCCTGCTTATGCATTTGTACTAAACAAAATGTACCAACTTAAAGGTTATTTACATTTTGTACGAATCATTGTTTACATTTTTTATTATCGAGCAACGTTTTTATCTACTAACATTTAGCAAACGTTATGTTAACTAGTATCCAGCAATGTGTAAAAATATTAATATAACCAAGGTTTATTAACCACTTATAAAGCCAAGGTTTATATAAACCAATATCAACCAAGGTGTAAAAATTCTGACAAAAAAATCCCCAACAAAATCAACAAGAGTTCATATGAACTCATATGGCCTTCAACTGTAACTACGAAAACTCATATTAGAAGTTACTGTTATTATAACCTGTATAAACCATTGAAATAAACAGAAAACAACATAAAGTAATCAAAACAAAACATCTCAAAGGATTCTGTAATTACAACTAATTTATGTCCTGACAGGATGTGTTGTCTAACGAAAACACTGATTAACCGTCAAGATATAAGTGTTACAGAAGCAGTTAATGATTAAGTACGGACAATCTAATACTAAATGCGAATATGACATTGACGGATACAAGTAGGAATAAGTCTTATCATGATCTTTGTACTCATTGTACTTTAACAAACGAAGTTATTCTGGCAGATATTGGTAATATATCTGATGGCAATAGCTTGTCGACGTAGAACTTGGATATTTAAGGAAAGATGAATGGTCCTGGTGAAGTCACAATGAGAAGTGTTTACATCATATTTTTGCATAGTTTGAAACCATTAACGTGGGTCCCGGATGTAGTTATGTTTGAATGTGCAAGCATTAATATATTAACCGGCTGCAAAGCTAGAATACATTAGAATACTTATGCTCGTTGCCACTGGCTCCTGAACGTACTGCCTTGAGTTAGATGTGAAAGGGTCAGATCTTGACAAGAATATTTAAGTTGTCTCAAATAACATCAACCTCACAAACAAAGCCTTACTTGAGAGATGACATTATGTAGATGTTATGCGTATGTTGATAAGAATTTGATTTATAGAAACAAACACGTTAAAATGCCGCCTTCTGTGAAATATAAATCTTCCCCAAATACCCCAACCCCACACTCACCCAATACAAACAAACATATAAAAATGGAGGACAAACAAACAATCTTTCTAAATTTCATTGAAACGGTCTATAACAAAGCTTTCATTTGGGTTTAAACTAGCTTTGAGGGTCCACACTTGCCCCCATACATAAATAAAAAGGGATAAACTGTGTGTCTGTGTTTTGTAACGAGTGACTATTGATTAATTATAAAAATGTACGCAATTAGGGAACCTCTCTAAAGTAGCACCCTTCACGAGAAGCAAAATAATGTTGGTGTTGAGAGGCAGTTGCTCTAGAGAGATTAAATTAATAGTTACACTTTACAGCGGGGAAAATGCTGTGAAGGGAGTTAGTTGCTCAAGAGAGGGCCGCTCTGAAGAGGTTGCACTGAGCATGTATTATACATTCTAACCAGAAATACTAGACTCTAGAGATTCAAAATATATGATAACTAGTACGTGAAACGTAAAACAACTTACTGCAGGCACTGAAACAACAGCTGGGTCGTGACCGTATGTTTTCAAAGCAAACTGTACATCTCCTTGGTTGGCAACCACCATAATGGATGGACCTTGTCCATCTTGACCTTGGCAGTTTGTTACAAGAGCCTGGTAGTTCTGTTTGTTGACTGACCTCTTGTTGCGAGACTTGCCAGCTGACCTAAACACGGAAATAAAAAATGTTTTGATGGTTTACGAGTATCTCTATATTTTTTTATCATGCCCCCGTCATTCGAAATTCCAAATAAATCCTGAACTGCCGTTCTTATCCATTCTCTCGTATTTTATGCCCATGGTGGAAGTGCATAACGTGTTATCCCTGTCCTTTCGTTCAGATTTTGGTTTCCCAGCGACCACTCAAGATATACTTCATGGATTTGTTTCATATTTTACCTGAAGGTGGGTGTATAATAATAAAATACAGACCATGTTTGATTTCAATTAAAATACAAACTTTTTCACAAGAGTTATGGCCCCTTTTTGACATTTCTAATTATCCATACATGTATATCGTTACTTTAATTCTGGATGAGTGTGTGGTGAGTCTTAATTAAGCAGTTGAAATGACTTACATACTTTGTATATATTTGACAATGTCTAGGGATGATTATAAGTATAATATCAGGCACACTTTGAAAGAAAGACCCGATGGTTGATGTAGTGTGTCTGCCGTCTGAGATATCATAGGAAAACGGCGTTAAACACACTGAAACATTGATGGTGTCTCATGTACAAGATTAATTAGTAGTTCATTCATCGGTCGTATATTTTAACGTCATAAGAGATCGAAATTGATTCGCCTTTAGGAAATACTTTTGTAATCGAATGTTGATGGACTGCAAAGCATCACCATAGGGCAACCAATGAAATAAGTAGTTATCGAATTATTGTCATTACAAAAAAAACAACCATCAAACTAACGACAACAACAACGAGTGTGTTATTTAAATTCAATGTAAAGTGAATTTATCAAATTCCTTCTAAGGGCAAGAAATGTTTGGTATGTAAAAGGCTGCCTGACTGAGTTATCTCCGATCATAGAAAACTACTTGTAATATTATTTTGGTGTAGACAATTCGTATATATAAATTATTCAGCAATTTAAATCACGTCAGATTATTTGTAACGTAGAAGGTTGAATTTTAATAAAACTTCTACTAGATATTAAAAATAAAAACAACGGCAACAAATTATTGAGAATAAAACAGCTGGTGTTAATTGGCCGTCATATCATGCTACATAACAATCCTTGTTTGTTTGTCCATACATAATTGTAAGACTACATACGAAAACGGAAAACTATTTTTACTGTAAACCCTTAAACTTAACCCATACGAACCTCTTCCTTCGCTTTTTGCCGCCAAAGCCGTCCAGTAAGGTATCAGCAATATCACCAACAATGAAAGGAAACATGTTTCCACTGCCTTGTAGATTGGCTGTGAATGACCCCTGGGTGCCACTGTTGGGGTTCAATGAATTCATGTCAATAATACCCATACCTCCAGCAGCGCCTCCAGCGTTACCTTGAACAAAACAAATGTATCAAAATTAGGGTACCAAACCAGTGTATGAGGGGCCATTCTTTCATGAAGTATTGATTATCGATACGAAATAGAAACCAACAACACACAATCCACAAACGTACACCCCCCACCCCCCTAACATGATCTTACAATACTATTTTGATTAGGAATCAAAACTTACTAGACGAAGAACCACTTGCTGAGAATGATCCACCGCTGGCTCCCCCTCCAATTGAGTTCATTGACATAAATCCTTGACTTCCTGAGCCTCCGCCAGCCGAACCAGAAGCGCTACCACTGGCTGATTGGGAAAATTGTCCGCCTCCTAGAAATGCGAGTTAAATATTAAGACAAAATAGACACCAGAATCCAATTATATAAACGTCGGTCAAAGTTAGAATATTGTTTTCTTTGCCAATATCAGACACCAGAAATTATACCTGATTATATTCTAACCGTAGATTTATACATCACTTTACCAAACCTTAACCAAAGTTAACCTAACTTCAAAAACCCATAAAGTTCAGTCAACCATCAAACCTCAAAATAATGATCAACTCTTTATAAAGGCAAGACATGAATACATTTTGTTGCATTAGTTTGCAGGTTTGAATGCGTATTATTTTTTTTTTTGCAATTTAAATCGGACATAACATGAAAAGTTGACCTTCAACATGCATGCTTATAATTTGGGTGAAATGCAGTAGATATAGCCCAAGTGCAACTATTAAAAAAATCACAAGTGGCAATGGTAAATTGTATGCTTAAGAAATGTAGTACCACCAAGACTGAATTCACTACTTCCGCCAACTGGTTCCACTTTTACGGTATGTCGTATAATGTTTGCTCCTTCGGCACCTCCGAGACCAAGGGATGCCAAACTAACACCACCATCAGCGTTAAATTCCACGGCGCCCGCGGGCATTCGCTTGATATTGGTATCTATGACACGCTTGACACCACCTCCTGAACCGACAACCTTACCCATATGAGTGAAGTCACCGCCGCCAACAACCTGTACATGTACGAAACGTTATAAAAGGATCAATGACGCACATCTAGATTAATTATAACATCGCAAACTACAATAACTAGTTGATCTATCAAGCGAAAGTGAGTTTTTGCGTTATTCTTTATGTACTAAGTAGTTGTGTGACCGTGATCTTTGTAGTTAATTAATGATTGTGTAAATTGTTGTATGTGTGTTAAGTTAATGCACTGAACGTTGCTTGGAAATACATTTGTACCTTTTCTACTTTCTTTTCTGTAAGTGTAGTAGAAATAATTTATAAAATTATGTACATAAACCTATAAATTAAGGAAGCCTAATGCACTCACAGATCCTCTTGAAAACAATACATAGTTCACACATCTACAATATTTACCTCCCTTGGTGGCCATCTTGAAAGTCTAATTTGACTAGCATTGATAGAGGATATTTATATTTTGTTCTGATAATTCTAAATACAGAATTTTCATATGTGACAACTACATTTTCTTAAACCTGATATGCTTATTGTGTTTCCAACTTCATGATTAAGTTATATTTTGTAAATTGAGTTGTTTAATAACCACTTTTTTGTTTTTTTTCTATTAAACACATAAGTAATTTGACTTTCAAGATGGCCGCCAATTCAAAACAAGGGAGGTAAATATTGTAGTTGTGGGAACTATGTATAAAACAAAAGACAAAACAGTCACAAACAACTTAACTATTAGCTAAATTAGGTTTAATTCAAACCATTGTATAATAGTCGCGTAGACTAATGTAAGAAGTGGCCAACCTGTCGTCCTCCAGATGTTCCAAAGGAGCCGCCACCTTGGCTTGAACCGGAAGCTGCCCATGCGGATGATCCTCCTTTGCCACCAGAAACTGCATTACCTGATGCTTCAAAGGCCATTGGATTGACACCTTGTAGTATTTCACTTAAATCGACCATTTGAGAATTACCTCGTCGTTCACCATTACCTTTAAAAGTACAGATCAGATGAAAACCTTCCGCACATACAAGTATTCAAATAGCTTTATTTGTGTCAAGTAAACCAATACCCGGACATATGGTCTTAACAACATTTCCCCTATCAGACAACAAGAAGCGTTAACAGTACATGCTCCTTATCCGCGAAGGTAAAAGCTGACAATTCGTAAATTCAAAATTGATTTTTTGAGGAATAAATAAGAACATAAGCCATTTTTGGTATATTTGTATTTTATGTGATACAAAATTACTAGAAAAAAGTCACCAAAAAGCCTATAGTACAAAAGCGAAATTTTGGGGTTAAAAGGTTGAAAAAAAAATGAATAAAACTGCTTAAATATACTTCATCAATATTCGAAAAGTTCCTTTTAATGTATTGAAACACAAGAGATTGGTCGGAGAAAATTATTAATTCTTTCTATTCGAGTTCATTATAATCGTGTGTTATCGTATATCGATAAAGTGGGCGCACAACTTTACTTACCCATTGCCATAGCCCTCGAAACAAATTCTTTATTTTGACCGGGTACAGACAAACCGATTATTCTACCTTCGGCCCCTTTCTTTACACCCCTTGCTTCAGCTCCTCTTGGTGCAGATCTGTCGGGTGTACCAGGTCCACGTTGTCCCTTAAATTAAAAAAGCGGAGTTTTGGTACATGTTAGTGTCATGTTTGTGTGTAATTCGACGATGAACTTAATGCCTGATGCAATTCTGCTTTATTGTCTGACATGTTCATTTATCTTATTTTTAAGATTGAAATTTCGTATAACTTAGCATATTTCTGAATCGAAACTACATTTAGTTCTATCTATATGTGAATCTAGCAAATGTTGAGCCGTTATCACCCAATCAACGAATTAGATAACTCTCTGATGAAGTTTATATAAATCCTTTCTAAGAATTGTGATTTACCTGGGCTGTCTTTTTGACCATCGAAACAACAGTTCCAGATGACGATGATGACGTAGGACGAACCGCTTGTTGTGACGTCATTTTTACATCACCATTATTGCCTTGTCGCCTGACAGATGTTTCTTGAACAACATTCATACCAGTGTTGAATTGACCACCTTAAGATAAAAAAAGATGCATCTAAAGTATATTTCTTGGGTATAACAAAGTCTTAAACTTAAATGAAGTGGAAGATGAGTTGGAATAAATGGTCTAGCTTTAGTTTTAACATTACCTCCTGTTCCGGTATTTGTTGATTGGCTCGATCCGGATGATGTTACAAAGTCTCCGCCCACGACACGCCCACCTACGATTGTCTCCGTCCTAGCTGGCAATTCTGTTTCAGATCTAACTTGAACTGTTCTTTTCGAAGATCCTCCTCCAGTTTGTGCCGTTCCTCCTTTGTTTGTACCAATGCCTCCTTAACGTAAAAATATTGTAACATTGTCAATTTGTCATTGTAAATTTAAGTGGTCATTGCTTTAAAAATGGAAAATATAACGAAATATGTCCTTGGAGATTTTATATGTACTAAACGTGTATCGTATGTATGTGTATGTAATTCTTGTTAAGTAGAAATAAGTACATGTATATTAAAATTATTATGAAGAGTTTTGTAAGAAGAATGAACAATGTAGGTACAAAATTATGACCTAATCAGAAACTACGACAATATCAATAATGTTCACAACTTTCTTTATACTATTGTTTTGTACAAACAAACGAACACAATAAAATCAAATCATTATTAAATACAGATATACGAAATACATGAGTCAATTTCAAATTTCGCTGGTATTTTGCTGTCTTGAAACGGCAAACACTAAGCTCGACTTTGTTGATTTAGGGTTTTATATCTGCTAGTCTTTCACTTGCTCAGTGTAGAGTATGGAGGTATTTTCCATCCTTATCTGCAGTTTTACACGTATGTTATATATGTTATATATTTGTTTATAAACAAAAGAAAAAGCACATCTATAATCCGCTCATGGTGTAACTGTCTTATCCAATCAATTAAGTTCTGTACCAAAAACCTATTTATACTTTGCGCCGTATACAATTTGGAAAATATTAATTTTGACTTCTGTGTATCAATATTTATCGATAGTTATTAATGGAGTTATAAAAGATATACTATATAAGGGACACATGCCTTTATTTCCCATAAATTAAATTTGTTAAAAATAATAAACACACAACATGGTTGACATGTGCAGATCTAAGGTACATGTACAACATACTTCAAAGGGAAGATATTGGTTAGTGTATTATTCAGTTCCTGTTCACATACCCACGAGACTTTGTTGACTAAAGACACAGCATTGTGGGACATGGAGAAAACATACTTTTTAGGTTATATTCATTGTTTTTATTATTGAGCCTTTATCTTTGTTGTATTAAGTACCTTCAAAGCAACAGTGTATACAATATCTGCATTCAATTTATAAAAGCATGATTAGTAAATATGTTTAATTAAGTGAAACAGGACACCTTTTTACTAGGACAACTACTTTGTTTTAGGTTTTAGGCTAGACATAAATCTGGTAACAACTTAGAAACATGCAAAACAACATCTTTGTGCATTAAATATTGACATTTACTAATATTATCAAACATGCAGACAATATAAGTTTGATACATGTTCATTATACATGCTTTTACTGAAGACTAGGTCGCTGAATATGTTACCAATGATCTCGATGATATGTATGTAGATGATAAACATGGGTTATATCCATTGTTTTGAGTTATATTTGTATATTTGGCTGCTATGTTATATTACAATAATCATGCCGTTAAGGTACATTTTTCACACCTGTGAATACAGTCGATTGTCCACCGGAAGTGACGAAATTACCGGAAGTGTCAACAACACCTGATTGAGAAGATTTTGCCATCTCCTGCATTTGTCTTAACATGTCATTCAATTTCGCGATGTCCAGTTTTTGTCCAGCAGCGGAACCTCCTAAACAATGAACCATAGATTTAGGATCATGAATAGTAAAAAACAATATTTTCAGTCACTCTTCCTTGTCTGAAGTCTTGAAATATGACAAATCTTTACCATGATTGACCCTTCAAATTGTTTTTTCTAGCAATTATTTAATCACACTACCTTAGACATGGATATGTACTTCCTGCAATGGCAATAAGGTACAACATTCTTTCGCTTTAATTCAGTTGGCACTATAAGGCAAAGTTTTGAAAGAACCTTCGGCATAAAATCTATTATAATATGAAGACGGCAACATCATTTGAATTGAATACTATTTATGCATACCCGATGTGCTCCATTCCCATTTTGCCGAACCACTCTTTCCCTCGCCAAGTTTAAGTTGAGCTAACATTTGTTCGATCGCCTTTTGATTAGCACCAACATTACCAGCCTTGGTACCCCCCTCTGTACGCCACTGCCATGTTCCAGTTGTGGTATTCTGAAAGTATTGTTTGTTTGTATCAAATTTTTATTCGATCTCAAATTTTATTTTGTCCCTTAAAAACGATGTTGTATATAATTAATTGCATTAACACTCAATCAGCGCTTGCTACATTAATCAATAACAAGTTTGATTCGTAAGAAATACTTGACATTTTCCTATGTAGTTTGAAAAACAAATAAATGTATAATAATCGCTTAAGATGGTTCTGAAACATAGTTAGACCCGTTCTTTTGTAATCCCGTTTTTTCCCCAAATGTATTTGTTCTGACGATTTAACGTACAGGTAATTAAACAACTTGTCTTTATTGTGAAAACGATAAGGATTCCTAGGAAAAGTCACACTAACCAAAATTACCACCTTCCCCAAAATACCATCTCCCCAAAATACCATCTCCCCAAAATACCACCCTCCCAAAAACCCTTTTACCTAAACCCATCTTACACATAAGAACATACAATTTTTGGAGGAAAACACCCTGTTATAAATTACCTGCATCTTTGCGAGTTCTCTCATTAAATCTTCCCACTTCATGCTAGCAATTCCTGAACCAGCACCTTGTGCTCCTCCCGTCGCTGTAAACTGTCCGCCCGATGTGATTGGGGTTGCTGAACCTTCCGCCTCCCATCTCCAGGAATTCACAGATCCTCCTACAAATGTTGGAGAACAAAATCAGAAAAAAGAGACACTTTCTATTATGAATTTGAACTGTGTTGCCGTATACATCAAAATATAAGAGTTTAATTTCGGCTTGTAATCAGCGACTATCAAAGTAATCTTTGATAAATTATAATATGTCAACATACCCGCTTGTCCAGAAAAGCTCCCGCCGCTTACTCCTCCTCCTATCACGGAACCCATTCCACCAGAGACTCCACCCATTCCACCAGAGACTCCACCCATTCCACCAGAGACTCCACCCATTCCTTCAAATAAACCACCCATTCCGCCCGATGCTCCGCCTGTACCACCAGATACTCCCCCCATGCCAACTGATACACCACCCATACCACCTGACACACCGCCCATACCACCTGAGACACCGCCCATTCCACCTGAGACACCACCCATTCCACCTGAGGCACCGCTCATACCACCTGACACACCGCCCATACCACCTGGGATGCTGTCCATACCACCACCTGAGACACCGCCCATTCCACCTATCACTCCACCGGCAGCCATTCCACCCGATTGCCCACCAGATATAGTTCCAGACATTTCGTTTGTAAATTGAACATCTGTTGTCGTCGCGCCGCCTCCGATGTTAGTTGATGCAAGTCTTTCCCATTGTCCTGAATAAAATCAAACAAATACAGTACAACCTCTCCAGAGCGGCCCTCTGTAGAGCAACAACCTCTCTGTAACAGACACCTTCAAATTTCCCGAATCTGATATTTACTATAAATTCAACCTCTGTATAGCAACAACTTCTAAACAACGGCCATTATTTGCAGCTCCAGCAGGGTGTTGCTCTACAGAGGTTGAACTGTACTTATTCGCACTCTGAGTAGTAGAATTATAAAACGATCAATACAAAAAAGAAAATACCTTAACTTGTTTAGGATTCATATGCATTTAAAATATTTTTACGGGAAAAATGGAAACAAAAGAATATTCATATAACCTGTGATGCTGTTCCAGTGCCATTCTGATGCGGCATCACCGCCACCAATATTAAGAATATTTTCAGTATTGCCAGTGTTAACAGGACCCCCGGTGTTACTAGAGATTTTAATCCATTGACCGGAAATACCATCCCAACGCCATTCGCCCGTGCCTTTAGGAATCTGAAATAGACGATGTATCGTCGTTAAATAGCGGTAGGATATTCACATAGCTTAATACGTGTATGTTTCATGAAAATTGGTACGACCAAGTTTTTTAATGAACTTGACATATTGGTTTTTGCAAGATTTTTCGAGAAAACATTTCATCTTTTTTAATTTTGAAGGACTGACAAAGTACAACGTCATCAACAAAAAGTTAGGCACCATTTTGGTCATAGGTGTAATGAATTGGGTCAATTTTGTTTGCGAATGACATGATGAAGTTATGTATGAAATATGTCAAATGAGAGGAATTATCACATAGTTATTGTAACAACATCTTAAGGTAAAGTGTTACCTCCTGTCTTGTGCCATTAACGATTACAGTTCCACTTCCAGATGATGAACCTGTGGACGTTCCACTTTCACCTCTAAGTTGCCTGATGATAGCTTCCCAGTTAATAAGACCTCTCATTGATCTCAATTGTTTTAAAATTCCTTTGAGTCCAGCGGTTCCTTGGCCACCTCCATTACTTGCCGTTCTTTCTCTAATTCTGTCGAGAAGAGCTTGGAAAGTTTGATACACTTCGGGTGTTCCGAGAATCCTGACGACTTGCAGAGAGTGAGAAGTACCCGGCTTGAAACCAAGAGTACCGAGGAAAATGTAGAATGTTCTTGACTGTCCGAATTCCTTTAATAGTTGACGCCAATCACTCAGTGTTCTTACTTTTCTCAGCTGGTTCCACAATCGCCAATCCATATCAGTCATGTGATAGTCGCTAATAAGGTTCATGTTAACATCAAAGTCTATACCCAAATCAACTGGTAAACCTCCGTAATCGATAAACTTATTACTGAAGTCGAATCTGAATTTGAATTTGATAACCAGCTGGTTTCCCCAGTCGGTACCTGCGAAACGCCATAGGTTCATCTCACTGAATCCATTGTAGTAGGCAGTGCCTAAATCTGTCAGTTTCACATTGGTGTTGCCCACATTAATACGATTTAATGATTGGTCTAACAAATTCTGATCAAACGGAAAGAAGGCTGATGGCTGACAGAGGACTGAAATAACATTGAATAAAATACACATATACGAATCTATACGTAAAATATGTTGGAGGTATTTTGTGCTAAGATCATCTTAATTTGAAGGGTATATGATGGGGACTACATTATACTTTGTTCGGACGTAGTAACATTCATTGAAAATAGCTGAAAAACTAAAATGTATATACAGCAATGGATAAAACGTTTTTGTATTTTAAAGGTAGCCAATCAATTACTGGTGCATTTGAAAAAAAATACTGTAAGCCTTGACAAAAATACTAGTAGTATGTATATGCATGTATTTACCATCAGGTGTTGTCGGAAGAAGGCCAGAAAGGCCAAAGTCACAGGCGCATTTATCTTCAAAGAAAATAGTTCCTGCTGGGCACGGACGGATTAATTCTCCCCGACCGTAGATAATTTCAATGTAGTATCGTTTGTCCCAATGAGCCTTCTTGTCACATACGGCTGAAAGTTCAAATCGCACAATCGTTTTGTGTATGAATACGTTTGAAAGTGTCATGAAAACAAAAATGAAAAAGAACAGATTAAACTTTTAATTCATTTGGGTTGAACGTCGCACAAACAAACAGGATCATTTAATGATTTTCTGCTTTAATAATGGAGGATAACCTTTTGTAGAACCAACGACCTTCTGTGAGCTAGATAGAAAACTTCCATCCCTTACCACTCAGCCAGGAAAGATCCCTTTAAAATGTCAAATAAAAGAGAAAAGATAAAATCTTACGTTTGACAGCAATACCACCAACTGGTGGACAATCTTCTCGGCAAGTTGTGCTCTCTAGACATCCCATTCCTTCAACATAAGCACTACCCATTGGACAACAGTGACCTACACTAAAACTGTCAATACATTTCCAATAGGCTCGGCAACCGTACTCGGCCATTCCATAAGTGAATCCGTTCTGTGATGTCTTACATGGATCTGCGAATGTTTGAATAGACAATTGTATAGCTTACAGCCCTAAGGCCTGTTAGATTAAGTACAAAATCGGTTGATTGAAAATTTATTGTTAACATATATATTCTCGTATTAAAACGACAGACTGGAAGAGGAAGAAAAAACTTTCTTGTTTTTGGTCGGGGATTATTAGAATGACACGGTCACGTTACTGAAGACCAACATATTTTCAAGAATGGCGTAAAGTAAATAATGATGAAACGAGACATACTGCCTCTATAAAGTGGATAAAAACCCCGTACTATGTGATAGATATAAGCCGAAAACTGTCCATTATGAAAAGTATTGGAGTGTTTGAGGCGCGTAGCGCCGAAGACACTCCAATATTTTACATAATGGACAGTTTGAGGTTTATATGTAACTTAAATCATTTCGAAAGGATTTACACAATTCATTGACCGTGACAATTTATAATTTTTAAAGGTACGTCGTCGAATTACTCATTCTATTTCCTAATCAAAATCAAGTCATTTATATTGATATTGCTTCCTACTTCTTATGCTACACTAAAACGAAATTGCTCACTAAAAGTCACTACAGAAGGTTATTGGCTTTGAACAAGTAGTTGGGATTCATTTTTTTGCATAAGTAGATAAAATTGCATGTGAATTTAACTGTTTAAAAGCCTACACGACGGACACCTTTAAATCAACACCCTTTCAATCACACTGCTCGGGTAGCACGAGGAATTTACATTTTATTCAAAACCTGTTTGCACCGATTCAGACCATTGGGATGGCCTTTCATTTAAAATTCTAAATGGTTTGTAAAACAGTGCAATGTGGAAGATTGTGTGAATAATGTGGGATTTCCGTGTAATACTTTTGTTAGATTTGATTTGTAATATCAAATGCTTAATTTTCAAGGTATGGATTGTATTGAAAAATGTGTGTATATTGAATGTTATGAAATTTACTCAATTGATGCTATGTTTCTTAATATATTTGATATTTGTAATTGGAGGAAAATAATGTACATGATGCGGTGCTCGAACCCGCGACCTCCTTCTAGCATGTGAGATGCTCTACCAACTGAGCTAATCGGGCTGTTGATGTTACAGCCAATTAGTAAATACGAGTAATACAGTACTGCTTCATTTTCGTTAAAATCTTAATTAAAACAAGACTTGGATAAGGAGATAAATTTATTTTCGAATCATTAAAGCATTCGAAAATCTTACGCATGCGTCGTTTTCAGCACAGGGACCTTGAATTTTATCCATAAAGTAACAGTAGGCCCCAAAAATTATTACCCGAGCCTCGTTCATAGACCGCTGTATATATACATGTATATAATATTAATATATAATGTATATATATACCGGGTATATATATACAGCGGTCTATGAACGAGGCTCGGATTACGTTTTTTTGGGCCTATTGTTGTTACCTGGATAACATTTCAGGTTCCTGTGTTTTCAGTGTCCAAATTTGAGTAGCAGTCCAATATGTCGACTACACTCCAATATTACAAAAATAACGGACGGATGCCCATTGAGAGTTGTCCATCCGTAAAAATATTGGACAGTGAGAACAAAAGGATGACGTCACAGGAATGATTTAATAACTATTAAGCTGGAGTTGCCAGCTGACTTAATTACTTAGTCCGCGCACAGATTTCTCCAGAATAAGACTACGTTTGGGATCGGAAGAGTCTGTTTAGGCGGTCCCATTGTTAAATAACAATATTAAAAAAGAAAACGGTCATTAGAATAAGCTGTCATTAGAATGAGTTGGTTGTGATATAGGTAGTTGCTAAGTAAGGTTTTACTATGTGTTAACTTGCTTGTACAGTTTGATTAAATTGTCGTTTGGTACCCACCTGCAGTACAGACTACGAGGAATGAAGGTCGGCAGGTTATGGCATCGGCGTCCCAGTACTGACCAAAAGGACAAGATCTGATGAAAGCATTTATTGTGTTCCCTTGTTTCCAGCACTGAACAAATTTGGTGCAGTCCCCTGGGTAGGGATTGAACCCAACTCCCTCGTCAATCAGACATCCCTCACATAACGCTGGAACTAAACAAAAAGAGAGAATACTTATAACAGACTACATATTTTTCGAAATTTTAACTCAAAGTCTGGCTAAGTTTGATAAAAAAATAAATACAAATTAGTCGACCAATGCCGTCAGGTATACAAGTTTAAATATACATATATTGCTTGGTTTCGTATATGTATGTACTATTTCCGTACCATCAGTCACCATAAACTGCCCAATAATATGATTAAATTGAGAACTGTTTTTACAAAAAAAGGAAACAGTAAAAGGAATACATTCAGAAAATTTAAGCACAATAAAGTAGAATTACGAATAGCGTACTAAAGAAAGGGAATGGTATAAAGTAACGGATTAGACAATGAAACTTAAGGGTACAAAAACTCATATTATGAAATAATCTTACTTGGCATTGGTGTTGTGACTGCCAGAGTGGTTGTCTCCGGTTTCTTAAGCACTGAAATAAACAAAAAATGTATTCTTATCAACTTATTGTTTAGAAATGCTACACATCATATTGCATCTATACCATCGGACAACAAACTCCATTCCAAAATGCAAACAAATATACTAAAACCTGCAAAAAAAGCAATCTGTGAACAGCTAAAGAGACCATCTTGCTGTATTGACCAGTAGTTTCATTACGAAAACAAGCATTGGTGGTGTGTTATTACCACTGAGCAAGGACCTTCCCAATAAATAATATATCTTTACTTCACCGAATCAGATCAAACAGCTATAATTAGATTGACAGACAGTGTGGTAAGAATGAAGATGTATAACAAAAATAACAATGGCTTGTGTCGAGCAATATTGACGTACTTAAGCAGAGATGCAACGATATTATATATTAAGTAACGTCTTTGACATAATAAAAACAGTCAGAAAGTGATACACGAGGATAATGGTATTCAATTTAAGTGCTTACGTTGACAAACGACGTTCTGTAACTTGTTAAGTAATCCAAACAATTCGTTGACATTTCTTGACCTTAAGGTCAAAGCTGGGTTTGTTGCCATTTGCGTCAGCTCAGCCAAGTTGACTCTATTACCAACACCAATAGTGATTACATCCACGCCAAGATCTTTGATCTTCTGAGTTTCCTACATAAGATGAATAAATAAATAATGCTTTGATGTTCTAGCTTCGGTAGGTTGTTTAAGTTTTGTGTGCTACGTTGGTGGGTTTGCGTATTTTTGCGATGTTGTGTATTTTGATGTTGTTGCGCTGTTTTCTTGTTGTTCGTGCATGTAGAAATGTTATATGTAATGACAGGAAAGTTTTAATTATTTGCTTATGGTAGTATATATTTTATTTAATGTCCGTTTTTTGAATATTCTTATGTTGTATCCGTTACATGTTTAAATGCGTCCATAAATGATCAATTCAAAGATACTATAAATTTAAATTAACTTTCCACTTAATTAAGGCTTTTGTTAAAATGTTTTCGAGTATTATTAAGGGCATTGATCGAATGTTTTGGTTATATTTCTTATTCTTACTCTGTTAGTTTCTGCCATAGATCGAGAGCTTCCGTCTGTTAAGAAGATCATGATTTTCTCAGCATTCCTTCTACCTTGGATATTAAATATATCTTGAACCTTGCGCAGACCTCTTGCTGTGTCCTGATCACCGCTTGGTTGCATTAGACCATGCACCAACTGCTTCATATGCATTCTGTGAATAGAATTTGGAATATTGTCAATGGTAAAGACTTGACTCTCTTTTTTTGTAAGAATTTGTGCCGAATCTAAACCAAGATATCACACGTTGTGGTGGCGAGAAAGATTTTGTAAATACAAGCAAAAAAAAAACGTTAAATGAGCAGAAAGCAAAGTGTCAGAGAAAATAACAAAACCAAAGGTAACCTTGCCAAAACATTCCGGATCTAAAGCAATGTTCATAAAATCATAAGTATTAGTTTGTCGATGTACCTTAAATTCGATAAATACTTATCTGGAGTGAAATAAATGTAGATTTTCCAATTTCCAATAGTACCATTGTAACAATATGACATCATTTGATATCTTACTTGTGTTTAAACGGAGATACTCCAATCTCATCTCCTCGTATATGGTCGGACACAACCATGCCAATATGGACAAACTCTGGTCTAATTTCAACCCCATCGAAAAAGTTAGAAACAAAATGTGTCTCCATCATCCAGTTGTAAGGACTCATGCTCTTGTGTCCGTCCAAGAGGAACACCAAATCTGCCTCAGTTCTGCTGTCAATGCCTGGAAAGAAGCGATTTTATGGTGCAAATTATGTTTCTTTTATGTTAATACTCGCCCGTGTAACTCATTTGGTATTTCGGACCTCAGATTCGTACGTTCGAACCACGGGCTCTGTGTGGCGGTTGTTTGAATAAATTGTGTCTGAAACCATTCGTTCAAGTTCGCTAATCATTCACGTGAAATAATTGACAGTTACTTGCGGAGAACAATGTCGGTACTGATACTGAATCTATAAACATTGGTTTGGTTAATTGTCACCTTTTGTCTCTACCAATTATTCATCATTCAATTTTCTTTTTCATGTAAAATCTCAGCTAGCGACCGTTTTAATATAAAGCCATAACATTGAAATGGCCATTGATTTTCATTATTCTTCCGTATGTGTATATGACTTTGACACTGAGACAGTTGCTTACGGAGAATGGGAGTCTAGTGCTGGTTCTTCCTTCTTCCTGTAAATGTATATTTTATAACGTATGTAGTAATGATGATTCATTAAAAACTTACATGGAACAAGTGACACTGTGAGAGGCGTGGTCATTTCAGTTGTTGTTGTCGTTGGTGCTGGTGTTGTTGGTTTGGCTGTTGTTGTTGTCTGCACAACTAAAAGAAACAAATGCAAAAAGAAATTGTTAATCACTGGAATATTCTTTTTAGATGTGTTGGATGATATTGTTTTCTTTCAAAGCTAATACCTGTAAGTCTATAGTCAAACCCGTGTTAGCAGCCATTCTTTTAAAAGTTGTCATCGATTATTTAGAAGATTTATTATAACCTCCGAATAAAGGCCACAGTTTGGTATTGGCTCACACATTTGACAGCATATCAATCGATTCCAGTTACCAAGAGTGATGAGAAAGTTCGGTTCTTTAAATGTTTTGAAATTAATCAAATCAAATATCATTAATAGGGATCGTTTGTTCTCCCGCTTTTAATCATAATAATTATGGAATACAATTATTAACAGGAATGTAATATGATAGATGTAATACCGTACATTTGTATATTTTAAGAATAGTTTATAAACATCAAAATGACATTATCTCCTTAAAAACGCAAATTTATATGTTTTACCTTGACAAATCTTATTTCTCAATGCTGCGATAATACTAGATAAAGAGGCGAAATCAATGACGGTAAACACTTGGCTTTCAGAACTTGCAATGTCTCTCAACTCATCAACAAAAACATCAGACCCGACTCCAACAGATATCATCGTCACACCTGGGGAAATAGACATAAGTATGTTTTAAACATTGACCTAGCAAAGGTTCGTGGAATATCTACGGCAACATATCTGTTCGCTTGCATAGCTGTAATCAAACATGACTAAGTGTAGGGGAACAAATGCCCGGTTCTCCTGTGTATTCTCTCCCTTTTCTGGGGAGACCCTGAAAATGACCATGGCTGCTGAATGAGCCGTTAGACAACAGATAGACTAAACATAAAAATAAAATCAAACTTTCATTTTCGGCGACTGTAATATCTTTCATATCTGCAATACCAGCAGCTAATGTAATTGGAGTAAATAATTTCTGCAAATGAAAGAGATAGGGATTTATTATAATTACTAGCATTTTCATTTTGGTACAAAGTGGTAACAAATGTATGAATGAGAACACCAGTCTTACCGTCGGCTTTAGCCATATTGGCTTGTATCATGGTGTTGTCAGGGAATGTAGATTTACCATCTGTGACAACAATGACCACTTTAGGGGCGTCATTTCTACCTTGATTCCTTAGGATTTCTCTGGCCTTCTGGATTCCTGAAAATAATCAAGAAAATGCTTGACACTTTTTGTTGTTAATTTTCGTGATTATGTAGAATCGCCAGAACCGAAGGAGACTAAAACGGACACTATTCTTTTTCCCTATCGAAGGTATCGAATGCAATCATCTTAATGTACACATATGAGTGGTGTACAAACAAAGTATTTTTGCGGAGTGTATTGTGCGATAATTATACGGTCAATGATTGCATTTATGTTTAGCTTCGGTGAGATTCGATTACTTTCGTAAGTTATACGATAATTGTCGTTTTACAATTATATCAACACGTTGATCGGAAATTCCATAATGGTAAAACAAACGAAAACTATCGACTGTGAAACGAAACTTAAATAATCGTATCCAGCAACCGTGAAATTATTCAGTTTTGACAGGTTAATAAAATCGCACTATAACAATGTCACTATGTTCACAAGTTACCTTTTTTGGAAACTGAACGATTGTTCAGGTTTCCATGGCCGTCACTTACTCTGCACGCATGCATTTTTATTCGGACCAACGTACTAGGTTTTTTCTACGTAGTCTCTGTTAGTTCAGTTTCCATGAGTACTTTGATTTTAAATTCATTTTGGTACCACTACTTTGATGAAAATTACAGATTTCGGTCTCCTGTATGATAGTATAGATATTCTTACGAAAGGCCGGAATCAACAGAATTTTTGAAATTATTGAAAGCGAAAGCTAAATTTGACATTGCACCATGGAAACAAAATAACAGAAGGAATTACTTACCTAGCGCAGTATCGGTACCAAACTTAGGTTGTTTTAGAACCGAAACAAG
This sequence comes from Lutraria lutraria, assembly GCA_964023205.1. Taxonomy (NCBI): domain Eukaryota; kingdom Metazoa; phylum Mollusca; class Bivalvia; order Venerida; family Mactridae; genus Lutraria; species Lutraria lutraria. Next base: position 15,947,369 of record OZ026851.1, on the reverse strand, counting down.
TCGCTTTAGTATTGGTTTAGGCTTAAAGGGTATGAGTGGAACCATCTCACCAATTATTGAACTGTATACAACCACAGACACATGGATGTAAGGTTGCCCGACCTGTCAAATAAAATATATAATTTGTAGAGGGCATCCGTTAAACCCCTAAACATATCGGTTTGCAGTTATTCGACCTATTCCTTCAAAAATAAATTATCCGACCCCATTTTTAAGCAATTTTTGTAAACATTTGTTTTTGTTAATTATACCAGCTATTTCTTTTTCAATATCAGCATATAGTGTTTAAAAGTTTGAATCGTTTAATCGCAAACCTATACTGTTTTTAACGATTGCCTAATTATAACAAACTTAAGGAACGTGTATTATGTTGTTCCATTGTATGTGTTTTATCATTTACGAAGAAAACACATGGCTGAAGAAATCTGCAAACGTATTCTAAACTTTCAACAAGTAAATCATCGCTACTTATAAATCATCATCGTAAATAAGCTAAAAATGAAGGTGTGTATCTATATGACGCAATGCTATTTGGTCACTTCTTTGCCTATGATTTCAATTAATGTCCGAATGTTGCTTAAACATCAAACAACGATATCATTGCAATTAGATTGTTTCGTTTAAAATAAATTTAATTAAACTGAGATTCGATTTCGGAGACTTGATATCAAATTTCAACACTTTATTGCCGTCATCAGTTTTGATGATCTTAGACTGGTCTGTTTAGATGGCATTAGACATCTCTTCAGCTTGCTTTTAGTTTATTTATAAATGTATGTATGTTTACAATTTCTGTACGTTAGAATATAACACTACCTCGAGATGACTGATAAGATTGGCTACGAAATTTCTCTGACGAATCCAATCATTTGATTTGATGCTGTCTGATCCATCAAGAACAAAGACTACATCAGCTGGTACGGTACATATCAGTTCTGAAATACGAGAAGCAATGAAAACAATGAGTTTGTTCTTATTATAGTAGGACAATGTTCCTTCCCAGTTAATATCTATGATGACGGAAAAGCTCATGTACAGACATAGAGCTTTCGTTTATTGCGATGTATAGCGGGCGGTTGAACAAACAGGTACTTATACTTTTTCTACAAGCACAAATCTGACCATTCGCCAAGAACAAAGAACTTCTCCGCTTATAATATAAGAAACAGGTAGCGGAGGACAAATGTGGAAATTTCTGAAAATTTGTCTAGGTAAAATTGTGTTCTGCCTAATATGCGCTCCAATGACTTAGCAAACTGGTTGAGCTCTAGGCCTTACGAACGACCAGTCTCTTAATGTGGACTAATTATATTGTGTTACTTAGGCAGCACGTGCAAGCTGTTACTATGACTGTATTGTTTTTCCTCATTGACAGTTAACGATGATAGACATAGTGAGGTACTGGATGCAGGATATTTCCCAATAGTAAAGTACTCGTTATACTAGTTACTAGTTTTCGTAGAATTTCAGACTTTCAAACGTGTTTATCGTTCGTCATTGATAAAATGGGCATCATATTCCCTTTGGAAGAGAAACATGTTGTTCCCGTCGTTGGACTCCCAGTATCAGTCATGACGGATTGTAGCCCGTAAAGTACTACAGTAAAATTGCCAAGTTGCCTATAATGTCCGAGGCACTTTCTTTAGACAAACGCCGAGGAGTTCCGATTGGATATTTCCATGATTACGAGTAAAGTTGTCATAAAAATATTATCATACCTGGAGGTGGAGGTTCTATATCAGGTGGCAACGTTGGTGGCATCATAGTCGTGGTTGATACTGGTGTTGTGGTAATTGCTGAAATCATACAATTCATCTTAGATATCTTAGTCAATTAACTTACGTCTTGTGCCATGAATGGTAACAACAGCATGCCATGATTCTTTACTAACCGTTTTAGATATCGTTCTGTGACTGGGACATAACGGCATGTCATGATTATTTTTACCGTTTCCTATTACTCATTCTGTAAGTCTTAGATCAGTCCGTGAAGCTCTATGTGAGAATTAAAACAAGGTATTATTTTTGTATTTCGCCAAAGCCAAAAGTCGGATGTGGTTTATTATATGATGTCCATTCGATCCGTTTATAGTTTAAATCTATACCAATTTAAACCAAGCAATGTCACTGATAGTGCATAATTCATCGTTCATTGAATCAGCATTGTAATTTGCTATTTGTGAATTAGTATTGGCATTTTAAATGCGGCTAGGTGAAATAATGTTTGGACAATACGCTTACATGTACAAATGAGGTTTCTCATCACATTGACTGTGTTTGCGAGGGCTGTGAAATCAGCGACCTCAGACACGTAGTTAGGTCCACTGGCTATTTGATTCAGTTCTTCCGAAAAGATGTCTTTGCCTACACCAATAGATATCATGACGATTCCTTGTGCTTTGGCGATGCTTGCCTGTAATGTTAGATAGTTTTTGTTTAATATAGGTTATATGTTCACATTATCGTGATTATACTACATGTACTTTTTAGATCACAGATTTATTTTCCTTCTAAAAGACGTTTTAGTTAGCTTTATGTTCGTTTCTAAACATTAACAATTATTTACCAATATGTTAAAGATACAAAAGGTCTGTTTCCACTTCCATATATCGCCTTTGAAGTACAATGTATAAGAAACGATACCAAGAACCGAATTAAAGTGAACTACACCTCCTAATGCATTTCAATTCAGTTTTGAAAAATCGTTCTCATTCTTGGTGAGAACGATTTTACAATGTACTACATTAGGCGTCGCTCCGGATATGTATGAGTTTATTGCCAATGTTCATCGGTTGAACTTTCGTTCTTGCCTCGAGACCTCTTTAACCTATTTCATTCCTGTGTGTGTCAATTATACCTTTACTTAGTAACCTACTTCTAGTGCCAAGGGGTTGATAGAGTTCACGTTCAAAGGTTTACTTATTTTATAATACTATCTAAGTATTGGCGACCTGATCTCTCACGCCTTGTGCTGAAGTTTTTCACGTTTACCGCTTATGAATAATTATGAGGCGTCTTACTTAGGCTACTGTGCATTTAGAAAAAAAAGATCGACCATCTTTGAACTAAAATACAAAATGTTTTGGGGAAAAATACTAGCATCCCGCCCCTGACGGACTGAAACCTTCACAAGAAATCACAAAGCAAGAGCACACCCTGAACTCTGACATACCTGGACCACTGTGTTTCTTGGATTAGTGGAACGGCCGTCCGTGATGACAATGATAATTTCCGGAGCATTCGGACGTCCTTGTTCACTTATCATATTTCGCGCAGCCTCGATTCCAGATGCAGTATCTGTACCAAATTTCGGATGTTCCAAATTATTGGCTAAAGCTTTTAAGATGAGTTTGTTTTTAGGAGGGAAAAGCCTGGAATGCAAAGATACGTTAATATAATTTTTAAACTGAAAGTGCAGCATTTTGGTTGTAGGAATCTGAATGTTTTGTCTGGGTATACAAAAGAAATACCCTTCTATGAAAATTTGACAAAAATGTCAATTTTCTTCTATTTGTGGAAAAGTTGCCCACTCCTTGTGGAAGGGCAAGTTATAACTGGTTAAAATACAGTCCAGGGAAACTTGTTTAGTGAACCTGTCGCAGTATATATCTGAAGTATCGCTGAAAATGGCGTTAAATCCACTCTAAATAAATAAGAAAATAATTGCACGCAAAATGATAATAATTTACATATTGTGAGTAAAGTTATAAACAATAGTATGCATGTCGTTTGACTATCAATTTAAAGATTTGTCATTGATATATACCCGATCTTCTCTCCGACGAGTGTACTGTATACGATAATTCCGACGTGAATGGCGTCAGGGCCGATCTCAAAATTATCAATCAAGTTGGCGACGAAATTTTTCAGTCTTACGAAATCAGCGTCACTGATACTATCAGATCCATCAACAACAAACACGATATCTCCAGGGTTGTTACAAATTTTGTCTGAAAATGCAAAAGAAAATATGAATGCTTTATAATGCAATTAAATTCGTTGCTCTATGCAAATTTGGTTGTTGAAGATTGTGGTATTTTTATGCCAAAAAAGCAAATCGGGAATGATCAATTTTGTCTGAATGAAAGCATACTTATTTGTAATCAAGATAAATTCTGTAAAGTATTGAATTTTAAAATAAAACCAGACACAGAAGCAAGATATGTAACAATTCTTCCTTCGATCATAATAATAAATAAAGTGATAATGATAGGTACTGGTTATAAGTATACGTGCTTGGTTATTTTTCTCTTAGTCACGTGACAAATATAAGTTACATTACCTCCATCTACAGGTATGACCTCTGGTGGTAAAGTTGGTGGAACAAGTGTGAATCTTGGTGACTGGGTTGTGGTGATAACTGAAACGAGAAAAAAGTAAAAAATGAATATACTACATGTAGTATGTTGAAAAAATATGTTGTAATCCTTCATATTTCTATTAGTTAAATGATTTTTTCCATTAAATTTGCTTAAAATTCTTTCTTAAACTCTTTCCGACATGTTTGCAGTAGTTTTACGTTTTGAATCGTATGACTTTTTGTTATATTCGAAAGTAATGCATTAGATCAACAACGTCCCGATTCTCTCAAATCAATCAAATGGATGTTTAAACTGATTTTATGATTGGCTTACCCCTACAGATCATGTTTCTTATATCGGATTCTATTCCACGCAATGCGGCGAAATCTGGCGTCTGGTAAAATTTACGTTGATTTGTCGCAATTTCTTGTAACTCTTCCAAGAATACGTTGTTTCCCACACCAACTGCAATGATGCGGATCCCGTCTGCCTTAGCCATCTGTGCTTGTCGGATTGTTTCCGCTGGATTTTCGGATGAGCCGTCGGTGATTACAATCATAATTTTTGGCGCATTGCTGCGCGAAGAGGGCTGATTTCTAAACGTTTCGCGCACCTTAGCGATGCCCTTTGCTGTGTTTGTCGCAATACCTGTTGGATGGTCTAACATCTTCGCCATTGCGTTTAGAACTATCCTTGGTCGAAATGGTGTCAAACCAAGATGGCGGTCCACATCGGAACTGTACACTGTGAAACCAACATTAATGGTTCCCGGACTTATATCAAGCGCATTTATCATACGGGCAACAAAATTACGTTCCTGGTTCCACTCTTGTTGATCAATACTGTCGGAACCATCCAACAAAAACATTATATCAGCGGGATTGGCACAGCTTACACCTGTAACGGCAACAAGAACAACAAATGAGGCAACACCAATGTCATACTATTAATAAATACATTCAAAATACATTTTAGGAGGCGAATTTACGAAATAAATTCCTATCAAACTTATACATGTACACTGTTCTTACTCGTATACATCTCGTTATAAACAAAAACAAAAATATATTTTATTTTATTATGGAAGACTTACTTTGAGACAAAGTGTGGTGAAATAACGATGCTGTGATCGCTAGTAATGGAAGTAAACACTGCATCTTGATCATCTATCTGAAATGAGAAAAACATAAGGATTTAACACCCTCAATAAATGGTACTAATATTTCTGACGATTATTTACTGAATCGAAATTCTTAATTTGTCGGGAGAAGGTTGTATAAATACAGGGGAACATGACATAGGTTATATAAAATACACATTGATCAGTGAGACAATAAGTCTGTATATAATTTGTTTATGTTTATTAATCTGTCAATATTTGTTTGTTCAATGCGTTCTCTTATTCACAAGATGATTTACAAAAAAAGAACAATTCGGAGACCAAGACGAAGAAGAATGTTAAAAAGTAAATAAGTGAAACACATTTGTGAAGTAAACGAAGTAGATGACGCAGTAGCAACTAGCGACGTGAAAAGAAACATTGGACATACTTGGAAACATGCAACACATGACACAAATCAAATAATTCATTCCGCCATTTTTCTTTTCATTTCTGGGGCACGTGATTCTTCGTATAGTTGATAATGAAGCAGAAAGGGACAACTACAGCAGTGAGAAGAGATAAAACAACAACAAAATAACTGACTTACATTTCTTTTTAACAAAAATAGATAAAAACTTTTATGGAACTACACCAATAATAATCAGATTTTCATCCTCCAAAAACGCTAGGTTTATAACTTTGATAACAAATCTTATGAGAGGGGTATTAGACATAAGTAAAATATTTTAAAAACAATCTGGATTGTTTTCAACACGATTGCTCTTTGTACATCTTCGTTAAGTTAAACTAATCATGTCGGCTGCATGGGCAATACATAGTAATACATTTATTTCAAAGAAATTAAATTTTGGACGCATTTCAAAAATAAAAACAACTATGTTTGTGTTTTTTAATTGTATAGCCTACGTACAATCATGACATAAACTGCGTTTTAATTTCTCCACATCAAAAACAATGCAAAAACTGTTTTCAAGGAAATTAAAATCACGAAAGATTGTTTTGTCATTTTAACGTCACGAGAAATATCAATTAAAACCATTCAGTTTGAACATGGACCGGGTTTACTAAACTTTAGCCCAGTCACCAAGTTCAAGTCTCATTTTGTACTACCTTGGTTATTAAAGTTAAGAACAGTCTCCAAGTCCAAGTCTTGTATTGTACTCAGCTTATCTCTGACCATTACCTACTCGAATGATGAGCCATGTGTACAAGTAGATAATTAACCTTTTATGTAAGGTAAAACTTACAACTTTGTATCATCCTTTAAAATTATGTAAGTACCAGTCCACGTAAATCTGGAACACCCCTCGTACTAAATTTAATTTTGAACCCGCAGACCGATCTCATGCTTTTATCGTCGGACAGGGTTATTTGTCGAGTAAAGATTTTGAAGAACGTTCATTGTGCTCCACATCAGAAAAAGCCCAATTGTTTCAATAATGGAGTCTGACTTCATTGTACTTATACGATTCGAATCGTAAACATTCTTTATAAGGACAATGCAATGCCCAAGATAATAAAAATGTCAGCATCAATTAAATTGCAATTAATTTTTGCAAATAATTCATATCATCAAATTCCTGAGCGGAATGTAACTATAAAATTCGTGTTTGAGAGTTGAACTTTTATTTTACCAACCGTAGGAGATAAAACAGTTGACTTCAACGTCTTTGACAATATAATGAAAAGACTTTATATGACAAATAGTTGACTTCGTGAAATATGAAACTAAATATTTAAGATTGGTTGTGAGTTCATCCACCGTGTATAACATATATACATATTAAACGGTTGTTGTGTCGTTTTTAACAATGTTTTAAGGTCTAAAGGTCAGGGACTGTTCCACGGAGTGGCTTGTAAATGTCGTTACAGATTACCTATGACATCGTGACCCTTGACCTTCAGCGATCTGAAGCATATAAATTATGGAATCGTTTAACTGACATGTTAACTCACTAGTTTTGACATGCGTTAAACATATTTATTATCGCACTGACAAATCACTTAGATTTATGCACTTTACACGAACAAACAAAAAATCAAAACTTCGTTTCTGAAAAAAAAAACTTTCCTCTTTATCTATCGATAGGCTATCTGGACAAACTTTTCATATGACATAAATCTGAATGTAAGATAAAATAAGATGCAATATTAGTACAAACTGCGTTTATTAACGAACTAACCCTTTATATAATAACTACCTTTGTCGCCCGAAAAACGGTCTTTACATTGAGGTGATCTGGTTATTAAGTTTTTATTTTAAAGAAATATTATATAGGGCTTTCATTTGACCCTTTAAGACTTGAAATTAGCAAGGTGTGGCTAAAGGGTTCAAATTCTATAACTGTTACATTAGACGTTTTTGTTGACTTTTCAAATTATTATCGGTTAAGGGTCGTTTTTTTTGCCCTCCACTTTTGATGTCTATTGAACACCCTGTTTTGATGAAAATTAGTCTGGAATAGTGGCCGTTATGTTACGTTGGTCGTAATAACGAGATGATCGCTACAGAAAGGTTTCACTGTAATTCAAATGTCTGAAAATAGTTACAAAGTAAATAAGGCTGTGGCAATATGCTAAAGCTAAGTTTTGATTGCACGTAATTATTTTTCATTTTCAAAATGCATTAACAAAATTGTTATAAAACTAATGACTATCTGACATGTCATGTATTTTCGCGAGATTTTATAAAAATGATTTTTAGACGTGATGATCGGGAGTTACGTCCCTTTGATATTGTTAAGTTAAATCATTATGGTAGTAAGTAATATTTTAAAGCGCTTAATTTGATCAAATTCTTCAAGCAGTCGCAGGTGTAATATAAGGAATATCAGTTTATTAGCGCCTCTAAGTTGAGGTAAATTACTCAAATTTCATCATGCTTCACAGGACAACGTACAATCTCGGATCAGTTTCCCGAATTTCTCAGGGACGCATTTTAAGTGTCCCTATAACAAATACCGAGTCAAGTACTTTGTCTTGAAAATCACAGCAAAAAAAGGCGAGGTGTGTGTCAGCGCTTTAAATTGGTTACAATAAAGAACTATTAGAAATATGAGTGGGGATAAAATTGGCCTGGTCCTCTCTCTCTCTCTCTCTCTCTCTCTCTCTCTCTCTGGGGCGGCCCTGAAAAAACCATTGCTGACGAATGGGCCGTTAAACAAAATATTCACATAAAAGAATCACCAACTCAACCCACTTTTTAAATAGTCACGTGGCCATGAACTTTCGGTTTATGAAACCTATCACCGGATGTTTACAATCAGAACAAGAAATTATCATATGACGTAATATCATTATACAACAATCACTCTTTTGATGTTCAATATGCATAAATTTGACACATCCATTGTCGTCTGTGTTTTGTTATGTTAAAAAGGTGTCACGTGACTCGACATTGTCTAATTATTTACATATGCATACATATGACGGTCGTTTGATGAAAACCGACGTAACAAAAACGAGTGTTCGAATACACAGACGATATTTGACAAACGATCATCGATTATCGTATATTATCCTAATAAAATATTAATTGAAACAGATTCGTTTAAGCGTTATGAAGGACATCACGTGTCAAAATTGGTGAATTTATTTCAGACGTTGATATAATGTAATAGCGGTTTCATTCCGTGTTAAAATGAAATTAACCAAAAACAACGTTTTCATAAATATTATTTTCCAACACGCGGCATTGCTTTTCGCAAGAACATACTATTGTCCATAATTCTATATAACACATTGAAAATAAACACGCGGCGTTGCATTTCGCAAGAACATATTAGATATTAGCAATTATGTATATCACAAATAATGAGTAATACAAAAAGATGAATGTAACTAGACAACGTCGAGTTCAATATATCCGATAATATTCTTACAACATGGTATTATGTCTTTATGTAGAATGTGATATGGTTTAACACATGTAAATAAAATACAGTGCAACCTCTTCGAAGCAGCGAGGCGAGAAGCGATACTAGCGAAATTATGTTGTTGTGTAGAGGTTGTTGCTTTGAACAAATAGTTAAATTACCTTTTCCCAGCTTTTCTTTAATGCATATTTTTTAAATTCGTTTTACGGAGATTTACGGACATATACTAGAATATACGGAAAACCACAAGATAAAGTGTGTATCAGTGCTTTACAGTGGGCATGATGAATAACCAGGAAAACTCTTCGAAAAGAGTAGGGACATAAATGCCCGGTTCTCCTGTACCTTATCTCCCCTCACCCCTCCCCTCTCTCTCTCTCTCTCTCTCTGTCTCTGTCTCTCTCTCTCTCTCTCTGTGTGTGTGTGTGTCTCTCTCTCTCACACCCCTTCTCTCTCTCTCTCTCTCTCTCTCTCTCTCTGTCTCTCTCTCTCTCTGTCTCTCTTTCTCTCTCTCTCTCTCTCTCTCTCTCTCTCTCTCTCTCCCTCTCCCCCCCCCCCCGTCTCTCTCTCTCTCTCTCTCTCTCTCTCTATCCCCCTCTCCCTCTCTCTCTCTCTCTCTCCCTCTCCCTCTCTCTCTCTCTCTCTGTGGCGTCTCTCAGATGACCATTGCTGGCGAATGGGCCATTAAACAAAAACTTCAAGCCGACTCATTTTTGCCGAAAAGCGGCTTTTGTTTTCGCATCATTGTTATAAGTAAACAAAATTAAATCGGACACAAGCCTACAACTTGTAGCTTTGTCAGTTATACAATGATGTGCGTAATCTTCGCATGAAATACCGCTTAATAATATACGTAAATCATTGAGAAATATTTGTAATGAAAAAAGGTTTTTCATGTCAAATTGTGACTCAGTTAAATGGCTGGTGGGTTTTCATTAACATCAATTGAACGAAAACATTGGTGTGTTTAATTTAGCAAAGTACGTACAGCTCACATCAAACACAGTATTACCACAACGCATATTTTTAGAAGTAAGTAAGTACATGTGATTTCAGCTCTTCATTCGGGAAGGACGAACAATCTTTCACCATAATAATAATAAATATTCGCAAATGATTTTTTCTACCTTAACAACAACAATACGCCCGATCTATTTGGTATTAAAGATGGTATATATATTGAGGTTTTAATGAAAAATAAAACATTATACACGTTTTTATATGTAGTAGCATTATATCGCAATCTTTTTTTTCGAACTACTATTTGCACTTATTTATAACTTATCCGGGTTAAATATTTTTGAAAACAAACAAGGATCCTTTTATCAGTTACTTATTTTCTTGAAAACATACAAGAAAGACAAAATAATGAAATTTCAAGATAATCATCTTGGAGAAAAAGTAAACACTATTCTAGTGGATACAACTTGTAAACACTTTATGTAGTAAAAAACACATATTTTTAATTTTCTTATAAACGAGATTATATTCAAACTGACCAATTTTGAGTTATTTTCCGAACTATTGCAACTGACAGAAAACTGCGTTTTTTAAAAAGATCAATTTTTAGACAAACTACGGTTTATGAGAAAGTAAAATTCTACTTTACCTGAATAAATTACAACTATAATCCTACGATATATATTAATCAGTACATTTTCGATAATAAATAACTCCAGTTGTTTTAACTTCGATTTCTGGATTTCTGTTTATTGTACAATATTATGTTTCTTATTTCTTTTACATGTGTTTGCACGGTCGTGCCCAACACTTTTCTCAACTCACAACGTTCAAATGACACAAATGAGCGTTTCTGTGATTAAGAGTCCCCTTAGAGCGTCTAATGACCAAGACGAAGTAACGAAATTGGCCGCTAGGTATTTTTTGAGTTATTGCGCTTTTCTACTAATTTCACACCTCTAGCTTTGTTGAGTTTTTTCGCCCTCTGTACACAAGTACTTAAGTCCAATGAAAAATGGACAACACCGCTAATGATGAAATTAATTACGCGGTATTTATAATTAAACAAATGAGGGAATCCGGAGATGTGTAATGGAGGACTTTTTCTATTATCGTTTTGCTTGTTAAATAATGTATCTTCGAATGGTATGTCAGACAAATTATTAACTAGTATTTCAACGAAACAAGTACAAATTTACGAAGAAGGTCATATTTAATGACCTGTTGAAAAATAAATAAATTCAGAGCAAACGGACCATTGCGTAGTGGTTTGTCATCGTTTTAATTAGATATTTGCTGTCAGCATCATTACTTTGAAATTTATTTTCCGAGTCACCAAAATATTAATGTCAAGTTAATTTGTACAAAATTCAGTCTTCACAAAATGCATGTAAACTTTCTAAAAGAAACATGTTACAGTCGCGACCCGGCCACTGACATGAAAATCCCCTGACCCTAGTTTAAGCGATTTTATCAATTTGTTAACTTCCGTTCTTTATTCATGCGTTCTTTTACAGTACAAGCATGATTATGTTTGTAAAAAACTAACCCTCGCCCTGTTAAAATTTTGGATTGCGTCACCGGAAACCAGTTTATTTTCAGAAAGGACCCATTCATTCCACGTTTTTCTTGTCATATTACTTAAATCTTCAGAACGAGTTGACTCAAACAATGTTTTGAACCAACATGTTATTTGAAAATGTTCAATACGTCACCTTAGAATTAAAAGGGTCTATCTAGCACTTTCATACTTGGCCCTTTTAATCACTGTTCAAAACACGTGGAGGCGTATGGTTACCGTTTTATTACAACTGATGATATTTTTTATGATTGATAGGGTTAGTGCAAGAAGGTACCTATCTCTTCACTCTATCTGATTTTTAACTACATACAATTTCTCATAGGAGTGAAAGACCTAGTCGCTGATTGACTTCGGTTTACTGAATTTATTCAAAACAAACTTCAACATTCATTTTCGGTTGCAATGAGCGCCTCATTGATATTGACATACGGATCGCGTAGATAGACGCTTATATTAATTTTTCAATGATATTTTTACATGAATTTGTCACGGGTCCGAACTAACCTCAAATAACTAGGGTGTCCACATTCAGTTCAAGTATGTAACTTGTGAAAAATGGCCGAGATGTCCTTCAAAAGATACAATGCATATGCATGACAACTGACCAGTCGAGAATTTGTCTAACTAATTTATTACACGCCTTTTGTTGACAGCTTGATTTACATATAATTTTGACCACAGGTAACCTAATGATGTCACGTGGTTGCGTCACGTGATATTTCTGTAGCAATATACGGAAATGAAAGATCTAAGTGGTTAAATGAAGTAGGCTAGAAAAACTGTAATACTTACAGTTATTTGATAAAATATGTTATGGTATATGGGCATTTTTTATGTTCTCATTTTATTTCTTAACATATCTTTGTTACTAAGATGGTACGAATGGTCCCCAGATATTTTTGCGCTTAATATTTTGCTGTTAGCAACTTTAATATCGACATATTTAATTACGGTCGGTCAGGTATTTTTGCTGACCTTAGCTTATGTTTTCTGCAAAAAAATAGGTTTCACACAATCTGTAAACTTGCCCCTTTTCTTTTTCAGGTTTTTCATTATTTCTATCATATTCACCAACAAAGTTGTATTGGTGAATAAAGTATTTTACTGCAATCTGAACGCTAAGGTTGGAATAAATTTGTATAGCACATAAGATTGTCTCTGATGTTCTAAATGATAGCCAAATCGGTTTTCAAGATTATAATTCAGGATTTTGTTGTATGAGTTTTACTCTATAATTATGAACAAAAATAACCACAATTAGTCGAATTAGTCATGAAGAAGCGAAGTCTTGTTTAGAACAAAGTGGCAATTAATTAATATGCCAAGACAATTGACACCTTGTGCAAACCTGTTTACTTGGTTACACGATGATGTTGCGTCTTAAAACATGACGCTTTTTGCACACCCCGCCCAATTGTGTGTCTGGGGAATGTTAATCATTTTCGGTAAATATCGGTAACTAATTTTTATACAGTCAGAAAACAACACTTGTCTTGTTTCTGTTGTTGAAGAAATTAGATAAACATATTCGTCACTGTTTTTTAGTAATTTTTCATGAATGAATGATTAAATTTGTGTATTAAGATACATGTTAAAATGCGGTTGACAAAACACTTCTACATTTATCATTTGGGATTGGCGCAGAACATTCACATACTTTTATGTCAATCTTTGATATCTAATTTAGCATTTCTTCTCAAAGCTATATAGCCATTTAGTAGGATAACGCAGAATGGTGTTCAAATTGCCACCAAGAGATACGACATGAACCATTAGGTTTTTTACTTACATCACATTTCCCACCTCTAAACACAAGCCTGTCCTATCACTTAACTTGGTTACGTTCTCCCTATTATGTAATTCCTGGTCATAACAGTGTGGGGAATCCACGTGACCTAGTGACGTCACAAAGTTATCGTAACAAGCGCGTTTTCTGTTATTCCAGCCGGGAAAAGACCATGTAAGTGGTTTATTTATTGTTTTCTGTTAAGACCACAAAACTGTCACAACTCCTTGCATAAAGAGCCACCCCCGGTTCAGAGTTTTGTCACTGAAGGCCCTCTACTCTTTAACTTTTCTTGTCCAAACCGTTTGACAGTGTTGTGAAAATGAGCGTTAATTTTACAAGAACATTTTTAGGAAGAAATTACTTTACGTATTTAACTCACTCGAACCACGCATAAAAACAATTTGGCATACACTTCGATTGTCGGCATGTTTTGATACGTGTATACCATTTAGAATGATTTTAAGAACAGCAGAGTTTAATTACGTTATCGTTACAAGACACTTTGGAAATGTTGACGGCTTGGATGAGAAAAGTAAATCAGGCAGAGGGCATACAGTAACGAAAAATAAAACAAGTGATATTTCCCTAGTTCGAATGACAGAAAACGCGCTTGTTACGGTAACTTTGTGACGTCACTAGGTCACGTGGATTCCCACACTGCTAAGAGACATTTAATTTCCACTGTTGCTATGGTTATGATTATGACGTGTACCTCCGGGTACCATGTTTGAATTACTAGTAACGTATCACCCAAATAAAAAGATGCACCCGGCATTGAATAACTGTTTAATATTTATGAAAACCATTGTATATTTCACATTTTTATGTCTGTCTCCCCAATTTGTCATAAATGTACATGCTATGAGTGAAATAAAGGACTTTGACTTGACTAGACTTGATATAGTGAGAAATATGTGTCGGTATGAGAAATGTATTTTCTCAATAAAATTATGAATTTGACTTAACCTACGTTCTAAGAGAACTCAGATCTATTAATTTGAATCCATTCTCGTGAGCTGTTGGTGTCGGAGCACTGCAGTCTTCTTGTGTACTTTGCTTATACATGGTATATGTTTGTATGCGTTGTTTTAAACATAAGTAGTAATAGGCGGTACCCTGGGACCCATGCCTTCTGGGACCCATGCCTTCTGGGACCCATGCCTTCTGGGACCATATAGAATATAGAGTAAATAAAAAAAGGTGGGTCCCCAAAGTAAACAAAATTGTGACAAATTGGAAATCCATGTTGTACCCAAAAATAGTATGAATTGAATTTTCGGAAACTTCTGGGACCATTGTTTTGTGTGTGTATAGACTAAATATTCATTTGAGACAATGAGAGAATTTTCTTTCGAAAAGACATGGTGGCCCTGAAAAGGGCCGTTGGTGGTCCTGAAAAGGACCGTTGGTTGTGGCTGTTAGTCGGATCTTCATTTCTTTATTTCTTTACCATACTTGCCCCGAGGTTGTTTCTCAAGATCATGTTTTCGTTTCTTCGTTTCTGTCATCTCCGGTTTCTTTTTGTCATGCTCCGGTTTCTTTTTCTCATGCTCATGTTTTCGTTTCTTTGAATCATACATAAACTGTACAGGTACAATCATTTCTTGTGGCTTAAACCGTACTTCTTGATTTTTCATGAGTCTGACCATCTCTTGCATCACTTGATTCATCTGTACCATTTCTTCCTTGATACCTTGTAGAACAGACAATCCTGTTGTAGGCTTTGTATCACCCATTGTATTAGACTGTTTATCCGTCATAAGCTGTGTATTCGCCATAGGCTGTATAGGCTGTGTATTCGCCATAGGGTGTATAGGTTGTGTATTCGTCATAGTGGGTTGTACATCTACCATAGGCTGTACATCTACCATGGGTTGTATTGGCTGTACATCTACCATTGGGGGCTGTACATCTACCATGGACTGTTGGCTGTATTGGCTGTACAGTGGTTGACTGTATTGGCTGTACTGTGACTGCCTATACTGTAGTTGACCGTACTTTGGCTGGTTGTACTTCTGTTGGTTGTAATGCATACCCGCATTCGGGTCTATCAACTCAGATGATTCTAGTGCTTCTCTCAATATATCGTATGGCATGTTGAAGGAATCCATGCTAGATAATGAAAAAATAGTGTCTGCGCCGGGGGTATTTATACTTTTTGCCTGCACGCGCCAGTGTTCTATTAGGTCAAGGTCAATTGTGAGAAGTTTTTTTTTTGAATACGTGTGACACTTCAATTTTTTGTCTTTGTGTGACACTTTCAAGTTTTTTTTTAACAAGTGTTTGACACGTCAAGGTCAAGGTTATATTGTAGATATGCTTTGTATCACTGTTATACTTTGTAGAAAAATACATCATAAAATCACAGCAATTTGCATACATTTGTGGGAATACTTTGTACACATCATACAATCACAGCACTTTGTAGAAAATACATCATACTATCACAGCAATTTGAATACTGTACACTTAATACTATCACAGCAATTTGAACACTGTACACTTAATACTATCACAGCAATTTGAATACTGTATACTTAATATATACTATCACAGCAATTTGAATACTGTACACTTAATACTATCACAGCAATTTGAATACTGTACATCATACTATCACAGCACTTTGCAGACTGTACATCATACTATCACAGCAATTTGAATACTGTACATCATACTATCACAGCAATTTGAATACTGTACATCATACTATCACAGCAATTTGAATACTGTACACATTATACTATCACAGCACTTTGCAGACTGTACATCATACTATCACAGCAATTTGAATACTGTACACATTATACTATCACAGCAATTTGAACACTGTATACATTTGTTGAAAATGATTGTACATCACATACTAACACTTATATTTGTGGGGGAAATACTTTGTTCTTCATACAATCACAGCACTTTGTATACATTTGTTGAAAATGATTGTACACATCATACTATCACTTATATTTGTAGGAAATGTTTATAGAAAACTTACCTCACACCGTATATTTGTATTTGGTGTTATCAAATAGGAATGTAAATATAGTAGTAAAGTATGATAATATTGACAATATGAGAGTGATTCTTTCTGAATTGTATGTGGGGCCCTGAAAAGGGCCGTTGGTGGTCCTGAAAAGGACCGTTGGTGCTTGTATGGGGATTAATGGCGTTGACCGCATCTCCCCATACAAGCGGGACACCACTTGTCCCATTTCTGGACATCCTTCGGGTCCGGTGTAGGTTGGTAGAGGTTCGACGGAACCTCTACCAGTTCATCTTCCCAGTTCTCTGGGGTTGATTCTTGAGGGGTATCCCCCCAGCCCTCTTCCCCAGAGCTGACCACAACCTCCTCCGCGAACTTCTTTCCCTCTCTCAGGGTCTTCACCTCCAACCGCAGCTCTTCTAACTGCATCTCCAGTTGTTCAATATACAACCCTAAGGTTGTATACTTTCTCTTAATAATGTTAAGCGTGCGTTGCGACATCTTGATACAGAATGAAATTAGATCAAGGCAAGGTCACTGACTCTCATATGATACAAGGACTCTGATTGGTCCATTTTAACAGTATTTCATTGGTCTATTTTTAACGGTATTTCATTGGTCTATTTTACTGGCATTTCATTGGTCTGTTCTAGGTCAGTGTTTTTCTCATGTTCCATAGCTCATTTATGTTTCATGATTCAACATGGGCAACTGCTTGAAAAGTTCTTCTGATGAACCTGAACAAGAAGATGTTTGGGTGGTCAAGATGGGTAATTTGTACCCAGACTTGTCTAAATTTCAAGATACTTGTGTTGTCAAGATGGATATCAAGATGGGTAATTTATACCCTGACCTTGCCATCTTTTATGATGAGGATTTGAGAGCCAACTATTGGCGATACCTATTTCTTGCAGAAATGCAATGAATTACCCAACGGCCCTTATTAGGGCCACCATATGTGTTAGATTCGTTTTATATCTCGAGCAAAGACAAAAGCATATTACATTGTCTATCATTTTATTTTTGAAAACATTTATAAAGTACAACAAAGTACAACACAATACAACTCACTTAGTCTCCAATTTATACACAATTGTCCAACACATTGTCCAACACATTGTCCAACACATTGTCCGGATTACACAAAGTCACTCACAGTTTTTGTTGGATTCTTTTTGTATTTACGTTTTTTCTTACTCTGTTCTGCGTCCTGTAGATCGACCTGTTCACCTTGTTTCTTAGGACAGTCTGCGATGAAATGTCCTTGTTCATGACAATAAAAACATTCATTGTTGAAGGGTTCCGTACAGCTTGTAGAATAATGTCCTTTCTTTCCACAACGATAACACTTGATATGATCCCATGTTACATTTTTCTGTCCACAGAGCTGATCCGCTAAGTTGTTAAGCTCTTTAATTTTCTTCTTTAATGAATACATCAAAGTTTGATCTCGGTTCTCTTCAACTTGGTTCATTTTAGGATCGCTCATGTTGAAATGATAAAAAACCGACGGAGCGTACGTCTTTTATAGAGTGTCACGCGTTGTGACCTTGAACCCGAAGTATAAAAAACGGCGGAGAAGTTTTAAGATCATAATCATGTCAGATACCGACAGTACTAGTGGTGAGGATGAACCTCCAACTAAACGAAGTAAGGTTGAGCCTGTGCGCGATTATTATGACATACAGTCACGCATGGAAAGAAAGTCAAGGAAATTTAAGACTCAATCCAAAGTATATGATGTGACATTTCAACCGTATAATCAATCGTTTGAATTTACAAACAGGTTGTTTAATGATATGATGGATCAGCTCTACAAGAGATGTGAAGTGAAGTCGAATGATCGAGTTCGAGTATCTATTTTACATCCTGATTTGGACTTTGGAATACATGTTCCGTTTAATAGGGCATCTCGTATTAGTGGAGATACATTATTGGATGAAATTGAACGTGTGGCACAAAGTAACCGTCAATTTAAAATTCATGATGGGGCGGCACAGATGGAAATTACGCATATTGCTATGCCACAGGGATCCGGAAAGAAAACGTTCAAGGCACCAAACTTATCCAGTATGCGGAAGTCAAAGACAAGTGTTGTGTGTATTGACAATAGTAAGGACTCTATGTGTTTAGCTAGATCAATTGTGGTAGGACGGTGCAAAGTACATGAAAATCAAACCCCGGAATGGAAAAAACGATGGGGTCTTATACGTCACTCTAAGAAAAATCTTCAAAAATACGAAGCTGAAGCATTGTTGAACCAAGTGGGTATTTCATCGGATCAGTCGTGTGGTATAGAAGAATACCAAAAACTACAGGACTATCTCTATCCAAGCTATGTGATTAAAATCCATCCACAACATTATGGAAGTGAATTGTTATTCAAACCACCTGCTATGACTGAAAAAAGTCGTGTGATTCATATCTTTCACCATGATAATCATTATGACTGTATTGTATCCATTACCGGATTTCTCGGGCGGAGTTATTATTGTGAATGGTGTGATGTCGGTTATGATCACCGTGAAGGACACCAGTGTAGCCATATTTGTCAGTGTTATGCTCACACCCTGTGCCCAGCAGGACAATCTATAAGATGTCCGGATTGCCGTCGCCTATTCCAGAGTCAGGCATGTTTTGACAATCATAAAACAAAAACGGGAAAACAACGTAAAACCATTTGTGAATCCGTATGGAATTGTAAGAAATGTGGACAAAAGGTGATTGAAACGAAACGGAGTCACGTTTGCCCAGGGACAAAGAAATGCAGGTGTTGTAAAGCCATAGTAGGACCAGATCATGACTGTTACATTCCAACGTATGAACCACCCAATAGAAAACAACCAGAAGTACCATTCATCTTTTTTGATTTTGAATGTCGTTTTGATTCTGGAGAACATATCCCTAATTTTTGTGTGGCTCAACGTGCTTGTGGTGACTGTATGTGTAAGTCAGTGAAAACTCCATGTGAGTATTGTGAAGAGGTGAATGAAGCCAGACAAATGACATTCCGTGGTGAAAATACGTTACAACAATTCTGTACTTGGCTATTCCTCCCTACCCATCGAGGATCGACAGTGATAGCCCACAATGCTCAAGGCTATGACGCTCAGTTTATTCTTAGATATGTGGTTACTCAGGGGACGGCGAAACCCCAGTTGATTATGAATGGTAGTAAAATCATTCAATTGAGAGTGCATGGAATACGCATGATTGACTCCCTCAGTTTCCTGAGTATGCCTCTCTCCTATTTTCCCAATACATTTGGACTGACCGAGTTAGCCAAAGGATGGTTTCC
Source organism: Lutraria lutraria (assembly GCA_964023205.1). Lineage (NCBI taxonomy): Eukaryota > Metazoa > Mollusca > Bivalvia > Venerida > Mactridae > Lutraria > Lutraria lutraria. The sequence continues at coordinate 15,927,456 of OZ026851.1, read as the reverse complement.
ATTCTATGCAAACACCTTGGAGTATCAAGATTATGTGGGACCTTATTTACCGCTACACTTTTACAAACCGGATAGTATGAAACCAGAGCGACGTGAAGAGTTTTTAACCTGGTACAATGAAAGAAAAGGTGACGTATTTGATTTTCAAAAGGAAATGGAGAAATACTGTCAATCGGATGTGGACATTTTAAGACGTGGGTGTGGAGAATTTCGTCAACAATTATTGGAAAGTGATCAAATAGATCCATTTACTGAAGCTACCACATTAGCTCAAGTGTGTAACAAAGCCTGGCGCAAAAATTCCATGCCACCTCATAGTTTAGCCGTGATTTCGGATGCCGGGTATCCCAATAAAACCCGGTATTCCATGAAAGGCATACGTTGGCTACAAATGATGGCTGTCACCGAAGAGATACATATTCGACATGCCTTGAATAACAAAGGCGAAGTCAAAATTGGACCTTATTACGTGGATGGCTATTGTCAAGAGACCAACACCGTGTATGAATTCATGGGATGTTGGTACCATGGGTGCCCCACCTGTTTTCCTAACCGAAGTACCATCAATCCGTATACTTTGAGAAGCATGCAACAGGCCTATCACGATACGTATAAACGACTGGAGTCTTTGAAAGAACAGGGGTACCCTGTTGTGGTCATGTGGGAATGTGAATTTGATCAGCGTTGTCAAAAGGATCCTACCTATAAGACAAGAGTGGAACGATTCTATCATGGTCAAGAACCGATACAACCCAGGGAAGCTTTGTTCGGAGGTCGTACGAATGCCGTCCGACTGTATCATGAAGTAGACAACGATCAAGAAATCAAATATGTGGATATTTGTTCTCTCTATCCGTATGTGAACAAGTACAGGGCTTATCCGATAGGTCATCCAGTGATCATGAGTCAAGAACAAATTGATCAACAGCATATTGAGAAATACAAAGGACTGATTAAATGCCGTGTTCTACCCCCGCAAGATTTATGGATGCCTGTCTTACCCATACACTGTAATAGTAAAATGGTGTTTACGCTATGCCGTACCTGTGCTGAGAAGGAGATGGATTATTGTACACATTCCCCGTATGAACGATTCTTGTATGGCACATGGACTCATGTTGAATTGGCTAAAGCTATTGCTTTAGGCTATCAAGTATCAAAAGTGTATCATGTATGGCACTGGGATGAATGGAGTACGGACGTCTATCGGCAATACATTGACAAATACTTGAAAATGAAACAAGAGGCTAGTGGATATCCTCCAGGGGTGGATACGGAAGAGGCTCAAGATAAATTTAAACAAGATTATTTTGAAGCTGAAGGAATTCGTTTGCAACAGGTGGAGAAAAATCCAGGAAAACGAGCTTTTGCCAAAACCATGCTGAATTGTCTCTGGGGTAAAAATGCTCAAACCAACCTCTTGCCTAAAACAGAGTATGTTCATCGATTGGACCAGTTCTACGGAATACTGAACGATCCTAAAAAGTCTGTGAAATATGCAGAGTGTTTTGATCATGATGAATTCGTGTTAATGAATTACACTGATGAATCGGACAAAGCAGACCCTCATTCATCAGCCAATCCTGTGGTGGCTTCATTTGTGACGGCTTATGCTCGATTAGAACTGTACAAAGTGCTTGAACCTCTAGGAAAGAGAGTACTGTATTTTGACACAGACAGTTGTATGTACATTCATGACCCTGATGGCTATAATGTTCCTATTATCTCCAGTCGATTGGGAAAATGGACAGATGAGGTACCAAAGGGTCGTATTGTGAGATATGTCTCTTTAGGTCCAAAGAACTATGGCTATGAATACATTGAAAACGGTGAACTCCATCAAAAATGCAAAGTGAAAGGCATTACGTTAGACTACAATGCCACTCAACAAGTGAATTTCAATACGATGGTGGATTGTGTGAAAGACAGACATCATTATTCGACCGTAGTTGAATATGCTTCTCGGATTAAACGTCATAAGGACAGAACCGTGACCAGTGAGAAACAAGTCAAAACATTTCGTTCGGTGTATACCAAACGTATTGTGGTCGAGAATCATATGACTGTGCCTTATGGTTATCTACATGACTGACCTTGACCTTTTAGGTAATGACTAGAACAAGTCATCTAAAAGTCATTATTCATAAAGACATGGATTGGATACCCTTACTACCGATAGAGCTGAGACTTAAAATGTATCGTTATGTCATATGGGCTAACGCTAAAACATGGAAGATGGAGTTAGTGCACACATGGGCTACTCATAATGCTATACATAGCTTACAACATACAAATCATCGACGGATAGAGAGACTGTTGAAGGATGTAGGTGATCGCCAGGACTTGTCATTCAACCAAAAATTACCTATTCTACGAAAACTGAATGTGGTACAACAAAGCTTAGATCGTATGTTATCTACGACATGGGATTTTTTAATCCACGATGCTAATTTGAGCGACGTATCTGCCTTAGCTAACAATTTTCGTTCTACCCCCAATGTGATATGGTTCAGTATGGCTGAAGAGGACAATGGGAGATCTCACCCCGGATGGCGTCCGTATTCACAGTTTAAAATACGTGGTATCATGGTATTTAAGAGACAGGTACCGTTCACTCATGTTATTCATATTCTACAGTATCGTGCCGTGTTCTATAAATTAAGGCATCGCTTAAGAGAAGTCAAAGACGAGATTGAAGCCGTTCATGCGAATCGACCTAGAATAGTGATTTGTTCAGGAAATATTCAATTATGGTTAAACCATCTAGACGATTTATAAGTTTATATTACATTTTGGACTTTGAGCTGTATACGGATACGTTATACAGTATTGTACAAGATGACCTTGTCAAGGTCAAGGACATTCGCGCGTGGATTCTGAACCCTCACACGTTTGAACTATTTAGACAGATGATTCGTGATGCTATGATCAGTGCACACTTAGACTTGAAAGCTATCCATCGAGACGATTGGAATACTTATGTATGTAACGATAGAGTGATTCACACGATTCAAGAATGGAACAGTTTGATATTATGAACCATACCCTGTTGAGAAAAGCATTGGTATTTGCTTATCGTATGAAGATACCTGGAGGTCATCATTCTCTGGAATGGATTCGACAACAGTTGAGTACACCAGACATGTTTGAAGAAATGAAACATGGACTTCATGTGATGAATTCATTTTATAAACAATCAGTACCCATGGACTTGAGTGAAACGGATTGGTTCAAACAGGTGGTGAACAATGACTCTGTGTTAACATTTCTGAGTCAATTTGGACATTCAGAATGTGTGTTTGAATTTTCTGACAAACTGTTGTTACCCTTACATGACATGTGTTGTTCTTGTTGTGATTATTCTTGTACTCATACATAAACTTGTTACACAAATAAATAAAATGTTTTTCTTCCAATAGTGTTAGTTGTGATTTTCACGTCATGGAGTCCAGTTTACTTTTTAAGCATCCTTGCAATATGTTTATCGCAGGCCCTAGTGGCTCTGGTAAAACACAATTCGTAAAAAAGGTGTTGGAATACAAATCAGATTTGTTTCAAGTAGTACCTGAGCGTATTGTATGGTGTTACAAAGAATGGCAAGTAGCCTATGCACAATTACAAGAACAAGAACCTAGTATTCGGTTCATACAGGGGATACCTGACGAGGATGAAGAGATAGTAGAGGATACATCCATTCCTCATTTAATTATATTTGATGACATGCTTGGTGATAAAGATGAAGAGAAAATCAAATTATGGTTTACACGAAAAGGTCACCATCGTAATGCTAGTGTGATCTACATTACACAAAACATGTTTCAACAATCGAAAGCCAGTCGTACCCTGAGTTTAAATGCACATTACATGATCTTATTTCAAAACACAAGAGATAAAGGACAAATCAAAGTGTTGGCGAATCAAATTCAATTGCCACACTTGTTACCCGCTTATCAAGATGCTATCTCTACACCTCATGGGTATTTAGTGATTGACTTTCACCCTCAAACACCAGACAGTTATCGGTTAAGAACTGATATTTTTCATCACTGGATCACTGGAGAAAAACGTGGGCCAGTTGTGTATATATAAACATCGTTTACTCATATAAGATCATTCAGTCATCATGTCAGCCACAGCCATAGCTCAATCGTTAGAACATTTGGGTCAGGAACGAGACCCTACTGTACGGGAGCAAATGCTACGGTCTGGATTAAAAGAAATGCTCAAGTGGTTCACCTTAGCAGCAAAGGTGATTTTAAAAAAGAAAATTGTGCTACCTAAACAAACACAAAACTTTATGCAAAAACATCAGCATGAATTAGAGCAGCTGGGAGATGATCAAGTGGACATGGATACTAAACGTCAACTCATATTGAAACCAGGAGGAGGTGGATTTCTTGGTGGAGTCATGATACGAAGTTTACTCCGATGGAATGGTCAAAAGACGATTCGTAAATTTGTAAAATCTCCAGCTAAAAGAAAAGCGCCTGCTAGAAAACCTAGAAAATCTCCAGCTAAAAAAGCTAGAAAATCGCCTGCTAGAAAACCTAGAAAAGCACCAGCTAAAAAAGCTAGAAAATCGCCTGCCAAGATCAATGAACGTTTTATTACTCTCCGTCGTCGAAAGCAAACCACTTCAACACCCTCTATGGCTGTAACTCCAATCAGTAAGTTACAATGGTCTCCTATCAGTCCTGTGAGTAGTTTGAACTTTAGCTCATCTAGAAATTCATCTAAAAGCTTAAGAAATTCTTCTAGAAGTGGATCAAACAGTTTTAGCACACCTAAAAGTTCATCTAGAAGTTTATCAAGAAGTGGATCAAACAGTTCATCTAGAAGTTCAAGAAGTTTATCAAGAAGTGGACCAAGCAGTTATTCAAGCAGTTATTCAAGCAGTGGGCCAAGCAGTTCATCTAGAAGTGGACCAAGCAGTTATTCAAGCAGTTCGCCAAGTAGTTATTCAACCAGTGGGCCAAGCAGTTATTCAACCAGTGGGTCAAGTAGTTTTAGCACACCTAGGAGTTCATCCAGCAGATCATCTAGTAGATTATCTCCCAGTCCAAGAAGTTCACCAGACACTCCATTGTGCCGTTTTTCACCCCTATCCTTATCTACCTTATCAAGACAGGCTGTCTTGAAACCCCTTTTGAGACATCGTATTCACCTGATGAGACAGGGCCCTATGAATCCAGCTTCAAGACAAGCCTTTGATGCTTTAGTATAAAAGCTGTGAAGAAGTAAAAACAGGTATTATTTGACATAATGGCACCAAAGAGACCACTCCTGCATAAATACGGACATCTGGTTTTGGGTTTAACTCAAGCCCCAGATGGGTTAAGAAGAAAGATGATACATGGAGCATCTAAAGAAATGATTCAATGTGTGTCAGAATGCTGTCAGAATGTTTTAAAAGGCAATGTTGCCTTATCCCCCTCTCAAAAGCAAAGGTTGAAGTCCAAGCGTCAACATCTCCGCACTTTAGCAGATAAAAGAGTATCCATTCAAAAAAAGAAACGTGTGTTGAATCAAAAAGGAGGATTATTTCCATTACTGGCTCTTGCTCCAATCATTGCTAAAGCTGTTGCTGCAGGAGCACTCAGTGGAGGTGTTGCCACACTGGTGAAAAAGCTATGAAGAAAATGGCTATCGACCCGTTCAAAATGCTAGAAGAGATGAATCGATGGAAAACAGAACAACGACCACGTTTACCTCCTCCCCCGCAAGTCAGTCAAACATCCGATTTACAGAAACAAATGGGAGACGTATTACAAAATGAATCGTTGTCTGAATCAGAAAAAGCACAACACTATGGGCAAGTCTTGCAAAAGTTTCAACTGTCTCATCAAAAAGCACGTGAACCGGCTACTCTGGCTGCACCAGTTGCACCGGCTGCACCGGTTGTTCCAGCTGCTCAAGGTGCACAAGGGGCACAAGCGGCTCCTGCTACATTGACGGATCGGATTCTTGAAAGTGTTCCTACTACTATGCGTCGAAAAACTCAGCTTTTATTACACATTCTACAAAATCATCCCCACATGTCATGGAATGATCAAGGGATGTTGGAATACCATGGAAAACCAATACAAGGATCCAACATTATTGATTTGGTCAATGATGTCATACGTCATAGAAAAGGGTCGGAGCCTAGAGGATGGGAACAGTTTTCTAGTGGACTAAGAGATGTCAATGTACCACAAGAAGTGATAGGAAATAAACGGAGATGGTCATGGATGCAAAAAGCAGACGATTCGGAGGAAGATGATGAATTTGATAGTTTTGTTGAGTCTCGTTCACCTTCACGGATGAAAGCAGAACCTATAAGTAAACCTGTCAAACGGATGAAAGCAGAACCTAAGTGGGAAGCCTACTAGACAACATGAACAAAAAGGTAGACAGTCTGTTACATCAGATTTATTATGATCCCCATCATCCGGCTGGTTTTGGTGGGGTAGAACGTCTTACTACAGCAGCTCGAACTCAACTGAAATCCATTACGCCAAGTCAAGTGCGATCCTGGTTGAAGGGACAAAAGACCTATACCCTGCACAAACCTATCCGTAGGGTATTCTCGAGACGGAAAACAATTGTGGGTGGTATTGATCATCAATGGCAAGCTGATTTGGCAGACATGCAATCCTTGGCTCAGTACAACACCCCTTATCGATATTTGTTGTGTGTCATTGACGTGTTTTCAAAATATGCTTGGGTCGTTCCCCTCAAGGATAAAACGGGGCTCACATTGGTGGAAGCGTTTCGCTCTATTCTTAAAACGAGACAACCTAAAGCGTTGCAAACCGATAAAGGAACAGAATTCAAGAATCAAAGGTTTCAACAGTTTTTAGACAAAGTAGGGATTCATTATTTTACGACTGAAAACCCAGAAACTAAGGCTAGTATAGTGGAACGTTTTCAACGGACCTTAAAATCACGCATGTGGAAATACTTTACGCATCATAAAACACGAAGGTATATTCAGGTATTGTCTGATCTCGTGCATGCCTATAATCATCGTGTTCATCGTAGTATACAAATGGCACCCGTATCCGTAAATGAGAATAACGAATCTCAAGTGGCCTTGACCTTGTATGGAAAATCAAGAAAGAAAGCGTCGACGACCCTTCATGTGGGAGATATTGTTCGTATCAATAAAACAAAACGTACATTTGATAAAGGTTATCTACCCAACTGGACCACTGAACTGTTTAAAGTGATCCAAGTCAAAAAGACCTCTCCTGCTACTGTGAAATTGACTGATTTAGACGGAGAACCCATACTGGGTTCGTTTTATTTCTCTGAAGTACAGGTTATAAAAGATGATGCTATCTATGAAATTGAATCAGTGCTCGCCCATCGCCAGAGTAAGGTAGACGGAAGACGAGAAATTAAAGTGCATTGGAAAGGCTATCCTTCGAAATTTGACAGTTGGATTCCCGAATCCCATCTCGTTTGAAGTTTGTTAATAAATACATCATGTCTCAAGCTGATACGGCCAGTGTGGTAGTGACTGCCTCAGAGCAAGCCAAATTGTGTGAACCCAAAAATAAGGTTACTTTTTTTGCACAAATTGTAGTGGCATTTATTATTATTACCGTATCGCTATTTAATTTGTGTTTTCAACGACCCGATCGAGAATTGTGGCTTCTGCTTTTAAGTAGTTCTCTAGGTTATATTCTACCGAATCCCTCCTTGAAATTCAATAAACCTAAATCAACATGAGTTCGTTTTACATCACACTCATGAGTGATAGCTCTATGGATTTATTCCAAGACAATACGCAATGTTGTTTTCGTACCAAACTGACAAAACCCATCCATCTCAATAAACAAGACTGGGAAATTGCCTTAGTGGAAATGATTGTTCCTAGTCAGGTCATTAATGTCACTGATGAAGAGCGACATTTCTGCATTGTCACACACGATCCTGTCCTGGGTAAGGCCTTTGAATCCTTAATTTCCTATTGTACTCTCCCCAATAAAGAAGAAAAAGGTGTACGACTTTGTATTCCTGTAGGAACTTATGTCACACCCCAACATTTGATCGAGACGATTGACTTTACCGTAAAAGATAATCTGGGTAAAATATTTAGACAGAAAGGCCTTCGATTTACCATGGGTTTTTCAGGACAAAGTAAACGCGCAAAACTGGACAGTTCGGATCAACTAGGCATTCAGTTTCATCCTCACATGTTTATTAAACTGGGTGGAGCTCCTGATAGTTCTCCTACCATCTTTTTAAAAGACACTCCGGAACCGTTTCCTCATGGCGTAGATATTAACATGGGTCATAATCATTTGTTTGTTTATTCTGACCTCGCGGCTTATACCTATTTGGGAAACATAGAAGCCCCCATCTTACGTGTAGCTCCATTTGATCCGAGAACGAAAGCAGGAACTAACCCCCATATTCATTTCGAGTTCTTGAATTTACACTATGTACCACTGGCTAAAGCCGACTTTGACACCATCACTATCCATATAAGGGGTGACACTGGCCAGTCTATTCAGTTTATTCATGGGAAGTCTATGGTGAAACTACACCTACGTCAAAGACAATGATACCTACTTACCAAGGTCAACCTCGACAATATGGACACGGACTTGGATCCATGTTTAAGAAAGCCATGAAAAGAATTATACCTTTACTGAATCCATTTGTGAAATCTGGAGTTCGCACCTTGAAAAAAGAAGGACTCCAGCAAGGAAAAGCCGCTATCAAAGATATCTTGACAGGATCAAACGCTAAACAAGTAATACGAAAACGTGGAGCCTCTGTATTAAAAGATGTGGGTGAATCCTTGCTACATGCCGTGGCCAGCCCTAAAAGACGTATAAAGAGCAAACCAGTCAAGAAAAGACCTCATTCGAAACTTCATCATCGCCGAGTTAAGCAGGCCAGACCTCTTGATATTTTCGATTAATCATGATGCAACACGGTTCCTGTGAATGTAGTAAGACAGAGTTGGATGTGTCTGTTGTGCCACCTACCATGACAGCCATGCAAGAAGGTCAATGGACTGAGCATTATCCCATTTCTGCTCTGGACAATAATGCTCCGATTGAATTTGTGATTCCTGCACAGACAGAAAAATGGACAGATCTGAATCAATCTTACCTGTACCTAAAACTCAAAATTATACAGGCAGATGGTACAGACCTAGCGGCCGACAGTGAAATTGCTACCGTCAACAATTTCTTTCACAGCATGTTCTCAAGCATTGATGTGTACCTGAATAATAAACTGATCACCAGCAATGCGGACACGTATGCCTATCGGGCATACATAGAAAATTTACTCTCCTTCACCTCAAGCTGTAAAGACACTCAGCTTCAGGCGCTAGAGTTATGGGGTGAAGACACCCCTGGTCATATGAACACCCACGCACATGACGGGGGTAACCTGGGCTATATTGAGAGACGTGCTCGTGTCCATCAAAGTCGTGTGGTGGAACTATGTGGACGACTTCATTTGGATCTGATGATGCAAGATAAATATTTACCCAATGGTATGGAAATACGCTTAAGACTAAACAAAGCGTCACCTCAATTCTGTCTCATGGGTGCCGCACCGGCTAAAATCAAGTTTCTAGAAGCAGGATTTAATGTAAGAACAGTAGATTTACTGCCAGTGGTAGCCAATCAACTCAATCAACAGATTGCTCAACATAACATGAAAATCCCCATCCGACGAACTGAAGTAAAAACATTTACGATTCCTAACGGTCAACGATCCAAGATTGAAGATCATTTATTTCAAGGTCAATTGCCAAAACGTCTTATCATCGGTATGGTAAGAAATGGAGACATGAATGGAGACATGGCTACCAACCCCTTTGATTTCCGTCATTTTACACTGAATCATCTAGAAGTCAGCATTGACGGAAAAAGTATTCATAACAAAGCGTTTCAACCCAATTTTGAAACGGGAGAAGTTCTAAGATCCTACATGTCACTCTATCAAGCGACAGGAGCTCTTGGTCTCAATCGTTCATTTGGATTGAGCATGAATGATTATCGGAACGGATACACACTCTGGGGGTTGGACTTGACAGCAGATCAAGGTTGCGAGGAAGGTCAACTCCATCCTATAAAAACGGGCAATCTGAGATTGGAATTTCACTTTGGAACAGCACTTACACAAGCCATCAACGTGATTGTATTTGCGGAATACGACAATCAAATTGAAATCAATCAATTCAGAGAAGTGCTTCTAGATTATTAAGATGGAAGACATGGATATTGAACACCTGGAAAAAGGACAAGATTACGAAATGAAGTTATTGGCGTATCCTTGTTGTACAAGTTCAAAGACGGACTTTTTACAAGAGTGCTTGAATCATCACGTCACAGAAGCACTCCAATCTTTAATTTATAATCAAGTGCATAAAGACTGTTATGGTTGTCGAGTGAATCATCCTAGTCAAGTACAACATGTACTCTGCTTATACACGAATACGGAAGAGTGGACAGAACTTTACATTCAAAAAGCGATTCAACGTTTGGACGTGTTCAAGGTCATGGAAAAGTGGTATCCTGAATTAGTGACCTTGACCGATAGTGAAAAAGGAGACGCGTGTCGATTATGGATTCAATTTAAAGAAGAACTCACTCAGAATCAGTTCATAGATCAATGGATCAGTGTTTGGGCTGAACGTGTCAACAGAAATTGGCATTATGGAGACGAATGAACTACAATACCTATTAGATCATTCACCGTTATTAAAACCACTACATGCTCGTGTTTGTGCTAAAGATCAATTACCTTCAGAGAAACCGCATGACGTGAAAGCCTATATTGTGAATACCCATAACGGAAATCAACCTGGAGAACACTGGGTGGCTCTTTATTTAAAAGACAATAAAGCAGTGTATTTTGATTCCTACGGATTACCACCTTTCGAAGAGATTCTAACCTTTGTGAAAAAACATGCCAACAAAACTTATCTGTGGAATGCCATGAGAATACAAGGCGATATGTTACCGGTGTGTGGTGTGTATTGTCTATTCGCTTTGGATTTTATCTCACGTGAATGTGACTTGAACCAGATACTGTTAACCCGATTCAAACCGGACATGTATGGAAAAAATGACACTTATGTGACGCATTGGTTTCAACAATATTATGGTACTTATTACATGCATGCTCAATATGTGAACAAGTGTGGACAAAAGTGTTGTGCTCAACGTAACTCTAGACCAGAAGGTCACAACCGTTTGTATCATAGTATCACACATAGAAATACAACTCTTTATGGTGATCATTAAACAATGTTACTGTTTCATGTTACTGTTACTGTTTTCTTGTTACAAAAATAAAAGTTTAGAAAAACTGAAACTAGGTGTCTGTTGTCTTTTTTCTAAGTTCATAAAAATCAAGCTCCGCACATGCATCGGCGCGTGACGCCATCCAACCCTAGGGTGACGTCATCCAAGCGATATGACGTCATCCAACCACGAGAGTGGGCCATACAATACTTACAATGCCTCATTTCATTCTGAGAACTCAAACACTCAAGATGGAGGCTTTATTCAATGAACTCAAAACAGCAAAACAACTGACTGAAAAACAGAGCAGGGTATGGCGTTCAATCAGTCGCTTAGCGGCTAGCATTGTTAGAAAAAGGGAACGTGATCTTCAATTCATTGGTGAGACTTTGAATACCATTGAAACCAATCGATTTCATCATAGAGAAGAATTATCTCAATTTCGAGATCAAGTCAGAGAAAGGCAGCGAGATGCTCGGGAACGAACGGTGAATAGACAACGGGAACAACAACAAGAAGAAGAGCATTGGCGTATCATCACTACCGCTCAAGTTGAGTACACGGAACAACCACCAGTACCAGAACAGGAATGGTCCTGTGGGGATCCAACATGTAGGCTCTGCTATCCCCCACCAGACTGCCAATGCGAACTATGTACCCAACCAGATCAGTCAGCAAACACGGTTTAAAAAACGACCAACGGTCCTTTTCAGGACCACCAACGGCCCTTTTCAGGGCCACCATGTCTTTTCGAAAGAAAATTCTCTCATTGTCTCAAATGAATATTTAGTCTATACACACACAAAACAATGGTCCCAGAAGTTTCCGAAAATTCAATTCATACTATTTTGGGGTACAACATTGATTTCCAATTTGTCCCCATTTGTCACAATTTTGTTTACTTTGGGGACCCACCTTTTTTTATTTACTCTATATTCTATATGGTCCCAGAAGGCATGGGTCCCAGAAGGCATGGGTCCCAGGGTACCGCCTATTACTACTAACATATTGGTGTTTATGTATGGTAGATGGAAAATAATTCGTCTTGAATCGGATATTCCTAATATTTCCGAATAATTTTCGGACTGGCACGGAAACTGTCGAGTAAATCCGAAAAAATGATAGTTTGTCAACGTTAAGCAAAATAAAATGTAAAATCGTGTTCCGAATTTCGCCGAAAGCTTTGTATAACTATGTATTAGTGTATTTAATAATAATAATAGGTTTTCATACAGGTAATTACACTTTTCGCTCACTGGCTTTACCGTTGCTTTTGCCCAAGGCACTCCAACTTGTTTGTAATTAATATGCGTGGTGTTGTATGTGAATCTTTCATTTTCTTGCAATGTCCGCCTCGTAAATTAATGACCAGAGAGAGAAGAGAAGGGCGATATATGTAGACAATGGTATCATAGGTATAAAATACAGATCCCTCTTCTTCATGACACGAAACTATACTTAAAATATTCCCTGTAGTTTCTTTTAGTAAAATGATGTTAGATATTATGAATGAATTACCAATAATCGCTAGGTACACATCGACAAATCAAACGGAATTTCGAGTATTGATGAATATACACAATTACGCTACGCTGGGGATGAATTGAAATTGCATCGCGCTTCCTTCATTCGAATTTCGACCATTGTGTGCATTGCGGTTCCTTCATTCGAATTTCGACCTTTGTGTGCATTGCGCTTCCTTCAGTAGAATTTCGAGCATTGTGTGCATTGCGTTCGGTGTAAGTTGTGCATTGCGTTCGTACCGATTTTGGAGCAAATTACATGTTTTACATCTCGCTGTTATTCTGTATGTACTATTGTACATCGTTACTAAAAAAATGAAATTTCGGAATGTTTTTATTGCAAATAAAAGTCAGTTTCACTGATAAGAGATCTTTCTAGGTAGAACAAGACCTACTTTACTTTTAACATCCAAAAAGCTAATAATGGGTCTTTATAAATTGTTCAGTATCTTTAGTTCTTGAGTTAAATGCACTAGAATGTAACTGTAATGTAATTAATTACTTTTCTAAAGTAATTGTAATTTAATTAATTACATTTGGGAAAAGGGTGTAATTGTAATGGTAATTGAAGAATCCACCATGTAATTGTAATTTAATTAATAACATTTCAAAGTTCTGAGTTCCTTCGTATGAGTTTTAACGCTGTATTTACAGAAACCAACGTACGTCTTGAAATAAGAATCGAGTTTTGAGTAAAATCAAAACGAAACTCAAGAAACTAAAGTGAGATCTTGTTAACTGAAAAAGGGATACACAATTATTTAGCGAACATAATGCTTGCTTAATCGTTTTGTCATACATATGATCGTATAAAGATATGAACTTAATTAGTCATGAAATAATAATGACTTAATAAAGTACAAGACATTTTTGTCATCATAGATTAGTCGTCCGTTTGCTTCAGGGCACTAAATGTTTATTTTGACCCTCAGAGGTTAACATTGTATATTTATATCATTAATAAAATCTAGAGTTCTGTTTCGACAAATATTATCCCCTGTTATGAACTCTACCAATTTATAATAGTAATAATCGGACCGCTGTCACTTTGTTTAAACTGGTTCCCGTTGACTGCGTCTGTACGAAGGTGCACTGCACCATGGAACAGGAACCAGTTTGCACTTTGTTATTCCATTGAATTAATCAGTGCGGGGAATCATGTGACTTCGACACGCAACATGGCAGAAAAATCATTCGATTAAACCCCTAAACAAGGTATTTCTATCGACTAGCTGTTGTTTAAAGACATTGAACATCTCCTACATAAGTGACCCCAAAAAAGCCAGCGGTCAACTAATGTCTTAATTGTTTTATGACTAATCCTGCCTGACCACTGTCAGATTAGTATCTGTAGTCCAAAAATTGGATCGTAAATTTTATTGTTTTATTGTGATAATTATATCATGGCGAACTGCCTATTGTTTTTTTTCTAACTTTTTTTATAAGCATATAGTTACTGATTAGGTAAACAGAAGTTAGTCTTTCAATGACCCTGTCTGTTTTATACGGAGTACTCATGAAGTACAAATGAATGCTTGTCCATAAGTCGCATGCCTCGTATTCCTGGTTCAATGTTTTTAAAGTGTATGTGTTTGTTTCAACCATGTTAAGTCAACATGATGCCTCCGTTGCCGAGTATGGTCTCTGACTAGTAATCACTAGCCCCTATGGTCTCTGACTAGTAATCACTAGCCCCTATGGTCTCTGACTAGTAATCACTAGCCCCACATCGCTGTGGGTTTGAATCCCAACCAGAACCACATCATAAACTTCACACGATAAAAGGCTGCCCAGCTAGCTTACAGAATATCAGTGGTTCTAGTATGATGTATGCCTTTGGATTCCTCACCGTTTAAGCTGAAGAAGTCGCAAAATAACCCTGACTTAGTGGAAGTTAGCCCGATTGAAAAATTGAAGTCAACAGAAAATGGTGTTGTGACGTTTCTATCACGGATCGACTTGTTTATTGTCCTATATCTAATAAAAATCAACTTTGAGAATACTTTCTAATACATTTGCTGTTATTCTCTAAGAAACACATTCGTATCTACCGAGATGATATGCCTCTGTTGTTCTCTTTACAGTTCTAGAACAGCACATGAATCAAGTTGGTTCGCAGCTGATGGTGTGTCATACGGCACAAACAATAATATGTTAATAATTTCCTATATTGCTTACCATTTACCTATTACCATAATTGGTACAATAGAAGTGCCTGGATCATATCACGTTAGATAAAAGCATTGCGAACCAAAACAGTCCAATGTTTTGTAAGATTGATAGGGTCTCTATTTGGCACATTGCTTTTGATATGAACAAGCAATGAGAACAATTGGTTCGAAATAAATATATTATTAATTATGTTAATGTAACGATATCCCCCAAATATAGTTATGTCTTATAATACAATCGTTATATACATGTAACTTCTCAATATAGTAACTTTTATATGGTAATGTGGGAAACACGGAGCATAATTTTAATATGGGCTTTATTTCTTGGCTATTTTCCCCATCATATACGCCATTTCATTAACTGCAAGTTGTTAGGATGGTCCTGGTTAACTAACCAGCAGTTTATGTCAATATGAAGCGCCCCCACATGGAATTCGAACGTGCCAACGAAACAAAACACATTCCTCTGTACACGGCTACCTTACGTAATGGGTGGAATTTGCGCTGAAACATGATTCAATGTACAAATACCAACTTGCAGAACAGCTGATTCTTATCAACAACAATATCGACACATTAATATCGCCCAAACCAATGAATAGACCGATAAGACAAGGGCGATATAAAACATACTTGTTTACTTTTCGAAACAATTCGGAACAGCTTGTGTAGGCTTGGATGATGCTCCGAGGTCCGGCACAGAAACCCTTTCCCATCGTGTCTCTAAATCTGCTGACAAAACTATGTCAAAAGGCATACAGCAAATGTAGAAAAGGAGCAACACAACCGAAACATATGGACTTTTTTACCGCAATCAACTACGTAGACTTTGATTGTAGTCTTAACATTTTAGTACAAATAGGAATATCAATATCGATTGTATATGAATTTTAGAATGAATGATATGACCTCGACACGGTCCTCAATTTTATTGTCACGTGATAATTCATTATAAAAAGTACCTTATCCCACTGGTATTGGTCATTCGAGTTGTTGTGATTGTACAATCTACAATTATGAAAATCTCACTGGTGTTGCTTGCGTTACTGGTGCTCCAAGTTTCTGATGTTTTTGGTGGGACGTTTGGCCAAGCTATTAAGACTGAAAAAGGTAGGTATTATTTCTTTGATCTTATTTCGATAAGAACTCGAGTTCCATTAGGAAATTTGTTGTTGTATCTTTTGAAATTTTGTCAATTGTAATAATATGTATCTTATTCTGAGTAAATAATATTTGTGCATATAATAAATCAAAGCCATTGCCAACAGATTTTAGTTCATTGTTAGTCTAAAATTTAATGGAAATATAAATGATTGAATAATACTGGAATTTTCGTACCGATTGTAAAATAATTCTTATTTTATGAATTATTTAATAAATAATGCATCATTTAATTTGGATGATTAATGATTAATTTCAGTAAATGGCATAGATGTGGAATATTGCGAATATAAACAGCATAGACTCCTGCCTAAGTCTGTGTTCAAAGATTATGAAAGTTGTGTGATATGTTATTGTAAACACGGTGGACTGACCTGTTCCTCGTAAGTAATTAATGATGTAACTTATCATATTATTTATCTTCTCAGAACTTAAGCATTTTTCCTTCAATTGCTAATAGAAAATTTACTATCAAACCTTGAACATTTTCTTTTGATTACTCATTTATCTACGTTTCTATCAGTTGTGTGTAATAATCAACTTTCTTATCATCAATGCATGTGTTCTATAATAACTCCATGTGTAATACAGATGTGTTCTGTTCTGTTATTCTATAATTCATCGTATACTTTAACATATAGTTGGTCGTAGAATTGATTATATACAGTGCAGCCTCTCCAAAGCAACACCCTTTGGGAGAACAAAATGATACTGTTGTTGTTTAGAGGTTGTTACTCTAGAGAAGTTACATTTATAGTTAAATCATAATTTATACATGTACTACTAGTTGGGAAAATCATTCTATTGCTGAAGGGAGGTTGTTGCTCTAGAGAGTGTCTTTCTGTAGAGGGTATACCCATACTATACTGTACTTCATTATAATATATTTCATACAAAGTGTTATCTACTTTATTGTATAAATAATAATATAATTAAATAAATGGTTTACCATATACATCCTTTCTCATTGATATATATTAGCTAAGAAATTGTTTTATTACTTGAAATTTTGTCATCCCTTGTTTGTAAATATCCTAATTTTAGCTGTGAAAGGTAAATGTCTGAAATGTACAGTTTACATTATCAAGAATTTGAATATAAACATTTGGTATTTATAACAAATTAATGAAATGGAGTTTCAGTCAGCTCATTATTGGTAAACCTTATTTTATGATCTATGAATAAACAAGTGTTAATAGGATTAAACCCGACAGATCTTGACACAATACATGTCATACTAGTATTCAACGGCGTAGCAACATATTGAATAGAAATTTGGGAATTTCCAAATCTAAAAATAGAATCAGGTCAATGTTCGTATTTTTATATGTTCATCTTCTTTTAAGATGAATTACATTACTGTTTATTAAATAATGCATTAAAACGCGATGTGAATGTTTATCAATGTTATCCTCAAAGCCTTATATGGCAATATTGCATTCTGCTAGTGAATATCTCAATGGCTCACTAGTCAATAACTGTATAATAATTTGTGTTCATTTATAAAGCTCTATGTTTCATTCTTGAAACGTGTTTACCTAAATGAAGCTAAAAATAAAACCACGAAAATATGCACGTCACCTATGTTTTAGCATTGTATACCATAATACCACGTGACTTTAAAGACAGGTCACAACTGTTTAAAAAAACACACAAAACAACTATTAACATCAATTACATTTTTTTCTTTCTGTTACAGAATGAACTTCCCGGTTAACGTTCCGGATGACTCGGCTTGTGTCAGTGTTTCAATTGGCTGTAAGAATTTCTGGGTGCTCCGCAACAATAAGAATGAACGTTGTCCAAATAAACTGATTCCTGGAAGCATCTCCGCGGCGGGAAAGTAGAAGATGAATTCCATTCTAAAAGTTAATTATATCCTAATATAGTATTGCAATTATATTTATCAATAGCATAGGTTCGGTTATAGAAGCTTATTTCAACTGCAAGTCATCTTTTAAACGGAAAGTAACATTATATGTTGCATGTACTGATATAATAATAAAAAGTGAATAAGATGTTCTGTCCCGTTTTTTTATGTTTCGTTCTGCTTTGATTACAAAACTGTGATCTTAAGAGAAAAAAAAACGAAAAAAATATACGAACTGAAACCATATTTTTCCGCTCTTAATAATTTATTTTTAAACGGCGCCCGAGTCCTTTGTAAAACACGAATACATTATAAACAAAATCATGAGGTAATCTCCGTGGTCGAGTGGTTATGTTCTCGGACTAGTAAACCTCTGTGAGTTCCAATCCTAACCGGGATCAGACAAATTCCACATGCATGCAAGGACACTGTCCATCTAGCTAATGGAAAGTTAATGGAAGATTGGTGGTCCTACCCGGGTGTACGCCTAAGGTCTTCTTTTAATATTAAAGCTGGAAATGTCGTCAAGTGACTCAATTAAAAATTCTCAACCCCGAACAATATTGTAAGCAATTTTGAGAAAATGTGCTTTGGATTTTCAAAACGTACGTGTAATAATGTTAACAAAAATGACTAACTACCTTCCCAAGATCAAAGTTTGGGCCTCGTGACCGGAAACTAACATTATTTAAGCTTGACCTATGTATATGTTATAATTTTGTATCCATCGAAAACAATTTAAGAAAGGGAGATGATTATGTCAAGTGATTCACTAAAACGGTAACTGTCTTTTATTGGCAAATGTGGGAACAACGATGAAGTCATAGTAACATTGTCATCTATCGCCCATTTTATACATAAATCTTAAAAAGTTAGTAGGTAAAATTGTGTCAGAGTTGTTGCCCTTGTTGAAAAACAAAAAAAAACTGTAGATATTACACGGTGTTTTATGTTTTATTTTCATCAAATTAGATTGATACTGCGTTTTTCATCTTACATTTTAAAGTTACAAACGTTTCTAAACGCTGTCCGCTCCATTCTGGGATATTTTCTTTTTTATTTAAGGATGTAATTCCTTAGAAGCTTGTTGTCAGTCAGACAGAGGTCATTTGATTTCCGGACCATCGATCGTGTTTAAAACGTCAATAAGGAAAGCCAATCAAAAGCAACCGCGTAAGTGCACGTCGACAAACTGTTTAGCGATTGAACGACTGAACATCTTACATACATTTGTAATTTAACAAGTCTTTTCCTTATTGTTCATATTTTTCTCTCTCTCGAACAATATGACGGATGGATCGAAGGTCTCGTGGGAACGCGATGAACTAATAAACAACAGATCGAGGTTTCGAATCTCGGCTCAGTCTTCTAATATATCAGGGACGCTTTTTCAGTGTCTCCATACCAACTATCTAGCCAAGTACTGTGTTCAGAAAATCACAGGAAACGATCGCTCGATGCGTGTTTCGGTACTTTACACCGGGCACGATAAAGAACCAAGAAGAACATTTCGAAATAAGAGTAGGGAAATAAATTCCCAGTTCTCCTGTATCTTCCTTTCCTCTCTAGGGTGGCTCTATTTCCATAGATAGGCCGTAAAACAACATATTAGAATTTACCAACATGACTCACTACACATGTAAGCAATATGTTTCTCGATGCAACAAAAGTGTCAGATTAACCATGTTTTAATTTCATTTATATTTATTAGTTCAGGCTAGGAACAAAATATTATGCCAACGGTTACTTGATAAAGCAAATGAGGATAGTTTTGTCGCAAAACATCTCTTATCAAACCTTTCCTGCGTTAGAGATACGATCCGTCCTTAATTTCATTCGTTCATTGAATTTTGCTGTTAGACACTTAAGGGTCAGCTCAAAGAATTTGTGTTGCTCTGGTGACAGTTGACACTACTTTTCATTCTGGCATTAACTAGTCTTGTTCGTCATTCCACTTTATATCCATCTTTAATATGTGCAAGCAATGAGAACAAATCGCTACCAATACAGAAGACTCACGATATACCTCAAATATAGCTAAGTTTTAAAAATGCAATTGTTATATGCTTATAACTCCTTGATATGTTAAAGTCCCATAATCATATAAATTTATCGCTTGTAATAGTTTCTATTTGTCCTATAACAGAGGAATCCGGGGCGTTTACCTCCCGTGCATACTTTATAGCAAGGAAATATCATTGAAAAAAATACTATTTATAGATAGATAGATAGATAGATACTTTATTTCAGATCCATTAGGCCAACTGGCCCATGAGGACAACATATTTACAAACAAATACATTGATAACATACATGAAAGTATAATATACATGCATAGAACAAAACAAATCTATAAATACACTTCAGGGAGAAGATGTATACATTATCGTATGATAATAGATATCAAATCAAAAATAAATAATGATAATTACATATTATACATAGGAAGAAGTTATATTGAAATAAATCGTTGAATAATTAAATTTGTATCATTTGTTTTTTACATAAAAATGCTTTTTGAACATATATTCCCAATCTTTTAATTACATTTTCATTTTTACTTGTAATCAGTTCTATAAATTTAAACATACATGGTCTTTCCCAAAAATAGTTGCTTATATATTGTTTTCTAAGATTTTTGTATAATGGACATTCTATAATGAAATGAAACTCGTCTTCTAATTTCACACAAAAATTACATTTTCTATCATCAAAAGGTATGCTTCTAGGTTTGTTCCATCTACCAGTTTCTATAGCTAAATAATGTGAACTTAATCTGAGTTTTGAAAAGGCTTCTCTAAATTTTTTAACTGTAATGATATTTAAATATTGTTTGTATTCAAAATTCCCGCATATTTCCCTATAAAAAATTGGCCTTGATGATTTATTTAATCTCATCCTCCAGTTTTGAATAAAAGTGTCCCTTAATCTTTGCTTAACAATAGTAAAGAACTAGGGCTGTCCCGATATAGCTGCGTACCGGAACGTACCGGTACAGTGCTGAACGATATGCGTATCGTATCGGAAGGTCCCGTATCGGCCGTATCGCGGTTTTTTTATTTTATATTAAAAAACTCTTAGAATGTTGAACAACTGAACTAGATTTGCGAATTTACTCTCATATCATCGTCGAAAATGCTTACTCAACTAATTGTCGGGATTCCATACTCTATTTATAGACATTAGCAACGTGAGGTAAAGCTAGACAACGAATTCGATTCGAATATTCAGATTCAAGTTGTCAAGTAGATATTGACTTATAAATTGTATTACGCCACCATGTAATGTTACATAAAAATATGGCAGTATTTTGGTTTGCCGATTAATGAAACAAAGAAGCACGTAGTTGTCAACGCGATGTCAAGTATAGTGGTGGGACTAGCAACCTTAGAACTCATAATTGTGTCTCGTCATCATAACGTCCAAGTTGAAGGTTTCAGAAGTTCATTATTAATTTAGTATTTTTAATCAATTTGACACTCATAACCCTGATTCTTTAAACAATTTTATATGGCTAGGTTCTATTCTTGATATAAGGCCATTTATGGGACAGAGATTAAAACTTGCTTCTGTTATAATAACATTTCTCATAATTATTTAATTTACATAATATCAACTAACATATGTGCATCAAATTGATGACCTTATGTACAAGACAATTTTAGTTTTATACCTTTTTAACAGTTAATTAGGACTTTCTAGCACCAAACAAGTGTGCAGTGTTCCCAAAAACACTAATATTGCAAGGTTTTTCATTACTTTGAAATATTTTTATATCGTATCGTTGATATCGCATATCGCTAGTACCGTATCGCAATACGTATCGTATCACCTGAGATCTGTATCGGGACAGCCCTATAAAGAACGTTTGTTTTTGACCTACACCTTGAAATAACCAGACTTCATAAAAACCTAAAGAGCATAGTAAATCACGCAACAGACTAACCCAGTTTTTAATATTCGGACGCAATTCCAAATCCGTTGTTAGTATATTATAAATTATTTTGATATATTTATTATCTTTCGACTCAAGAATTTTAAACCAGTACTTTATAATTTTTAAAAATCTACCAGTAGCCAATGTTGTACGTCCGAGTTCTCCATAAACAAAATCATTTTGGGTTACTTGTTTGACATTTAATAATGTTTTACAGAATTTCAAATGTACTCGTTCAATTTGTTTTGCAACATTAAAGCCCCAAACTTCAGAGCCATAATTTAAAATAGGTAAAACTAATTTATCAAACAATTCTAGTCTATGTTTTACACCTAGTTCTGAAAATTTAAATAAATACTTATTAATTTTAAAAATAGCCTTTCTAGATTGTCCTGACAAAGTAATTTGTGCTTCATGAAAAGATCCTCCTGGTGTAAAAACAATGCCAAGATATGAAAAAGACTTAACAATTTCAATTTCTTCATTATCATACATGAATCGCAAATTCTTTGGTAACATACCACCTTTTTAAACACCATAACCTTTGTTTTATTAACATTAACCTTTAATTTCCACGTTTCACAATATTCATATACAATATCAAAACCTTTCTGTAAACCAGATGCTGTTTCAGAGAACAATATAATATCATCTGCATATAACATTGCAAAAAGTTTATACATATACATTTCAATACCCGACAGTCCCTTTAAAATCATAGTTTCTTCAATATCATTTAAAAACAGTGAAAACAATAATGGCGATAAACATTCGCCTTGCCTTACACCTAATAGGCATGTAAAATCATTACTAAGGGTATTATTTAATTTTACTCTGGATTTAATTGATTTATACATATTCTTAACAATATTTAACATTTTACCACGTACTCCATAACCAATTAATGTTTTCCATAAATTTGGTCTAACTACATAGTCAAAAGCTTTGCTAAAATCAATAAAACCGCAAAATAATTTTTTATTGTTGTTGATCATATGAGATATAAGTCCATGCAAAACAAAAATATTATCTACAGTGCCCATGTGTTTACGAAAACCAGATTGCGCTTCTATATATACAAAATATTTTTCCGCCCATTTGTCTAATCTGTTACTGAGGACCCGAGTAAATAACTTCCCAAGCGTGCTAAGCAATGTAATACCGCGATAATTATTGACGTTATTAATGTTTCCCTTCTTATGTAATGGAATGATAAAACCTTCTGACCAATCATTTGGGAAGAATCCAGTATTAAACACTTTGTTAAAAATTGAATGTATTGAGTCAATGAGTTGAGATTTACCGTACATAAAAAATTCATTTAACATGTTATCTGGTCCAGCACATTTCCCAGATTTCAGTTGTTTTATAGCAACAAAAATTTCATTAAAATCAATGTCTACATCTAATTCACTAAACATTACTTGAAATTCACTTTCAACATATCTCTGATTGAAATATAAGACATCGTCATCTGCAGTGAAAAATTTATCAGTGGGATAATTAATACTTTCGAAATACTGTTCGTAAATCGATAATGGAATATTAGACTTTTTGATACCTGCGGACTGTTTAAGAAGATTCCAATACTCTTTAGCATTTTTATTCCTGAGCCTTTCTTGATTTAAACTAGAACAGCTGTGTTTTCCCGCAGTCATATTATGCACACGGCATGAAGTGACGTCACGCGCACTATATATTTCAAGTTTACAAAAGCAAAATTCACAGCAAAAGGAGTGTTTTTAGAAGAAAAAGGGCTCGTTTCGTCGGTAATTATTATCTTGGGATGATATCATATATTTTTTATAGCAAAAAGCTAATGGGACTTTAATTTAATGGTAATGTGGGAAACACAGAGCGTACTATGACTCGAGCTTTATTTTCTCGTCATTTTTTGTCATAAATGCCTTTTCGTTACCTGCAAACCAACATTTTATAAGGATGGTTCTGAATACCAGCAGTTTCTGTCAATATGAAGTGCACCCACAAGGAAATCGGACGTACCAACGAAACAAAACACATTCATCTGTTCACTGTTACCATATTTAGAAGTTCAGATGAAACACGATTTAATTAACAAATAAAAAATTGCGTAACAGCTGATACTTATCAAAGAGAACTTCGACACTATCACAACACTATCATAACACTATCATTACGCCCATATAAATGTATAGACCGATACAATACGGATGATGTCAATTATGTTTGTTTGTCATATTTCTTGTCTACTTTTTAAAACGATTAATGTAACAGCATGTGCATGTTTAGATGATGCTGCGAGGTCCGGCACAGAAATCCTTCCAAATCTGATCTCTAAATCTGGTTGCAAAATTATGTCAAAAGGCATCCAGCAAATGTAGCAAAAGAGCAACACAGCCGATACATATCTACTTTTATTCGGCAATCAACTATAAAGATTTTGATTACGGTCCGAACATTTGAATATTAATAGGAATTTCGTTATCGTTTTAATATGAATGTAACAATTAGAATGCGCTTAGTGCAGATGCTTTTTGAAATGAAAGAATATTACTTTTTGTTCCCATGTTTTATGGTTAACACAACTTCACCAATAGTGACAAAAATCGTCTTCGTTAATGTACAGGTGAATGTTGAATAATATGTTGAAATTCGTATATTTCATCGACCTTGAATGTCTTGAAAATTCTCAGCACGGTCCTCAATTTTATTGTCATGTGATTTTTCATTATAAATAGCACCTTATCAGGCAGTTGTTGGTCATTCGTGTTGTTGTGATTGTACAAACTACAACTATGAAAATCTCACTCGTGTTGCTCGCGGTACTGGTGCTCCAAGTTTCTGTTGTTTTTGGTGCGACGTTTCACGATTCTATCAAGACCGAAAATAGTACGTATTCATTTCATTGCTATCATTATCATAAAAAGTCGCGTTCAATTAAGAGATTTATTTGTGTATTTTGGAAGTTTGTTAATTGTAAAGATATATATAAATATATCTCTTATGTTGGGAATCCATGTTTCGTACATGTGATAAATCAAACTCTTTCCAATGATTTTAGTAAATAATACAATCTATAAATAACTGTAAATTTCAATGGGAATATTAATGAGACACTCTTATATCTCCGCATCAATTCAAATAAAACAAAATAATAAGATAATTTTTAAGAAACTGATTAACTATCTGTTTCAGGGTACGGCAGGGCTGGGAAATATTGCGAATATGAAACTATAAAAGTCATGCCCGGGTCTGTGTTCAAAGATTATGGTGCTTGTGTGAAATGTACTTGTAAAACAACCGGACTTAGCTGTGCCTCGTAAGTAATTCACCAAATAAGTCATCATTTAATTCGTCGTATGATTTATCTTGTTGTTCAACAACTAACTACAAGCTTTTTTCAGTATCTCCAAGGTTCATATACCAACTAGCGAGCCCAGTACTGTGTTTAGAAAATCGCAGGAAAAAGGATGAGGCGTGTATCTGTGTTTTACACCGAGCAAGATAAAGAACCAGGAAAAAAACTAATGAAAGTAAGAGTACGTATATAAATGTCTGGTTCTGTTTATCTTCTCAGACTCTCTGTGGCGGCTCTGAAATGACCATAGCTGTCGGAATTGCCGTTAAACAACATACACATAAATGAATATTATATCTTTGATTCATCAAATAAGTTATCTTAAAATTCATCACAATGTTTTTTTTTCAAATAATTTGACATAAATAACATTATATATTGCTCCATACAATTAATGAAAATCATAAAACATTGCATCATACAATTATGATATAATGTATCAAATGATTCATCTTATAATTCCTTACGTAATTTTTATACTATTTGAATATTTACAGAATTGTTTTACAATTAGTGTCAATGTTACTTTTTCTCGTGTAATTTAATTTACAATTTGAAAAATCTCTGCACCACCTATCTATAAGCATTGTACACATGAAACAATTTACCATCATATTACCATATGTTGCGTTTTTGGCCTCAAAGAGAGGTCGCAATGGTTGAAAATAGGAAACACCAATTAATATCAATTATAAAAAAGATGTTATTTCTGTTACAGAATAAACTTCGTAGTCCACGTTCCAGATGACTCAACATGTGTCAGTGTTTCCGTTGGCTGTAAGAATTTCTGGGTCTTCCGAGACAATAATAATCAACGTTGTCCAAAGAAATTGTGGCCTAAAAATGTCTCCATGGTGGGAAAGTAGATGATGAATTTCATTTCTAAAGTTAATTGAGAATAGTACAGCAATCAGAATTATCAATAGCATTGCTTTGATTATAGACACTTATTTTAATTGCAATCATCTTTCGAACGAAAAGAAGCATTTTATGTTGCATGTACTGATATATTAATAAAATATTAATAAAATGTTCTGTTCTGTACTGTTTTGTTCGTAAAACTGTGGTATTTGAGGGAAAACGAGTTACACAAAGAGGGCCGTGATAGCCCTATAATCGATCACCAGAAAAAGTACAATATAATTGCAAAATCAGTTGTCCCGGGGACAGAGTCAGTTGTGACCCCGGGGCCAGGAATTGAACAAAATTGGAAGAGGTCTGCTTGACAACGTTACACACAAAATATCTAGTAAGCTCTAGGTCGTGTTGTTTCAGACAAAAAGATTTTTAAAATTTTCCTATATGAGACCCCATGGTCATAATTTGAACAAACTTGGTAGAGGTCTACTAGACAGTGCTCTAGGCATGTGGTTGAAAAGAAGGTTTTTAAGATTTTTCTATTGGTTTATTGAAATTGGCCTACTGTTTACGAAGGAGATGTTGTTTACACCAATTGTTGACGCTTGGACGGACGGACGACGGACATCACGCGATCACAATAGCTCACCTTGATCTCGAAGGCCCGCCAACTCAAATCGTATTTTTTCGCCCTTGATTATTCTTGTAAACAGCATCTATTATAGGTGACCATTGTGAACAAAATGTATAAATTATTGATAACATTATATGGTGCCTCCATGGTCGAGTGGTTTAAATCCTATTACTAATCACTAACCACTAACCGCTGTGAGTTCGAATCCCAACCGGGATCCAACAAATGTCACATGTATGCAAGAACACTGTCCACCTAGCTAATGAAAGGTGGGCGGTCCTACCCAGGTATACGCCTTCTTTTACCATTAAAGTTGGAAAAGTCGCAAAATAACTCAAAAAATGTCCGACCTTGAACAATTGTAAGCGATTTTCACCAAACGTGTTTTGATACGAATAGTAATGTTAACAAAAATGTATCACTAGACTAAGTATTCACTACCTACCCGAGATTAAAGTTTGGCCTCATGACCGGAAACATGTTTTAAGCTCGGTCTTATGTATAATATTTAATTATAGCGATTATTCATATCCATCGTGATCGAATACATATTATGGAAGGGAGATGATTAATATCAAATT
Organism: Lutraria lutraria; assembly: GCA_964023205.1. Taxonomy (NCBI): domain Eukaryota; kingdom Metazoa; phylum Mollusca; class Bivalvia; order Venerida; family Mactridae; genus Lutraria; species Lutraria lutraria. The sequence goes on along the minus strand of OZ026851.1, from coordinate 15,900,117 downwards.
ATGTTGGCAATATCAAGCAATTACCTCCCTTCATTAAAATGGTACCCGGCGTCATATTTCATGATACAAGATCAGAAAAACAAACAATTAGAGTGCATGAATCAATAACTGGAGGAATCAGAATTTAAAATGTACTTCTAAGGGACTATAAAATGCTTTTAATGTATATGGTTTCCAAACATCAACATTTAAAAGACTAAACTTTGTCTTTTATCGGCCAATATGTTAGTATATTTCATCAACTTCTTGAGCAGGATAAAAATGACGTCATTGTAACATTGTCACTTTTCGTTCATAAGGCTTTTTTCAAAGGTAGGGGAATGGGGCATTTTCCTTAAATTTAGGGAAATTAACGCATACCTATTGTAAATGAGGAAGAAACTACTTTATGTAAGTTGAATTTTAGGGGAAAATTGCATGCCTTTAAAGAACTTCCTGAGGGGAAGACGCCTGTTAACGGCCCCAGCTATAGAAGGATTAAAAGCCCATGCCCTTTTTATCCATAAAAATCTTAGAAGAAAGTATGTTAAAACTTCTGGGAAGATTGAAAACATATCTCCATTTTGATATAACATGATTCTGTCATCTTTGAGATTTAAAGTACATTGTATTGTTTACATGATATACTGCTACATAGCCCGATTGTCCTAGATACTTTAATTTATCATGGCAATTATACATCACACATAATTTAATTTGAACGACTCCATTGTTCTCTTTAGTAGTTACCTACCGGTGTTTACACGTAAACAATAAATGTATGGCCAGAAAATCTTGTTCTTGTGATACCGTACGTAAATAGATGGCAACATTTAAATATAGTATGTGAGATAAAGCCCCATTAGCTTTTTGGATCTTAAAATTAATGCAGGTTTTATTTTACCTAGCAAGATGTCTTATCAGTGAAACTGACTTTTACTTGCAATGAAAACATTTCGAAATTTTCTTTTTTAAGGTATTAAAATAAGAAAAGGCATCTGACAACATTTTTACGAGATGTAGCTAAAGAAAGGCATTATGTAAATATTATTTTAGAGCCAATAAAATATATTTCCTATATTTTACTATAATTTTATCTTTTGTTCTGTATTTCAAAATTCAAAAAGCTAATGGGCCTTTAACACCTAACCATGGGTATTCATTGCCTTGAGAGTTTCAAATTCTAGGAAATATCACTGATGCCTCTCACCAGTCATTTTCAAGGCCCAATCAGTAGGGGACTTGCCAGCAATACCAGTGACTGTCTATTTATTTATCTTGACTCACTAGACATGTACACAATATGTGACCCGATGTCATAAAAATGTGTTACATTATCCATGTTTTAGATTAGTTTATATTTATTGGTAAGGCTTGGACAAACATTTTCTTCACGGTTACTTAGTTAGAAGTCGGGATAGATAGGCCACAAAGCTGTTTATGTTCTCGCCATTCGAAATGGCAGAAGGGCATAACGTGTTAACCTGTCCGTCCGTCCGTCCGTCCGTCCTTCCGTCCGTACAATTTTTGGTTTCCGAGCGATAACTTAAGAAATATTTCATGAATTGATATCATATTTTATATAAAGGTGTATAATAATACAATAAAAGTCATGTAAGATTTCTTGTAAAATCCAAACATTTTCACTCGTCTGGAGTTTTGACCCCTTTTTATACGCTCGTTTGAAAAACGGGTCGTATTATGGGAGCACCCGTGGCGGGCGGGTGGTTTCGTCCACAACGGTGTCCGCTATTTAATTCAAGCAGTTTTATTCGGATCCTCACCAAACTTCATGGAAATGGTTATGGTCATGAGATCTCGGTCAAGTTCGATAACCAGCCCAATTGGCCCAGGCACTTCCGAGTTATGCTCTTTGACGGACGTTTTTTGTGACCTGGCAGTCTTATTGACTTAGCTCTCAGCTCTCAGCATTCGTGTCCTCTGGACACATTTTCTTCTGTTGTTCTACTCATCCCTTTCCTACTTTGGAGATACGATTCGTCCTCATTGTTTATCAGTACTTTGCATTTTGCAGTTGGAAACTTAAGGGTCACCGCCAATAATTAGGATCAGTAACACAAGGTAAACATATTGTAGTATATTTCTGGCCTTACATAACCTTGTTCGTCTGATTAGATAAATGTAGTTTATGCTTCTTAAATCGTCGACATATGGTAAAGGTTAATACTGAATGATTATTAACGGCGAAAAAATGAACATTTTGTTTCTTTGTTTTAGTAGGGTTAATTAACGCTGTTTTTCGACCACATTTCAGATGCTTACGGCGGTCGATGTACCTAACCAGTTTTCTTGGATTGTATTCTAACCAGTATGCACTTACCTTTTCATGAGGAGGTGGCAACAACTTCTTTACAAAGGAGGAAAATCGATATTGTTTGTCAAATTTTCATATAAGGGTATAACCTGTCGCGACCATGATTCGAACCCCGATAGCCTGTTTACAAGTCTAGAGGCCGGAACATTTTGAACGAATTTTTATCATAAACGTGACTTTAGCGTGAACCTAACATGTCGTCTTATGGGCGTCTGGTTTCATCCTTCATTTGGTAATGTTTAAATTTACGTATTTGTTCAACCATATGAAGTCAACATGGCGCCTCCTCGGCCGACTGTTTATGGTATTTGACTATAATCACTGCCCCCCCCCCCCCGTCATCCCCTCATCCCCTCATCGCTGTGGGTTCGAATCTCAACCGCAACAAAGTTTCACATACATAAGGAAGGTATGAGGAAGCTGTCCAGCTAGCTAACAGACGGTTGAGGGTTTTACCCAGGTGTATGCCTGGGGTAGTCTACAACGATAAAGCTGAAAAGGTCGCCAAATAACAAAAATGAAGTCAACAGAAGATAGTATCTTAACAAACCTCTGGGCGACATTATGTTAGATAAAAACTATTTCAAACCAAAACATCCACTTTTTGTAAGATTAATACAATGTACCGCCATTATTTCCGCGTTTGATATGCGCAAGTAATGCGAACGATTCGCTTGAAATATACATAATAATGATAAGCGCACGATATCCCTCAAGCATGGCTAAGGTTTGTAACACAATTAATTATTTCCGTATAAAACCACAATGTGCAATGTATTTCCTTTCATATCGTTGTAGGAAACGCAGCGCGTCGTTTTACGAAAAATCTTCGAATAAAATATAAAAAAAATTATGACGTAACACCGTGTTTAACAATTCTTACTCAATCGTATGGCTTCAACAAACCCACAGTTTTTTTAACAAGAATGGTCTTACTAAGCACCTGCAGTATCTAACTGGATACATGAAGCGCTCCCAAAAGGAACACACCGTTATTGACAATACTTCCCCTGTACACTGTTAGTAATGGTTAGTGTCTAAAATGACTGTTCTTCATGAAATAAGAAACGCTAAGGGAAGCGAGCGTTAGCCCTATTTTCCCACCGTACTCTTAATAAAAGTAGGTCAGACTCTATCTGCTGAAGAGCCAAGACAGTCGTTCTTCATGTAATTAATCGGTACAAATTTCAAGTAACCCCGGCAGCTGATTGGCAGGAAAAATAGGGCAAACACTAAAGACATTTAATGGATAGGCTTTGCACTGAATCATACTTCTTTAAGCAAATTTCAACTTATATATCACCTAATTCTTACCAACATTAATATTACATAAATACAAATTAATAAACCGATTAGATACGAATGATTTGTAAACATGCTGTAGGTCATTGTTTATGCTTACTTATCGCAATTAGAAACAGCTTGTGTATATTTAGATGATGCCCCGAGGTCCGGCATAGAAAACCTTTTCTGCTAAACGTCGAATACCTTTTTGTGGTCATCTACGCTGAGCGATGGACGAACCGTCATCGTTTAGTTTTATATGCAGACAAAACAACGTTAAAAGGCTTTCAGCAAATCTAGGTAGGAAACAACACAACATAAATATATTGATTTTAATATGGCAATCAGCTGTGTAGATTTTGACTATGGTCTTATCTTGTTGATATAAATCCGACTATTATCACTGGTTGTATATGATTGTACCAATAAAAATACGGTCAATGGAGTTCCTTTTTTAAATGAAAGAATTCCTTTTAGTCCTCATTGTATTTTCTTGGTTTTACATGAACACACTCATAGGGACAAAATCTCACCTTAATGACATGACAGTAAATTCATGTCGAACTGCTTAAGGTATAGAAGAGTGAATCCACTAAAATTCCTATTTCTCAGTGTTCGTATTGTCTTAATGTGATAATTTTGTAAACAAACTTTAAAAAAAAGTCTCAGCCCGGTCCTCAATTTCATGTTCGTGTGGAAATTTCGTTCCCTTATAATAAAAGCCTTATTGCATTGTCCGTTGATACTCATGTTGTTGTGATTGTACAAACTACAACAATGAAAATCTCACTGGTGTTGCTTGCGTTACTGGTGCTCCAAATTTCTGATGTTTTTGGTTCGACGTTTGGCCAAACCATTAGTACTGACAAAGGTAGGTATTCATTTCATTTCTATTATTTCCATAACAATCGGTTCCCATTATGAAACTTATTGTTGTATTTTTGAAAGTTTGTTATTTGTAAAGATATTATCTTATGTTGAGAAAAATTGTTTTTGTACCTGTAATAAATCAAAAATTTCCCTGTGGTTTTAGTACGTTGTTACTCTAACTTTTATCAGGAACATTAATGATAGAATGATACTGGAATCTCAACATCATTTTGAAAAGAAAACCGCTAAGTTGATAACTAAAAATGATTGATTAATTATTCATTTCAGTATACGGCAGAACTGTGAAATATTGCGAATATAATCAATTGAAACTCCTACCCAAGTCTGTGTTCAATGATTATGAGGCTTGTGTGCACTGTTATTGTGGAAAAGGCAGACTGAGCTGTGGCTCGTAAGTAATTCACCAAACTATTCTTCATGTCACTATTCTCATAATTTATCTTGTAGTTCATGAAATAATTCATCGTATAATTTATCTTGTAGTTCATCAAATACTTTATCGTTTAATTCATTTTGTAGTTCATCAAATATTTTATCGTTTAATTCATCTTTTAGTTCCTCAAATATTTCATCGTATAATTTATCTTGTAGTTCATCAAATATTTCATCGTATAATTTATCTTGTAGTTCATCAAATATTTCATCGTATAATTTATCTTGTAGTTCATCAAATATTTCATCGTATAATTTATCTTGTAGTTCATCAAATATTTCATCGTATAATTTATCTTGTAGTTCATCAAATAATTCATCGTATAATTTATCTTGTAGTTCATCAAATAATTAATCGTATAATTTATCTTGTAGTTCATCAAATAATTAATCGTATAATTTATCTTGTAGTTCATCAAATAATTAATCGTATAATTTATCTTGTAGTTCATCAAATAATTAATCGTATAATTTATCTTGTAGTTCATCAAATATTTCATCGTATAATTTATCTTGTAGTTCATCAAATATTTCATCGTATAATTTATCTTGTAGTTCATCAAATATTTCATCGTATAATTTATCTTGTAGTTCATCAAATAATTAATCGTATAATTTATCTTGTAGTTCATCAAATATTTCATCGTATAATTTATCTTGTAGTTCATCAAATAATTCATCGTATAATTCATCTTGCAGTTCATCAAATAATTCATCGTATAATTCATCTTGTATTTCATGAAAAATCAAGTAATATATCATATAATTGGTTGCATCATTTATCACACAATTCACCGTATAATTCCTCTTGTTGTTCATCAAATAACTCATTATACAATTCATCGTATGATTCACCACCTAAGTATTTGCCTTGTACATATGAAACATACCATTACTGTACCCGCGTTATTTTTATCCAAACGAGATGTCACAAAAATGGTTGAAATTAGAAAACACCAATTAATATCAATTATAACAAGAACAAGTATAACAAAACGTTATAGGTAGACGAATTACATGAAGCATATTGGTTTCTGTGTTTTGTATGAAGTTGCTTTTTTCTTAAAGGATATTGACTGTATATTTCATTCAATCTTCCATTAAGGAGAGTATAAAATATATACATGTATATGATATGAGTAATACACATTATAATGACTATCATGAGTATTTGACAAATGAATAAATTCATGTATATAGTTCACAAGCACATGGTAATATCATACCCTACATCAATAAAATACAATCAACCCTAAATGTTAACGAATTCACCATAAATCTGAGCACTATCATACAACCACATTGAACTTCAAATAGCCACACAACAACTTATCTAGGCAACGCCTTCATGATTAACTTACCTGTCAACTATTAATTGATTCAATCATCACCATTAGCCAATCAAATGGCCAGGATTAGCCAAACTAGTAATAGACACTACACTATATACTCACAAACAGCTATAATAAACTAATACTCATAAGTATAATTCGTCTAGAAAAAGATGTTATTTCTATTGCAGATTAAGCTTCACAGCCCACGTTCCAGATGACTCGTTATGTATCAGTGTTACTATTGGCTGTAAAAATGTCTGGGTCTTCCGAGACAATAAGAATAAACATTGTCCAAAGAAATTGAGGCCTAAAAATTTCTCCATGGTGGGAAAGTAGAAGATGAATTCCATTTTAAAGTTAATTATACCATAGTATAGCAATCGGATTTATAAATAACACTGCTTTGATTACAGACTCTTATATCAATTGCAAGTCACTTCGAACGAAAAGAAGCATTCTGTGTTGTATGTACTGATGTATGAATAAAATATTAATAAAATGTTCTGTACTGTTCCGTTCTGTTCTGCTCATTAAAAATGTAATATTTGGGTAAAAACGAAATAAAAAACCCGAACTAAAACCCAAAATCATATTTTTCGCTCTTGATTATTTTTTGTAAAGGGTGAACGTGCCCGCTTTGAAACACGGTATAAATCATAATTACAATTATAAGGTACCTCCATGGTCGAGTGGTTCTATTCTCACTAGTATATCACTAATCTCTCACCTCTGTGAGTTCCAATCCCATCCGGGATCAGACAAATTTCACATGTATTCAAGGACACTGTTCACCTAGCTAATGAAGGTTGGTAATTCTACCCTGGTGTACGCATAGGGTCATCTTTTATCGTTAAAGACATTGAACCAGGAATGTGAGGCATGTGACTAAGACCCAGCAGTCCTGTATATTCAACAGTGGGGGTAGGGGCAATAAAACAGACAGGGTCATTGATAGACTAGCTTCTAATTACCTAATCAGTCACTATATGATTGATACATAGCTACATACTGTATAGATACTGATTCGATGTTTAATTAATTTCAAGTTTCAAGTTTTATTGAAGCAAGTCGGCAATACTATTGTCTTTAGCCACATAAATATAAATATACATACATACGAACAATGAAGGTGACAACACATATATAGCATACAAACAAACAGTTTACAAAAAGAAACATTAAGGAACAGTTTCATTATTAGCAAGGATATCGTTCCGTGAACAAAATGTATGTTTTAAATATTTACACAATTTCAGTAATTTTTGTTTGTTTTCAGTGGACATAATATACACAAATTTGTTAAATGACGGCCATGAGATATGACCCAAAAAGGTATTACGGATATCATTATAATTATTACAGCAAAGTAAGAAATGATACTCTGACTCAACAACTCTATCATTACATATTCTACATATTCTTTGATCTCTACTTTTACCGGCATAACGCCCAAATTCAATTCCCAAGGAATGTGAACACAATCTAAAACAAGTTAAACATTTACGAAGTGTATTATCTGACACCAAGTCTAGATATGATTTATATTTAAATGTACATTTATACTTCCGATAGTTCTGTAACTTGTTTACAGTGTCTGACCACTCTTGGATGTATTGATCATATAACCGTTTTTTTTAAGTAGTGGCATATAGTTAACACTGGGATTGGAATCATTTAAAATATACGTATATCCTAGTTTATCAACAGAAATATTCATGCGTGATGCCCAGAGTTTGTAATATTTTGACTCTCTAGATCATTGCACATAGTATAAAAAGGAAATGCAACATTTGTCTTAATTTTTAACATATATTTTAGTGATCGTGCTTTACTTAAGATAGAGAGTGGAAAGCGTCCGAGCTCACCATATACAGCAAAATTAGTTTGTTTACGAACACCTAGAACATATTGGCAAAATTTGATATGTAGCGGGTCGATTACTTTATAACCATATGCACCTCATACTTCAGATCCACACAACAATACATACAGGAGCAAGCAAAGAGTCAAACATGTACAATTTTGTTTTTATATCTAATTTAACTGAATGATTATTTGTCAAAATTTCATATAAGGGTATAACCTGTCGCGACCGTGATTCGAACCCTGATAGCCTGTTTACAAGTCTAGAGGCCGGAACATTTTGAACGACTTTTTATCATTAACATGACTTTAATGTGAACCTAACATGTCGTCTTATGGGCGTCTGGTTTCTTCCTCTATTTGGTAATGTTTAAGTTTATATATTTATTTCAATCATATGAAGTCAACATGGTGCCTCCTCGGCCGACTGTGTATGGTTGGTATTTGACTATAATCACTCCCCCCCCCCCCCCCCATCCCCTCATCGCTGTGGGTTCGAATCTCAACCGCAAAATTTCACATACATAAGGAAGGTATGAGGAAGCTGTCCAGCTAGCTTACAGATGGTTGAGGGTTTTACCCAGGTGTATGCTTGGGGTAGTCTCCAACGATAAAGCTGAAAAGGTCGCCAAATAACAAAAATGAAGTCAACAGAAGATAGTATCTTAAGAAGCCTCTGGGGAACATTATGTTAGATAAAAACTATTGCAAACCAAAACATCCACTTTTTGTAAAATTAATACCGACATTATTTCCGCGTTTGATATGCGCAAGTAATGCGAACGATTCACTTGAAATAAATATAATCATGATAAGCGCACGATATCCCTCAAGCATGGCTGAGGTTTGTAACGCAATTAATTATTTCCGTATAAAACCACAATATACAATGTATTTCCTTTCATATTGTTGTAGGAAACGCAGCGCGTCGTTCAAACCTTTACAAAGAATCTTCGAATAATATTGACTTAGTTTTTAATAATTTTCCTCCCCCATAAATGTTTTTGGCTAAGCATCGCAAAGAAAACTGGAGCATATACACACGATATGTATACATAATAAAAAAAATTATGACGTAACACCGTGTTTAACAATTCTTACTCGGTCGTATGGTTTCAACAAACCAACAGTTTGCTGCGAGCTCGACATAGTCGCAACAACGGCGGTTGCGTGTCTGTACCTTAGGTAGTTAGTTAGTTAGTGAGTGAGTTTGTGTGTCGGTCCGGATCCTTGTCCGGGCTGTATCTCCCTTATGCATCGACACTTTTTAAATAACCTGGCATAATTGTTAAACACCGTGAGACGGTGTGCAGTGCGCAAAATCCTGGTCTCTAGATCAAAGGTCAAGGTCACACTTAGAGATCAAACGTCAAAAATGAGCATTATAGACCTCGTCCGGGCTGTATCTCCCTTATGCATAGAAACTTTTTAAGATAACTTGGCATAATTGTTAAACACCATGAGACGGTGTGCAGTGCATAAGATCAAAGTCTTTAGCTCAAAGGTCAAGGTCACACTAAGAGGTCAAACATAAGAAATAATCATTATACACCTTTTCAGGGCTGTGTCTCCCTTATGCATTGAATTATTTGAAAATGACTTGCCATAATACAATAGATTACACATTTGGTCAAATATATTTTCCTTGTCAGGGCTGTGACTTCTGTTTGCATTCAAGGATTTTGAAATAAATTGGTATAAAAATTTACTCCAATGAAATGATGTGTCATGAATATCACCCGTACTTGTAGTTCAGAGGTCAAGATCACAAGCTGGCTAAACAGGGGCTCGACATGTTGCCCTTGGGCTTCTAGTTAACAAGAATGGTCTTAATAAGTTACCTGCAGTATCTAACTGTATACACGAAGCGCTCTCAGAAGTAATGGTTAGTGTCTAAAATTACTGTTCTACATGGAATTAGACACGCTAAGGGAAGCGAGCGTTAGCCCTATTTTTTCCATCGTACTCTTAATAAAAGTAGGTCAGACTATATCTGCTGAAGAGCCCAGACAGTCGGCTTCATGAAATTAATCGGTACAAATTTCAAGTAACCCCGGCAGCTGATTGGCAGGAAAAATAGGGCAAACACTAAAGACATTTAAGGGTGATCACTCGTGAAATCGAAATTTTTTATTGTAACAAGGATGTTTCGATTCTTATTTAATTTTGAAGAATAACATGTTGTCATTCAGTTTTTAGTATGGAAAGTATATGTCCATGATTTAACTTTTTCGTAAAATTACTTTTTAGTGATATACCCCAAATCGGTAATTTTCCTAATAATGGTTTTGAAAAAGGGGTGTGGGTAGATAAATAACCAAATATTTCAGTAAATATTAACCAAATCACTTAGAAAATGTACTGGTTGTATCACAGCCTGAATGAGGAAGAAACTTAAAGCATTAAATGTCCACTTTATGCATTTTTCTTGACTGTGTACTGTTTCAAACACTGAGTTATTTACCAAATTAAGATCTATAAAATGGCTAAAAAATAAGGGGTTATGAATAATGTTTATACCTTTTTTACGTATTGAAGGAGTAACAAGGATTTTAAATGACATTGATAATGCTGAAGTAGGTTAAACACCAATTAAAAATATGACATGAAAAGCACATGTCCATGTTCATATAAGAAAGTTATCATGTGAAATGTTAGGTCTCTAAGCTTGGAAATTTCCTTAGTTAATGACCTCTTTCAAGACAAAACCACTGCATGTTGTATAAATAACCACATATGCATAATCAGAAACAATATTTGATGGACTTGTATGAACTTTGGATGAATATTTTTAAACGGATATGTGTTCATAATGCTAAACTTGATGAAAACTTACCCCACCCACCCTTTTACAACAGCAAATATTTCAATATGAACGTTAAAAAGAAATAAACAATGTTTTTTACAATTTTTAAGAACAATACATTTGCAAACCAGGTTATATAAATGTATTAATACAATATTTAACAACCTTTAACTGATAAATACTGAACGGCATGTGGTTGTTGTATATATACAGAGAAACTAAATTGACTGCCGTAATCTGGTCGGATGTCGTAAAAGCAGTAAAAATTCGCGATATAGAAAATGCCACTTTGAAATTATTTATGCATTTGAATAACATTGTTGACTACATTAGATGATAAAAAATACAATAATTTCAACGTGAAATTTTACGACATTTAGCTAGACTGCTTTGTATCACAAAAGCTCATGAGTGATCACCCTTAATGGATAGGCTTTTCACTGAAAAATACTTCTATTGGCAAATTTCAACTTACATATCACCTAATTCTTACCAACATTAATATTACACAACTATAAATTAATAATCCGATTAGATACGAATGATTTGTAAACATGTTGGAGGTCATTGTTTATGCTTACTTATCGCAATTAGAAACAGCTTGTGTATATTTAGATGATGCCCCGAGGTCCGGCATAGAAAACCTTTTCTGCCAAACGTCGAATACCTTTTTGTGGTCATCTTCGCTGAGCGATGGACGAACCGCCATCATTTAGTTTTATATGCAGACAAAACAACATTAAAAGGCTTTCAGTAAATCTATGTAGGAAACAACACAACATAAATATATTGATTTTAATATGGCAATCAGCTGTGTAGATTTTGACTATGGTTATCATGTTGATATAAGTCGGACTATGTTTGTATATGATTGTACCAATAAAAATACGGTCAATGGAGTTCCTTTTTTAAATGAAAGACTTCCTCTATGTCCTCATTGTATTTTATTGGTTTTACGTGAACTTACTGAAAGGGACAAAATGCCGCCTTAATGATATAATTAATACATGTCCAACTGTCCAAGGTATAGAAGAGTGGATCAACTAAAATTACTATTTCTCAGTGTTCGTATTGTCTTAATGTGATAATTTTGTAAACAAACTTTAAAAAAAAGTCTCAGCCCGGTCCTCAATTTCATGTTCGTGTGGTAATTCCGTTCCCTTATAATAATAGCCTTATTGCATTGTACGTTGATACTCGTGTTGTTGTGATTGTACAAACTACAACAATGAAAATCTCACTGGTGTTGCTTGCGTTACTGGTGCTCCAAATTTCTGATGTTTTTGGTGCGACGTTTCGCGATACCATCAGGACTGACAAAGGTAGGTATTCATTTCATTTCTATTATTTCCATAAAAATCGGCTCCCATTATGAAACTTATTGTTGTATTTTTGAAAGTTTGTTATTTATAAAGATATTATCTTATGTTGAGAAAAATTGTTTTGTACCTGTAATAAATCAAAATCTTCCCAGTGGTTTTAGTACGTTGTTACTCTAACTTTTATCAGGAACATTAATGATTGAATGATACAGGAATCTCAACATCATTTTGAAAAGAAAACCGCTAAGTTGATAACTATAAATAGTTGATTAATTATTCATTTCAGTATACGGCAGAACTGTGAAATATTGCGAATATAATAAAGTAAAACTCCTACCCAAGTCTGTGTTCAAGGATTATGAGGCTTGTGTAAAATGTTATTGTACAAAAGGCGGACTGAGCTGTGCCTCGTAAGTAATTCACCAAATTATTCTTCATGTCACTAATCTCATAATTTATCTTGTACTTCATGAAATAATTCATCGTATAATTTATCTTGTAGTTCATGAAATAATTCATCGTATAATTTATCTTGTAGTTCATCCAATACATCATCGTATAATTTATCTTGTAGTTCATCCAATACATCATCGTATAATTTATCTTGTAGTTCATGAAAAATTTCATCGTATAATTTATCTTGTAGTTCATGAAATAATTCATCGTATAATTTATCTTGTAGTTCATCCAATACATCATCGTATAATTTATCTTGTAGTTCATGAAATAATTCATCGTATAATTTATCTTGTAGTTCATGAAATAATTCATCGTATAATTTATCTTGTAGTTCATCCAATACATCATCGTATAATTTATCTTGTAGTTCATGAAAAATTTCATCGTATAATTTATCTTGTAGTTCATGAAATAATTCATCGTATACTTTATCTTGTAGTTCATCCAATACATCATCGTATAATTTATCTTGTAGTTCATGAAATAATGCATCGTATAATTTATCTTGTAGTTCATCCAATAATTCATCGTATAATTTATCTTGTAGTTCATCCAATACATCATCGTATAATTTATCTTGGAGTTCATCCAATATTTCATCGTTTAATTTACCTTGTAGTTCATCAAATATTTCATCGTATAATTTATCTTGTAGTTCATCCAATATTTTTTCGTATAATTTATCTTGTAGTTCATCAAATATTTCATCGTATAATTTATCTTGTAGTTCATCAAATATACCATCGTATAATGTATCTTGTAGTTCATCAAATATTCCATCCATAAATTTATCTTGTTGTTCATCAAATAATTCATTATACAATTCATCGGATGATTCACCACCTAAGTATTTGCCTTGTACATATAGAACATACCATTACTGTACCCGCGTTATTTTATCCAAACGAGATGTCACAGAAATGGTTGAAACCAGAAAACACCAATTAATATCAATTATAAAAAATATGTTATTTCTGTTCCAGATTAAGCTTCACAGTCTACGTTCCAGATGACTCGTTATGTATGAGTGTTACTATTGGCTGTAAAAATGTCTGGGTCTTCCGAGACAATAAGAATAAACGTTGTCCAAAGAAATTGTGGCCTAAAAATGTCTCCATGGTGGGAAAGTAGAAGATAAATTCCATTTTTAAAGTTAATTATACCATAGTATAGCAATCGGATTTATAAATAACATTGCTTAGATTACAGACCCTTATATCATTGCTAGTCACTTCGAACAAAAGGAAGTATTCTGTGTTGTATGAACTGATGTATGAATAAAATATTAATAAAATGTTCTGTTCTGTTCCGTTCTGTTCTGCTCATTAAAAACGTAATATTTGGGTAAAAAAAACGAAATAAATAAACCCGAACTAAAATCTAAAATCATATTTTTCGCTCTTGATTATTTTTTGTAAAGGGTGAACGTGTCCGCTTTGAAACACGGTATAAATCATATTAAATCATTCCTGTGACGTCATCCTTTTGTTCTCACTGTCCAATAATTTTACGAATGGATCGCTCTCAATGGACAGCTGTCCGTTATTTTTCGTAATATTGGAGTGTAGTCGACATATTGGACTGCAACTCAAATCTGGACACTAAAAACGACGCATGCGTAAGATTATCGAATGCTGTAATGATCTGAAAATAAACATATCTTACGAGTCTTGTCAAGGACTTGTATAGAAGTCCATGGTCTTTTTTAATTTTTTAATGAAAATGCAGCAGTACTGTATCATAGTACAATGTACTCGTATTTATAAGCAGGCTGTACTATAAACTGCCCGATTAGCTCAGTTTGCAGAGCATCTGATTGCAAGAAGTAGGTCGCGGATTCGAGCCCCGCATCGGGTACATAAATTTCCTCTTCCTATTACCTTTGGTGCCATGAATGTGAGACCAACCTTGGAATACTACACTGAGGGTGAAGCAAAGATTGGGTTAGTCAAACTTGTCTGATTGTCGTGATAAATTAATTTGAATTAAACAGTAGGATGAATGTAGCAGTACTGTACATTATACTTGTTTTTATGAATTGGCTGTAATATTGTTAACCCGATAAGCTCAGTTGGTAGAGGTTTCTGACTTGCAAGCAGGAGATTGCGGGGCTTAACCCGCACCGGTTGCATTATATTCCGCTTATTGTGTACAACAAAAATATATATGAAGAATCAATTGATCAAATTTCATAATACTCATTATGAGCAAATTTTCAATACAATTCATACCTTAAAATATTACAAATCAAATCAAACGAAAGTGTTACACGGATATCCTACATAAACAGTTTTTTTCCTATTCACATCTTCCACATTGTTCCACGCTGTTTTACAAACCCACTCCCAACAAACGAATACATAGGAATGACACGGCTTGAGTCGATGCGAACAGGTTTGAATAAAATGTACATTATCCGTGCTTCCCGTGCAGTGTGATTGAAAGAGTTGATTTAAAGGTACTACCGTAACGGCTTTTAAGCAGTTAAATTCACACGCTATTTATCTGGTCATAATAATGCAAGAAAAATGAATCCTAAAGCCAATAGCCTTCTTTAGTGACTTTTAATGAGTAAAGTGTATTGACGGATGCCTGTAAAAATGATAAATTGTCATGGTCAATAAATTGTGTAATCCTATCGAAATGATTTAAGTTACATATAAACCTAAAACTGCCCATTATGTAAAATATTGGAGTGTATTCGGCGCTACGCGCCTCAAACACTCCAATATTTTACATAATGGACAGTTTTCGGCTTATATCTATCACATAACAATTATAAGGTACCTCCATGGTCGAGTGGTTCTATTCTCACTAGTATATCACTAATCTCTCACCTCTGTGAGATCCAATCCCATCCGGGATCAGACAAAGTTCACATGTATTCAAGGACACTGTCCACCTAGCTAATGAAGGTTGGTTCACATGTATTCAAGGACACTGTCCACCTAGCTAATGAAGGTTGGTTCACATGTATTCAAGGACACTGTCCACCTAGCTAATGAAGGTTGGTTCACATGTATTCAAGGACACTGTCCACCTAGCTAATGAAGGTTGGTTCACATGTATTCAAGGACACTGTCCACCTAGCTAATGAAGGTTGGTTCACATGTATTCAAGGACACTGTCCACCTAGCTAATGAAGGTTGGTTCACATGTATTCAAGGACACTGTCCACCTAGCTAATGAAGGTTGGTTCACATGTATTCAAGGACACTGTCCACCTAGCTAATGAAGGTTGGTTCACATGCATTCAAGGACACTGTCCACCAAGCTAATGAAGGTTGGTTCACATGCATTCAAGGACACTGTCCACCTAGCTAATGAAGGTTGGTTCACATGTATTCAAGGACACTGTCCACCTAGCTAATGAAGGTTGGTTCACATGTATTCAAGGACACTGTCCACCAAGCTAATGAAGGTTGGTTCACATGCATCCAAGGACACTGTCCACCTAGCTAATGAAGGTTGGTTCACATGCATTCAAGATCACTGTCCACCAAGCTAATGAAGGTTGGTTCACATGTATTCAAGGACACTGTCCACCTAGCTAATGAAGGTTGGTTCACATGCATCCAAGGACACTGTCCACCTAGCTAATGAAGGTTGGTAATTCTACCCTGGTGTACGCATAGGGTCTTCTTTTATCGTTAAAGACATTGAACCAAGAATGGGAGGCATGTGACTAAGACCCAGCAGTCCTGTATTATATTCAGCAGTGGGGGTGTGGTGGGGGCGGGGCAATAAAACAGACAGGGTCATTGATAGTCTAGCTTCTAATTACATGATCAGTCACTATATGGCTGATACTTAGGTACATACTGCATAGATACTTAAATTGATTCAATGTTTAAAGTCCCATAATCATATATATTTATCGGTCGTTATGGTTTCTGTTTGTCCTATAACAGAGGAATCCGGGGCGTTTTCCTTGCGTGCATAATTTATAGCAAGAAGAAATCTTTCCGAAACCAATATCGTATTGTTTTCAATATCATTGAAATAAATACTATTTATAGAACTGCTGTGTTTTACCGCAGTCAAGTTATCAGCAATTGTTTTTTTTTGCATATATTTTTCTATAGCAAAAAGCTAATGAGACTTTAAGGTTTTCAATATACGCATATGATGTTAAAAACACATGACTAACTTCTTACCGAAGTTTGGCCTCGTCATCAGAAACCAACATTTTTTAGCTCTGCCTTATGTACAATGTTTAATGCAAATTAAAGAGGGAGAGAAATAATGTCAATAAATGTTAACACTATAAAGCGGTTATTTCCCTTCACTAAAATGGTACCCGGAGTCATATTTCATTATACGAGATCAGAAAACAAACAATTAGAGTTCATTAATCAATAATTGGATGATTCGGAGATTAAAATACACACCCAAAGTGCCATAAAATAGATTATTTAGTTTCTAAACATTTACATTAAAAAAATAATGAACTCGTACTTCTTTTCTCGGCAATCGATCAACTTCTCGTGTGGGAACAAAAAAAACGATGTCATAAATTGTTTAGTTTAAACATTATTCCTTTGAAATTATTTGGTCAACTTTTTTGTCAGAGTTTTTGCCCTTGATTTTCATTGTTAATTTCTGTATATATTGCACGATGATCTTTGTTTTTTATTCATCAAATTAGATTGATACTGCGTTTCCGCATCTTTAGATCGTGAGTGATTTTTTCTTTAACCTGTATGAAAATGGGCTACTTCCGTATACTTAAATGCCAATTCAAAGCGACAATAACTCAGGTTTGCCATTTATTTTAAGAATTCCTCGGAAAATCGTTTTCTTTCATGGAAAACTTATAAAGTCAAAAACGTTTCCAAACGCTTTCCGCTCCATTCTGAGATCTATAGTATAATATTTATTTTGAATTTAGGGATGTAATACCTTACAAGTTTGTTGTCAGTCAGAGGCACGATTTTCTGACATAGGTCATATGATTTACCGACCATCGAACGCCACTAAAGAGAATAATCTTAACCAAAGACATCGCGTTAGCGCACATCGACAAACCGTTTGGTAATTGAACGATTGTACATCCTACATAATTTAACCATGATTGTGCTCCTAACTGTTAGATCCTCTCTCTCTCTTTCTCTCTCTCTCTCTCTCTCTCTCATCAAGAGAGATTGCACGGAGGTCCCAAGGTAACGCGCTTAGCTAATGAGCAAAATGTCAGGATTTTGATTCTCGGCTCCGTCTGTCGATATATCAGGGACGCCTTTTAAGTGTCCCCATTCCAACTACTGAGTGAAGGACTGTGTTTAGAAAATAACATGTAGGAAATGGGCGAGGTGTGTGCTTTACACCGGGCATGATAAAGAACCAGATAGAACAATTCGAAAATAAGAGTAGTAGTAAGATATGAATGCCCGGTTATCCTGTATCTTCTCTTCTCTCTCTCTCTCTCTCTCTCACTCTCACTCTCTCTCTCTCTGGGCGGCTCTGAAATGAACATAGATGTCGAATGGGCTGTTTAAGAACAGACATCTGCATGTCACACATATGTTGCTCGATGTAACCTGAAAGTGTCAGATTATCTACGTATTAGTTTGATTCATTATTATTCGTTCAGGCTAGGGACAAAACATTTTTATGCAAACGGTAAAGTTACTTGATAATAAAAGCAAATTAGTGTAGGTTTATCGCAAAACTTCTCTTTTGTACTTTTCTAATCACACTTTTCTAATCTACATTGGAGATACGATCCGTCGTCAATTTCATTCGTACATCGAATGTTGCTGTTGAAAATGTATGGTCGTCGCCAAAAATTGGGGTTGCTATAAGGGGTTAACTGTTTTTATTCTGGCCTTAATAAGCCTTATTTATCTGATTGGATAGATGTAGTTTATGGTTCTTACTAGGCCTGTGGATCGTCGGGTAAGTGGCGATCCGATCCAATCCACGATTCAACACTTGCGATCCACAAATCGAATCACGAATCTTTTGATATCAAGTAACCCATCAAAAACTTCAACATTGCAGTCCTGAAGACAGCTAAATATCATTTTCTTTTAGGAATAATGAAGTAAATCAATATAAATTGTTTTCTATGGCTTCAATTTATACGTACTCCAAATTAATGGATTTACCAGCATCATTTTCTGGTTTGAGCTGGTGACCCAGTATTTAAATATCTGATTGGACCTCTTGGCAAACAAAGTAGCCTATGATGAGACAATATATATTGAGAGAAAAGGGAACACACTTTATGTTAGAAAACAAGATCGGGAACCACGAATCTCAGTAATGACGATTATTCGTACTCGATTTTTCAATTTGATTCGTGATTACCCGAGTACTCGGATACTCGCCACAGCCCTAGTTCTTACATAATCGACATATGGTTAAGGTTACATAATGAACAACTGCAGTGAATAAAATGAACGTTTTGAACGACTTTGCATCATGAAATGTTTTTTACCGAGAACTCAATCTAAATACTGTCGTCTTAATTCGGCCTTTATTTTGTACATGTATATTTGAAGTCTATGTTTTGTTTCAACCATTTAATAGTTAGCCCTAGTGGGCTAGAGGCTTTGGTCTCTGACTAGCAATCACTAACCTCCCACCGCTCTGGGGTCGATTCCCGGTCGAAACAAACTTTCGCATGTGAGGAAGCTATCCATGTAGCTTGCGGAAGCTCTATGGAACTGTTTACCTTCGTCAGGTCTCTCGCCACCGTTAAGCCGGAAAAAGTCGTAGGTGGCCCTGGCTTTTGCTGCGGTGTTAAGCCCCTGTAAAATGTGATCAACATAATAAAGTCATGTCACTTCACTCATGTGTTGACTAGTAAGTAGTAACTTGGCCTAAATTTAATTGAAATCACCATTTATAATACTTTCTAGTTTCTAGTACAGTAAATATCTAAGAAACACCTTCATAACTATTGACATGATCCCTTACCGTCCTAGAAAAGCGCCTCAGTGTCATGTCGAGTAACACAGCTGTGTTGTATGGTACTAACAGTATGAGAATCATTTCAGATATTGCAAACTATCTCCCTAGTGCTTATACTTTGCATATTATAGGCAAATAAGCGCATGATTGACATTATGTTAGATACCACCATTGAAATCCAAAACATCCCACTTTTTGTAAGATTATTACGTTCTCTATGTCCGCATTTGACACGTGCAAGTAATGAGAACAATTCGCTAAAAAAATGTTGATATAATTATTATTAGCTCACGATATCCCTCAAGCATAATTTAAAGTTTTAAAATGCAATTGTTATATATATGTACATCAACTCCTCGATACATGCATATTTATTTTCATAGTAATGTGGGAAACGCGCAGTATAATTTAAACTGGGCTTTATTATTATTACATTTTTCTCCACCGTAAATGTTTTTTCGTTAGCTTTTTGGTAACTCAATGATAGTTCAGCTTCCCTTGGCCGTCACTCGCTGTATGGCGCGCATGAATTTTCTATGCAGACCAAAGTACTACGTTTATCTATATCCGCCATGCAATTCTTAAGCTAGTTCCCGTTTCATGGTGCTGTGCAAATCCAGTTAATTTCAGTACTGTTTAGGGATGGCCCGGAATAGCTTCCAGCGATTTCTGTATGTCAGTATGGAGCACTTCTATGAGTAACGTACCTGCGGGAATATCCTCTGTACACAGTTACCTTATCTAATGGTTGGAATCTGCGCTGACACATGCTTCATAGAGCAAATACCAATTTGCAGAACAGCTGATTCTTATCAACAAGAATATTGACACTATCATAACGCCCATACAAATGTAAATACCGATACAATGTGGATGATTATAAAACATATTTGTTGGTCATACGTCTTGTTTACTTTTCGAAACAATTCGAAACAGCTTGTGCATGTTTAGATGATGCTCCGAGGTCCGGCACTCGACAACCCTTCCCCATTTGATCTCTAAATCTGCTGGTAAAACTATGCCAAGAGACATCCAGCAAATGGAGAAAAGGAGCAACACAGCCTAAACAAATTGACTGTCATAATGTAATCGACTATGTAACTTTTGATTATGGTCTTAACAGTTTGGTACATATTGGAATATATTTACCATTTGTATATGTAATGGTTAATACAGTTACTGTTACATGTTGGAATGAAAGAATATCACTATTTGTCCGTTAACATTCAGTGACCAAAAGTGACAAAAATCGTCTTATTCATGTCCAACTAGTTGAGATATAAACTAATGTTGAATAATATATTGGAATTTCTTAACAACCATAAATGTCTTTAGGTAACAACTTTATGCCAAAAACTACATTAAAAGATTCTCAATACGGTCCTCAATTTCGTCATGTGATAATTCATTATAAAAAGTACCTTATCGCACTGGTATTGGTCATTCGAGTTGTTGTGATTGTACAAACTACAATTATGAAAATCTCACTGGTGTTGCTCGCGTTACTGGTGCTCCAAGTTTCTGATGTTTATGGTGCGACGTTTGGTGAAGCTATCAAGACTGAAAATGGTAGGTCTTCATACAGTCTTATGATAAATAACTCTATTTCATTGATAACTGGGCTTTCATTAGGAAGTTTATTGGACAAGTGTATTATTGAAATTTTCTTAATTGTAATGCTATATATCTAGAATTTGAGAAAAATGTATTTATTACACTGCTACTCAACATTTTATGGGGAATATTCATGATTGAATAACACTTGAATATCTGTGTCAATTGGAATGAAATGCTATTTTGATAATTAATTTAATTTAATTGATTAATAAGGTCTTTGTTTTTACTTCTGTCATTTCGATAAGAAATCAGCTTCTGTTAAGAAATTCATTTTGCGTACTGTTTGAAACTTTGTTAATTATAAAGATATGCAATTTATCTTATGATATTTGTCTTGATAAAAACTTTTTGTACACATACTAGTAGATCAAAGTCATTCCAAATATATCTTAATACAATGTTACTATAATCTTTATCAATTGGAGAATGCTGCAATGATTAATTGACATTTAACAACATTAATTTCAGTTTATGGTAAACCTGTAAATTATTGCGAGTATGGAAAACTAAAAGTCCTGCCGAATTCGATGTTCAAAGATTATGAAGCATGTATGAAATGTTTATGTACGAGTAATGGACTGAAGTGTGACTCGTACGTAATGTATCATATAATTTATCATATTACTGATAATGTATCATATAATTTATCATATTACTGATATTGTATCATATAATTCATCATATTACTGATAATGTATCATATAATTTATCATATTACTGATAATTTATCATATAATTAATTATATGACTAATAATTTATCATATAATTTACTATATGACTAATAATTTATCATATAATTCATCATATGATCATAATTATCATATTCTTTTTCATTTGACTAATAATTTATCATATAATTTATTATATGGCTAATAATTTATCATATTCTTTTTCATTTGACTAATAATTTATCATATAATTTATTATATGACTAATAATTTATCATATAATTTACTATATGACTAATAATTTATCATATAATTCATCATATGATCATAATTATCATATTCTTTTTCATTTGACTAATAATTTATCATATAATTCATCATATGATCATAATTCATCATATTCTTTTTCATTTGACTAATAATTTATCATATAATTTATTATATGGCTAATAATTTATCATATAATTTATCATATGACTGATAGTTTATCATATAATTTATCATACCATAATATAATTCCCTATATAATCCTGATTTTATTATACGTATGATTAGAATATTTACGAATTCACACTGGGACTTTATTTATTACAAAAATTGTGTCAGTGTTATCTTTCTTGCCATTAAATATAAAAATAAAATCTGCACGTCACGTATATTTTAGCATTTTACACATGAAACATGTCATCATTGTACCACTTTACAGCGGTTTTGACCTCAAAGAAAGGGCACAGTGGTTAAAAATAGAAAATAACAATTAATTTCAGTTACTAGTATACAAAGATGTTATTTCTATTACAGAATAAACCCCGTAGTCACCGTTCCAGAGGACTCGATATGTGTCAGTGTTTCGATTGGCTGTAAGAATATCTGGGTCCTCCGCGACAATAATAATGCACGTTGTCCAAAGAAATTGATGCCTGACACCATCGCCGTGGCGGGAAAGTAGATGATGAATTCCATTTCTAAAGTTAATTTACAGCGTCATACAATTTTTGTTGATCAAAGCTTTCATTAGTAGGACATTTGTAAGTCATTTTGAAAAAGAAACATTCTGTTCTACATGAACAGATACATTAATAAAATGTCTTTTCTGTTAAAAACATGAAGTCTTTGTACAAATATCAAATAAAATATCCGAACATAAAGTGTATTTTTCGTATATCATTTTATATCAATACGGTATATCATTATGATGTCCTTTGGAAAGTACCGTACAGATTATTTATAAAATGACGAGGGCCGCCGTGGTCGAGTGTTCTGGGGTCTGATTAGTATAATCCCTAGCTACTCGCCCCTGTGAGCGAGAATCCCACCCCGCAGACCGAGCCGATTTCACATGCTTGCAAGGAAACTTTCAAGCTAGCTTACAGAAAGTCGATGATGCTACCCTGGTGTGAACCTGGGGCTCTCTCCTACCACTTAAGCTGGAAAAGTCGTCAAATAAATAACCCAGGCTGCTGTAGCGATGTTTTTACCCCAGAGAAAAAACAACTATATGAAATAATGAAATATTATATTTCTTCAAAATGTGTTGCTTATTATTTACTGTATTGAAAGGTATTTAGATTGGTTAGACTACAGCCCAGGTGAACCGGAGTTAATTCCAAAGAAAAAAAAGGAAAGAGGGCGGCTGTTATACATTAACAAAGGTTAAGGTAGAAAACTTAATTAAGGAGAAAAAAGATGTGCTTTACAAATCATGCTTCACTGGTAGTGAAAGATGGAAAAATGGTTAATCGCATTAGTGTACATTGTAGTTAGATCTTTCAGTACAGATTACGACATGCAAAATAATTCAACTCCTACAAAATGTTACAAGGACAAAATAAATACAGTATGACCTCTCCAGAGCGGCCCCCTGTAGAGCAAAAACCTCTCTATAACAACACCTACAAAATTTCCCAAGTTGATATTTACTGTAAATATAGCCTTTATAGGGCAACAACCTCTAAACAACGGCCAATATTTGAAGCTTCCACAGGGTGTTGCTCTACAGAGGCTGTAACATGTAACCACACAGTTAACTTGCAGATAATTACCAGACCACTAACTTACACTGTACGCGGCTTCAATTGATCTAATGGGTTCATATCACCAATGGTATTGAACAAGAAGAATGCCACATTTTTCACGAACTTCCAACACCAGTCACAATAATATTGTAGGAATTTATAAATGCATGTCTGGCTTCAGATAAAGTCATCATTGCGAACATCTGTGAAGTTTTACAAGCGATCCAAGGCAAATTTAAAAGGGGAGATGAAAAACTGAGACAAAGAAATCGAGGCAAGAGATGGCAATATACCGGTACATTAACCGTACTTATTTTATATCGGTAATGTTTTTTTTTTAAACATCACATAGCCTGATGTTAAAACCACCGGACTTGTACTGGTTGATATTTTCGGCATTGTGTATAACTATACACGAGCGCAAAGCAACACGCGTCGCCTTAAAGAAAGGCATGAGTTACTTGTTAACAACGATCACTCATTAGCTCACAATAAGTTAATATACCAAATATGTATATCCGTGAAACGTCTGAGCATGCGCATAGGCGATATTCTGTCTCTCCTTCTTTTGAACTTTGGTGACCTTTGGTCACATGGTGGATATGCATGTAAATGTCTAATCAACCAAAAATCAGCCCGTGGTTATTATATTTCAGAACGTGCTCAAATCTCACGTTTTGCCTGTTAGCGTTTCTTACTTCACGAAAAAAAAATGTTGATACTAATCCGGCGGTATTCATAGGCGCTTGGTTTCACGTTTTTGTCCGTTTCTGTCGATCTTTCACAATTCACCGCTCTATATATATATTACTACAAGGTATTGCAGCCGCCATGTTTTAAAGCAACAGAAGTAAGTTGACTGGTTTTCAATTTTCGTATAAATACATCGGTTCCCGCGTTGTACTATAGCGCATGCTGAAACAGCGGGAACCAGTATTTTGGCGGAGATTATGAAGCGAATTAACGGTGACATTTGCGATTTTTTTAATGTGTTACCTGTACTAGGCTGTCAAAGAATTACACGATTATGTCCATTTATGAATAAATATTTTGCAAGCAGCCGCTTATTACACTAAATCCAACAAAATACCAAAGCCCGTTTGTTTACATATAACCGTAAGGGCACAAACACAGTCCTATTATACACGCATGTTTACATAATATTGACTCCCGTCGATGATCTTTTCTAACACTAGATCTAATTTTACTTATTCCAACACACAACAATACCAATGCACGTTTGTTTACATAATCGTAAGGGTCGAAACACAATTCTATTAATTTACATATTTTTGGTTCCCGCTGTTTCAGCGTTCGCTATAGTACAACGCGGGAACCGATGTATTTATACGAAAATTGAAAACCAGTCAACCTACTTCCGTTGCTTTAAAACATGGCGGCTGCAATACCTTGTAGTAATATATATAGAGAGTGGTGAATGACAGAAACGGACAAAAACGTGAAACCAAGCGCCTATGGCGGTATTCCGTTAGAACAATTTGTAAATAAGCTTTTTTAGCCTAAAGACATAAAATTATTTGGCCTCATGACCGTATTGCCAATGAGGGATATAATAGAGAGGTTGCAATTTATGTGATTATATTCCTCACTAACTGGTGATGTTCGCAATCGGGAAAGCGGCTTTGCTTATAATGACATGATTGACCGAGCTTCTGGTGTATAAATTTAGTAGGGTAAACATACTGCAACCACGAGTTGTCGTTATTGCTTATATCCAAACTGGAACCGAAATTATAACATTTTTATGCGTACCTACGAATATAAAGATAGATCGAGTATTTCGGACATTTCGAGTACCCATTGCAGCCCAAAATGTATCGCATTCATAACCTTTTATACTTATTAATGAAATCACCTCCTAACATACAGGAATTATTATTAAGCTGAATTCACCTTGTACATAAAAGCACAACATCCCGGCGTTTCTTTGAAGAACTATATTAACCCTTACATAACTCGAATCAGACTGTGATTGTCGTATTAACACATTATACACATGACTGTTTCAAGGATGTTTCTAGTACTAATCGTATTAAAGTCTTATTTGCATAAACACTGATGGCAAGAACAGCTTGTGTATGAGTGAGTTGTGGTGTTATCCCGAGGTCCGGCTTGGATAATTTTCTATTTTTGTTTCTTGCTTATCTTCAAATTAATAATATTCATGATTTCATTGACCATGACATTGCTCATGTTAGAAAGTATGAACGCAAGCACGTGCACACCGGAGTTCATATTCCCGACTCAATACTCACAAACAACACCGGGGCACGTATAACTGCATATAAAGTACAATTATTAAACACACCCCTTCTCGAAAAAACGCTCACTTATTTACCAAAACTGTGTTTTATTGTGATTTTTGTGTATTTTTTCTGAGTTAAAGTTGGTTTTTGTGGGTCTAAGTGAGTTTAAGTTGTTGTTTTTTCTTGGTGAAACTGTGTTTTTAGTGTGTCTTTTCTCTATGAAGTGGGTTTTCATGAGTTTTTTTCTTGTATAAGTGTGTTTTTTGTGTCAAAAGTGCGTCTTTTCTGTATGTTGCATACATTTGCAATTGGAATAAAATATTACACGTGTTTATCCTTATTGCATTTTTAAAATCTTAAATTGAAAATGGTTAGAGATTGAAATCAGAATCCGACAGATTTTATCTTTTAACTTTTCTTTCCTAGTCTCAAAAGTGTACGAGTCGTATTGCAACAGCGTATTACCTCGACATTCCATTATATTTCTTGCAATGAAATTACACCAGGCGAACCCCAATATGGTCCTCAAATTGTTCGCCCAGAGCTATATATGTATATATATTTGAGTATAGGGTATAAATATCAATATTGTTTCCATACCATTATTATTAGTTACCTTATCTCTTACGTGTGCACAACTAGGTGTTTCTACAACCATGAATATTTCAGTGTTGTCGTTGGCACTACTCGTGCTCCATATTTCTGTTGTCTTTGGTGCAGTATCTTTCACTCCAATAACGAAGGAACGGGGTAAGTCGGTATTTTCTTTTACATATTTGAACATTTAATTTTGATTTATTGGTGTAATTTAGGAAAAGTGGCCATGGTATCTTTAATGTGTGTTGTTTCCTTATCAAATTGAATGTAATTAAACATTTAAATGAAGCAAACAGTTATAAAATTACAATTCAATAGACTAACATTTTTTTTAAATATTCGCAAAATTCCTTACATTTAAGCGACACACTTGAAATTCTAGATCGATAGGTGAACTAGTGGAATTATAATAGTATTCAGTTATTATTATCTACTTTGTTGGTCACCACAGTCAGCAGGTAGGATTGCAAGGTGGTACAGTGCCTAGTTAAATGTTAGACGAACTGCTGATATTAAATAAGATGCCTTGTAGTTATACAAATTGACCTAAAGATGAAATCCTGTTTTCACGCACAGTTAAACTTCAGTAGTGTTTTTCTATAACAAATTTAAAAAATGTTTAAAAAGTTTTTTTTGTGGTATTCCAAATCATTGAGTCTATTGTTTTTACAGTTTGTCTATACATATTATGTACTCGTACATGTGCAAACTTCAAATATTGGGCAACCTTTGACTTTTATGAAAGATTTCTTAATGAAGGGGTTACTTCAGATGTACCTAGTACGAAATTAAAAGATACCATTCCCGTTCTATACATAACGTGATGTCACTACGTTTGTCTAACACATCCATCCCCGTTCTATACATAACGTGATGTCACTACGTTTGTCTAACACATCCATCCCCGTTCTATACATAACGTGATGTCACTACGTTTGTCTAACACATCCATCCCCGTTCTATACATAACGTGATGTCACTACGTTTGTCTAACACATCCATCCCCGTTCTATACATAACGTGATGTCACTACGTTTGTCTAACACATCCATCCCCGTTCTATACATAACGTGATGTCACTACGTTTGTCTAACACATCCATCCCCGTTCTATACATAACGTGATGTCACTACGTTTGTCTAACACATCCATCCCCGTTCTATACATAACGTGATGTCACTACGTTTGTCTAACACATCCATCCCAATTCTATACATAACGTGATGTCACTACGTTTGTCTAACACATCCATCCCCGTTCTATACATAACGTGATGTCACTACGTTTGTCTAACACATCCATCCCCGTTCTATACATAACGTGATGTCACTACGTTTGTCTAACACATCCATCCCCGTTCTATACATAACGTGATGTCACTACGTTTGTCTAACACATCCATCCCCGTTCTATACATAACGTGATGTCACTACGTTTGTCTAACACATCCATCCCCGTTCTATACATAACGTGACGTCACTACGTTTGTCTAACACATTAACCTTCCTCTGTTTGGTAAAGGGGCTTGAAGAAAATGCATGTATTTAAGATTGAAGCGGTTATAATCTAAAAACATTTGAACTTCAGTATATGGAAAATTGGTGAGATACTGTGAGTATAATGATCTGAAATTGTTGCCAAGGTCCAAGATTAAGAACTACGAGTCCTGTGAGAAATGTCGTTGTAAGAGGAAGGGCCTGGACTGCGCAACGTGAGTGATTATATACTAGTATACATATTTCACTTATTCAGCTTCTTGGATAATGTACATATTCATTGCGTGCTGTTGTTGTTGTCAATGTACAGTTTTCAGTATGTTTTGTGTAGATTTTGTGTGTGTCGTGTTTATATGTTGTGTTCCTATTTTGGTTGGTATGTGCCATGCTGATGAGTGTCAGTGATCTTTGGGTAGTCCTTTACAAAATTGCTAAAAGAATGGCATTCCGTGCAGAAATTTGGTTTCCATGTCAGTCAAACGGAAAAAACCCTTAAAAGCCTTCTTACCTTAAACCACATGGCATATTTGGCATGAAGCACCATCTAGCGACCCTCTAACAAAGTTGCTAAAATAATGTCCCTGGGTTCGAAGTTATCGTCAGGGGTCACGTGTTTTATATAGATTTATATAAGAAAACATATAAAATCTTCTTGTTTAAAAGCACAATGTCTATAGTTTAGATATTTAACATGGTGCAACTTGATGTCCATGCGACCATTATTGAACTTTGCCCAAGGGTCACATGTTTTACTTGGATTTAAAATATAAACAAAATATTCTATTATGAAAGCACTTTAGAGCTTAGATACTTTGCATTGAACACCATCTAGAGACCCTCTAAAAAATTGATTCAATAATATATTTTGGGTCAAAATTATCCCGACTCAGGGGTCGCATGTTGCCTTATTTCTCAATGCTTTGGTGTTTGGTATTCATGGAGATATTATGTCGTTGTTGGTGTTTTTTTTAATAATCTATTTCTGTGAAATGGTTGAACCTTACTGTACGCCTTAGGTCATGTAGAGACATTAAATCGCAGTGAAGAAATAGTGCCGTGGTACCACAACGCTTTAATATTTATATTTGAAAGTTTGACGAAATATAAACATGCAAAGAGTCCATAACAGGTTCTTTATCTAGCTTGGGTCAATGCTGCAGCGGCTGTTTCTTTGCACATGTACACATCAACATAAGAGGTCGGTATTTCAGTCAATGGATACACCTTTGGTATTTATGTTTATAGCTAGTTGTTGATGCCATTTGTCAGATCATAGAAGTAAAATGTTTAATAAATTGTTGAGTTTACATGAAAAGAGTTAAATATAAATATAATATAAGTCAGTGTCACGTGATGTGGAGTTATTTTAAACATTTGAATATTCTTTTAGATTACCCGGAGCTTTCCGAATTAACGTACCAAGTGACTCAAAGTGTGTCAGTATTTTAATTGGATGTAAACCACGCTGGGTCCGCCGTGATGACAATAACAAGAAATGTCCAAAGGGTTTGATTCCAACGCAAATATCCATGGTAGGAAAATAGACTAAGAAGAAAGTTGAAGGAAAAAGCAGACGATTATTGTAATGATTTGTCTTCATAACAAATAAAAATAATGGTCTGTCAGAATCGACTTTGTTGTATTTGTTTTGTTGTTTGCTTCGTTTATCCGTGATGAAAAAAGAATGAATGCCGGAGCATCGAATGGTGATAATTCCTAACACTATCAGAAGAGAAGGGTTGTGGTGATTTACGAGGAGCCCGTAAAGGGATCGCTCGCATAGAGTGGTGTGTTTCATTTTGCCACGTTTATTTGGGTGATTTAGATATAAAATTGCGTAGAAATCACAACAAATACGGTAGTACAATGTACAGAACAACCTCTCCAGAGCCACCCTCTGTAGAGCAACAACCTCTCTATAACAAGACCTTCAAAATTTTCCTAAGCTGATATTTACTATAAGTTTAACCTCTGTAGAACAACAACCTCTCTATAACAACACCTTCAAAATTTCCCTAAGCTGATATTTACTATAAATGAACCTCTGTAGAGCAACAACCTCTGAAAAACGGTCAATATTTGCAGCTCCGACAGGGTGTTGCTCTACAGAGGTTGTACTGTACAATGTTATAGTGAATTCCTGGGTCCGAGGTGTCGGTCTTCGATCTCAATTCTAATGTACTGTTTTTTAATGTGTCTTAGCTAATTATGATCAGACAATACTGATATTACTGATACATTAATCTGATGGCATACATATAATTTACATGAACATGTATGTACACTCAAGGCCAGAGCTAACGCATCACTTAATATATGTAATGTCATTTGAGTATCCGTGGACGGATTGCGATCACATTTGGAATAATGAAAGATAATTCAACACATCATACCTGTCTAGTAGAACTTTCTTTTCAATCGATCAACAAATAAATGTAAAACATAACTAATGAAAATATCACAGTGAAAGTAAAATTTACAAAACCTCGTGATTCTAAAACGAACGATTTCAAAAGTCACCATCACATCCACATCACATAATGCCGTGACTGGGGCATCTACGTACAGTGTATAAGTACATGTACAAGATGATGTGCGGTGTTCAAATATACAAGAGAAAAGGATGAAGACAAAGACTATAGCAATTACATGACTGCCTAATGACAAGGCCTCAATGCTGACTGATGTGGCCTGTTGATGTGGTAGCATGTTCGATCCACAGTCGAATCGCCGAGGGAACGAAGGAGAACTTCATAGCTGTTAATATCAATATGTTATCTATCATATTGAAATACTGAGGTGGAAGTATGAAAAACCAGTCGGACTGAATGTGGTCGCTATAACGGGGATGATTTTAATATTGAAGTGGTCGCTATGTAAAGGTTTTATTGTATCGAGTACACGATGTTTTGGATTCTAGATGTTGTTTTTCTGAACAACAGTTCTTTAATAAAGACAATGAACAGTACCCCACCCCCCTAAAAAGCCACTGGAGGTCTTATTTCTATACATATACACGCCCTTTTCTGCATTAACGCCGTTAAGTATTAAAAGTGTACGATATCCGTTTATGATCATTGTGACTTGAAGTCATTGAGTAGATCATTAAAATGGTCGCCTTTATATAAGTACACTTCTTAACTCTTAAATATTTACGCAAATTGTCAAGTAAAGTCAATTCATTACAATTTTGGTTTTGTTTCAATTCTATTTTGAGAGTATTTCCGTGTAATCACCACGCTTCTATGAGTACACTGTAATATTGTCGTGAGATATCGCCACGTAACCACGTATAAATACAAAAATACAATCCGTTGTAACATGATATAATTGTTTATATCGAGGGCTCAGCGGAACACTGTCGTAACTTGTTCTTATTTCAATATGAGTTACAACTCTGTTGCGCGTTAACCGCTCTTTGTCATGTTTGTTATACGAACATGTTTAATTATGAAATAATGTAATCCAGTTTTGTTATGTATTTATAAGTGTATTTAAGTGTTCACCATATACACACAAAAGTACAATCATGTCATAAAATTATATAAAGAGCTTGAACAGTATCATAATTGCATCTATTAAGGTAAAAACGTAATGTTTTGTACGCGTTGGTTTAAACTTAATATTGCTGTAATTATACAAATACACAACAGTCAAACATGTCCTAGATGGCACCTCTGTTTAGCAATCACCATTATCCATCATTACCACCACCACTGCTGTGGCTGCTGCTGCTGCTGATGATGATGATGATGATAATACAACGACAAAGACTGTTGTGGTGATGATTACAATCAAGTATAATTACGATATTATCTGCAATACTGGCAACACATCATTTAAACTATATACGGAAGACCATCTCAAAAGTATACGTGCATACATATCTAGCGTGGACAGCTTACGTAAGCTCTATACATGTACATTGTAAACAACAAATATAGCTCATATAGTGATCTGTAAGCGTTGTCTACAAACAATACACTGTACGTTATACACAGCGTAAGATATGCCTTTTCGACGTAACGTCATGTTACGCTGCCAGGAACGATTAACGTGCGATTGGTCTGAACGCTCGATATATCTAATGAAACTAGTCAAGATTGATTTTCACGACAAAAAACTAAGTAATTATTCAGCAGACCGTCCTGTCACTCCTATCAAATAGTTACTGATACTTCATGAACTATTCATGAATTATGCCAGAATAGTTCAAGAAAAAATCATGACTTTATTCATTCCTTTCGAATGGGCTGAGTGACTCGATAATCTATTTTTAACAATTAATTCTAGTCAATAGAAATACACGTACTATTCAGAATAAGAAAACGGTGTTTATATTGCGTTGCAATCGGAACTCCTCGGCGTTTGTCTATAGAAAATTAATTAAATCCCCAACGAAAATGAATGATTCCGCAGTATATATACCTTATACCCTAATATATTAAAGTGATTGGTCATTTCAGACCGGTGTCTTTATTTCCTCTTTATATCAAGGGCTTATTGTGTGTGTGCAGTACAACTTGTCCAGAACGATCCTAAAGGGTGTTCCCAGTTCCTTTGGAGAGGTTGCACCGTATATAAGTCAACTTAATTAAGATAAATAGCCTTAAAAATGAACCAAACCACAAGAACAGCTAATGATGGTACATACTGCAACAGATTCTAAATACCAAAAAATGTACTTGTATACAACATTGTAAATTCGACAATTTGTAACACAGATCCGGCCAGGAGTTTACATGTACATCCTATTTGTTTATCAACAAAAAAACGTGATTCGATGTGGTTCTGAACGGGGCTATAATTCCACGCAGGTTTTTACCCCCCTACCAGGTTTTCGTAAAACGAAAAGCTAAAACATTTTTATGACGTCACATGAAGACCAGCATGCACTGTGTATACCGTATTTATTTATGATTGTGCGTCTTTAAAGCCCCTTTAGCTTTTTACTATAGAAAAATATATGCAGAAAACAAGCAATTGCTGATATTATCCCAAGATAATAATTACCGACGAAACGAATTTCTTCTAAAAATACTCATTTCGCTGTGAATTTTGCTTTTGTAAACTTGAAATATATAGTGCGCGTGACGTCACTTCATGCTGTGAGCATAATATGACTGCGGTAAAACACAGCTGTTCTATAATTTTTTTTTCAATGATATTGAAAAAAAATACGATAATGGTTTCGGAAACATTTTTTCTTACTATAAAGTATGCATGGGAGGAAAACACCCCGGATTCCTCTGTTATATGACAAATAGAAACTATTACGACCGATAAATTTATAAGTTTATGTGACTTAAAGACATAGAACCATTGACTGAAGAATGCCAATCATATCTATAAAATATGCTTTCTCTTCTTTGATTCGTACTTCATTTGGAAAAGAAGGCAGTTTAAAACATAATGCGTAATGCACGTGTTTATCATTAACATTGTTTCTGATTAGATTTAAATTGACCTAAACGAATGAACGCAAGAACGAACAGTCAAAATACAAGTGTACGGGCCTTACTCTTATTCGCTTCGGGTTTAATGAATTACTTTTATAAAACTTACAATCATCAGTTAAAACTACATGTACATCGTCGTAACAATTACATAATTGCTCTGAAAATACTGTTTTCAACATGTCTATATTTTGGATTGTGTTTCTGCTTGGACAAGCTTCAGTCGTCCTCGGGGCCACGTTTTCAAGTAGAATTAAGACGGAGACAGGTTTGAACTTTCTTGTCATTGTTACTGCTATGATGTTTCATTTTTGCTATTTTTTAACCAACAGAGATTCAACATTACATTAAAAATCATACGACTGAGTGTTGTAATGTACATTATCTTTGTAGTTTTTTCGCTTCTTAATTAAGAATCTTCTTACACTAATTACTTTAAGTTATTATAAGGTATATAGGATAGGGTACGATTATGTTAAGTATTTTATTGATTGTAACTCTCAATTCAATTTTTATGGTGTCTTTAGGGAGGGATGTTCACAAAGTTTGCGAAAAAAAGTTCTCATTTCTTTGCATAATCATGCATACAGGAATGATGCATATAAAAATGATGTATTAATACATAAAGGCGTAATATTCATAAAAGTGTAAATTATAAAAATCAATCAGGCAAAAATATGTTAAGATGGGTATCAGGACGGGAAAGAATTTCGGTTAAGATAGGTATCAGGATGGGAGACAATTTCAGTTAAGATAGGTATCAGGATGGGATACAATTTCAGTTAAGATAGGTATCAGGATGGGAGACAATTTCAGTTAAGATAGGTATTAGGATGGGAGAGAATTTCAGTTAAGATACGTATCAGGATGGGAGAGAATTTCAGTTAAGATAGGTATCAGGATGTGAGACAATTTCAGTTAAGATAGGTATCAGGATGGGAGACAATTTCGGTTAAGATAGGTATCAGGATGGGAGAGAATTTCGGTTAAGATGGGTATCAGGATGGGAGAGAATTTCAGTTAAGATAGGTATCAGGATGGGAGAGAATTTCGGTTAAGATAGGTATCAGGATGGGAGAGAATTTCAGTTAAGATAGGTATCAGGATGGGAGACAATTTCAGTTAAGATAGGTATCAGGATGGGAGAGAATTTCGGTTAAGATACATTTTTGTAGGTATCAGGATGGGAGACAATTTCGGTTAAGATAGGTATCAGGATGAGACAGGTTTTGAACATGTGAGTTATTATAGAAAGCATATACCAAATGTACATTGTTAATCATTATGATTGTACAGCTATATAACACACAATATACCGACTGTTGTATAATGGCCATGTATAGATCGGATTATAGAGGTTTACGGATTAGAGAGGTTTACGGATTAGAGAGGTTTACGGACTAGAGAGGTTTTCGGATTAGAGAAGACTTATCATTAGAGAGGTAAACTGAAAAGAGAGAATTTCAGATTATTAGAGAGTTATGTTATTGATTTTCAGTGCACGGCAAAGTTGTGAAATTTTGTGAAGTTAAAGGCTTGAGGATGTTGCCGCCATCGACCTTCATTGATTATGACAGGTGCAATAATTGCACGTGTACCGACACTGGACTAGGTTGCCAGACGTAAGTTCAATGTGATCCTTTTTCATTATTCTTATGCATCGATAGATATTGTTTTTGGTCTGTCTATTCTGGCTTTCTGACTGGTTTGGCTGTCTGTCCGCCTGTATGTCTGTCAGTTTGTGTGTACCAAACTTTAATCTTGCCTATAAAACCAAAACACTTCCTTCTACAATCATCAAACTTCATATGTTTGTTCCTCAAGACAACATCTACAAGATCTTAAGGTCAGTAGTCAAAGGTCACTCGGAGATGGCTTTGTTTTTTAAATACACATCTTGTTCATTTTTCCTTTCAAATAATGGTACAGGACAGAGGACTGCGTGGTTGTTTGGTCGAGAGGTAATCATCCCTGACTTTTAGTCACTAACCTCTCTTCGCTATGAGTTTAAATCCGACCCGAGGAAAACTTTCACGTAAGCAAACTGTCAGGCCAGCTTGTGAAAGGTAGATGATTCTAACAAGGGTTACGTCATGGGTCTCCCCAACCGTTAAAATTAGAAAGTCACTTACTTAATGACCCTAGCAGCTGATTGCATGCTCGCTTAAGGCCACAATAACTACAGCAAAGGGAAGTATTCTTACAGATTTAAAGAAATGTACTGAATATACTTGAACATTTGGTTAGCGAGCGCGATGTGAATAACTGTCGTCATGTTATGTTTGTAGATTGTCAACCGCCTTTCGTGTCACTGCAATTGGAAAATCAAGTTGCGTTAGTGTTTTGATTGGATGCAAGAATGTCTGGGTTCGAAAAAATAACAGGAACCAGGCGTGTCCAAGTTGGTTGATTCCTACTGAAATAGCCATGTCTGGAAAGTAGATGTTCACCTAGACTTCATTCAAGATACAGTACGTCCTATCAAGAGAGGGTCGCTCAACAACCTCCCTTCAGCAACAGCGTGATTTTCCCACTGCACTATTTAGCTATAAATTTAACCTCTCTAGAGCAACAACCGAACTTCGCTACTTTCAAAGGATGCTGCTTTGGATAGGTTGCACTGTATATGTAGTCTATTACTTTTTTATTCCACGAACTTTAACAAACTTATGCTTCTGTTCATATCTTTTTGCTCTAATTGTAAAAAGATGTTTCTTGTTGCCTATTATATATTATTCAATCGATCAGTTTCTTCTAAATTTTAAACAACTTTATGATACTGTCTGTTATCTTTTTTTGGTTTACTGATATACTAAATTCGTTGTTGTAACATTTTTAGATAGTGTAAGTCGTCTTCTATAAATCACAAAGTGTGTCAGATTTTGAACAGTCAGTTGCGAATATTTAATGGTTTTAATCAGCTCACGGGCACTGTCCCTTTGAAGTAATTTATGCAATCATGAATCTTTCTTGAACCTTGAACTATTCTTGCATAATTCATGTTCTTGAAGTATGAATAACTACATGAATTTAACGGGAGAAGCATCCTCTGCAATACACAGTAACATATTTTAATTGGTTCTTCAAGTTGCTCTAAATTTCGTCTACAGCAAAATGACAGCCTCACAGCCTATTAGTGAGCTGATTTTACGACTTAAGATATTAACAGTGTATGAAACACAAATTTTATTGCTTCAATTAATGTTTTTTGTAAGCTTATCAACAAGATGAATGTAAAACATTTGTAAACTGATTTATCACCCACGAATTAAAACTGTACTTGGATATCTTGCAAGTTTGTAAACAATATACTGTATAATCCCTTAAAACCGGGCCCCTTCTGGACTGGGCTAAAAGTCTAGTTTTATGAGAAAACCGGGCCCCTTCTGGACTGGACTAAAAGTCTAGTTTTCTGAGAAAACCGGGCCCCTTCTGGACTGGACTAAAAGTCTAGTTTTCTGAGAAAACCGGGCCCCTTCTGGACTGGACTAAAAGTCTAGTTTTCTGAGAAAACCGGGCCCCTTCTGGACTGGACTAAAAGTCTAGTTTTATGAGAAAACCGGGCCCCTTCTGGACTGGGCTAAAAGTCTAGTTTTATGAGAAAACCGGGCCCCTTCTGGACTGGACTAAAAGTCTAGTTTTATGAGAAAACCGGGCCCCTTCTGGACTGGGCTAAAAGTCTAGTTTTATGAGAAAACCGGACCCCTTCTGGACTGGACTAAAAGTCTAGTTTTCTGAGAAAACCGGGCCCCTTCTGGACTGGGCTAAAAGTCTAGTTTTATGAGAAAACCGGGCCCCTTCTGGACTGGACTAAAAGTCTAGTTTTCTGAGAAAACCGGGCCCCTTCTGGACTGGACTAAAAGTCTAGTTTTCTGAGAAAACCGGGCCCCTTCTGGACTGGGCTTAAAGTCTAGTTTTCTGAGAAAACCGGGCCCCTTCTGGACTGGGCTAAAAGTCTAGTTTTCTGAGAAAACCGGGCCCCTTCTGGACTGGGCTAAAAGTCTATTTTTATGAGAAAATCGGGCCCCTTCTGGACTGGGCTAAAAGTCTAGTTTTCTGAGAAAACCGGGTCCCTTCTGGACTGGGCTAAAACTGTATAAATTCCGAAAAAAGTGGAACTTAAAGGGGCATGCCCTGAACTGAAGCGACTCGAATAAAAATTGGTATCATTTTAGATAATTTTTTTAATGCCTAAATCAATTAATGAAAGCCCTGTTAAATATTTACATAATACACCGCTAGTTTTCTCAAAATATACATTTCAAGATTTACCAAACCTGCCGATTTCGGCCTCAGAAATTATTCGTCATTTTCACATTTCGACCCTTTCGGGATCTGTCAAAATCGAAAACATCGCGGAAAAAATGTCAACAAACGGAAATGGTAAGTATTGCTCATGTTAAGTTCACTTGGGAGGCAGCGCACATACTCAACGCGTCGGAAATATTATTGTCGTCAGCCTTTTATTCAAAACGACATACAAATACCGACGAGCGCGTAATAGGGTCATTTTTGAACGCACATTCTTCTTTGACTTTTCGGAAATAATTGGTTTTACAAGCGACAAACGCATTTTTGGTGTACTAAAAAAGACACAGCAGTTCCTTGGCATGCCCCTTTAAATTCGTGCCATTTTCAGGGAGTTCCGGTTTTCAGGTAAACCGGTTTACGGAGGTTTTATTGTACATTGTATTATCTAAATTTAATCAACTGACAACTATTTCAACAACCCCCTGAAATGTATCCACATGTGTTATAAATTAGCAACTTCATAAATGATTATCGTTCGTTCTCGTTGATTTTATTTTCGAGGACAGTTAGGCACGCGAAACGTTTTTCCACGAATTCCGTGCGTTCTACTGAATGTAAAAAAATAGATTCGCTACTTTTGAAAAAATACTGATTTACTTCATTTATACCGGATGTTATTTTATGGAAACCTTTTCACGTATTTTTTCGCACTAGCGAATGGGAAATACATGTTTTACCTGTTGCGTAAATCAAGCCGGTAGTTATACCTGAACAAGTTAAAGTCCCATAAGCTTATAAATATATTGGTCCTAATAGTTTATGTTTGTTCTATAACGAAGGAATCCGGTGTGTTATCCTCCAGTGCATACTTTATAGCAAGAAAAAATGTTTCCGAAACCACTATCATTTTTTTTTTCAATATCATTGAAATAAATACTATTTATAGAACACCTGTGTTTTCCCGCAGCCATGCTATGTACATCGAGTAAAGTGACGTCACGCGCCCTACATATTTCAAGTTTACAAAAGCAAAAATCACAGTAAAATTAGTGTTTTCAGACGAAAAGGGCTTGTTTCGTCGGTAATAATTATCTTGGGATGATATCAGCAATTAAATGTTTTTGCAAAACTTGATAGTTCGTGTCTAACTGTCTATGGTTAAAGATGCATTTCGATATTCTGGTTGGTCGCAATTAAATGTGTGCATTTCATAGATATTTTAAGACAACAAAAATAAAAGATGCACAATACGTGCATATGTGTTGAAAGGCATTCGGAACCGGGAATGCAAAGGACCAGCACAGTGAATTCAACAGAAGGAGGTAATAAAACAGACAGTGTCATTGACAGACTAGCTTCTGCTTACATATTAATCACCTTCTATTTGCTTATAC
Organism: Lutraria lutraria; assembly: GCA_964023205.1. Taxonomy (NCBI): domain Eukaryota; kingdom Metazoa; phylum Mollusca; class Bivalvia; order Venerida; family Mactridae; genus Lutraria; species Lutraria lutraria. Next base: position 15,860,735 of record OZ026851.1, on the reverse strand, counting down.
ATAATCAGCTTCTATTTGCTTATACATGTAGACGAATTTGTTACAAGAAAGCATTGGTCTAGGTTTTTTAGCTCACTTGATTCATCAGGTGAGCTTTTAGGATCGTTGAATGTCAGGCGTCCGTCGTCCGTCCACAATTAGTTTGTTTACACTCTAGCATCCGTAGCTCTTAACGAATCGTGATTAAACTTGCTCACAATGTATATGGCCACAATGTCTCGGCTAAGTTTGATTATGGGCACAATCGGACAATAACTTCTAGAGTTATGGGCCCTTGAATTACAAATTTTGCTATATTTAGCTTGTTTACACTCTAGCGCCTTCATTTATTCACTAATCCTAATAATATTTTTAGTAAATGTGTATAACCAAAACATCTTGGACAAGTACGATTATGGGCGGAATCGGACCAGAACTTCAAGAGTTATGGGCCCTTGACTTTGAAAATTTGCTATATTTTAGCTTGTTTACACTCTAGCGCCTTCAATTATTCACCGATCCTAATAATATATTCAGTAAATGAGTATAACCAAAAGATCTTACACAAGTTCGATTATGGGCGGGATCGAACTACATCTTCAAGAGTTATGGGCCCTTGACTTAGAAAATTTGCTAAAATTTAGCTTGTTTACACTCTAGCGCCTTTATTTATTCACCGATCCTAATCATATTTACGATGAATGTTAATAACCTTACGGTATTGGACAAGTACGGTTATGGGTGGAATCAGAACAGAACTTCAAGAGTTATGGGCCCTTGGATTAGAAAATTTGCTACGTTTTAGCTTGTGTAACGGTATTATACCTTCAGTGTTGGTTTTGATCTCAGAATCTACATAAAAATGGGTTATACGAGTTGGAAACTATATTATCTGGTCATTAATTATTGTGACTTTGTTCTCAGGTGAGCGATAAAGGGCCATATTGGCCCTCTTGTTTTGTATAAAGTTACTTTTTTCATAAAGGATATTGACAGAATATTTTATTCAATCCGAGTATAACATATTTACAAGTTATAGATAATACACATACATTGACTATCATGAGTATTTGACAAAATTTTAATGAATAAATTCATGTAATTAGTTCACAAGCACGTGGTAAAAGCATACCCTACATCACACCCTAAATACTACCAAATTCACCATAATCTGCTATGATACAACCACATTGAATTTCCGACATTATGCCACAACAACTTATCTAGCTAGAGCAATGCCTATTAACTATTGGTTACGCAACGAATAGCCAGTCCAATGACTGATCAGTCAAAATGACCGACTATATTCGCAAACAACTAGATTAAACTTGTACCCATGACTAAAAAATTCGTCTAGAAAAGGTGGGAAAATGGATGTACTATTACCCAGGCCAAAAAAATCACGTGGGATATTCAGGGTGGGTCGGGTTACAAGACAAACCACATTTTTACACCTTATAATAAATACGAGCGCCTACATATATTTTTTTTCTCATGATATGTAAATAGATTGCATTCTTACACATACATTTGGTCGAATCATCGTTTCCAACGAGGCACAAGAGCGGCATTTCCGTCCAGGATGTTGTTGGTGTGTACTATAGTAATGATTAACACATGTAAACAACTGTATGTATTGTAGCTAGGGTGGTATAAATACTGCACATTGTTTGTAAGCTAGTATTTTGATACTTGAGAGTAAAAGACGAGGCAGACATTGTATGCAACCATGAATACGCCAGTGTTTTTCTTTGTGTTTTTATTGGCTCTACCATTAGCAGTTTTCGGAGCGACTGCTTTCGGTCCAATCACTACTGAAAGGGGTAAGTCGTTTAGTAAAATATAAGAAATATATTTTATTTGCTCTAAAACATATTTACACAATGCCTTTCTTTAGCCATATCTCATAGAAATGTTGTCAGACGCTTTTTCTTATTGTTTGCAATATCATTGAAAAATACTGTGCTTTATTTCTATATGTACATAGTGGTTAAAACAGTAAATTTCGGAATGTTTTATTGCAATTTCACTGATAAGATATCGTTCTAAGTAAAATAAGACCTACTTTAATTTTAACATCCAAAATGCTAATGGGGCTTTAATGACTAATTCATTTTCAAAAGAATTATTATGTTTGAAACGCACGTATTTCTAGTATCTGTAATTATTGCAATTAATTGCCTGTAATTAATGGAATTATTAAAAGAAATGTCATCAAAGAATTGTTTATACAAATAATGATTCATTGTATATCAGTATTTTTTTACCGAAATAGTTCGTGCGTGTTTGTTTATAAGTTCGAACTGAAAATAATGATGTGTAATTACTAAGCGCTGTCCATGTGTCGTTGCGTATTTATTCTTCTCTTGGTCAAACTATCTTCCATCGTATTGCTTTACTTAAGTACTAGTACTTGTTTGGTTTCACCATTGAATGGGATTCTTGCTTGTTTAAAAGCAATCAAATATTCTTATGCTACATGTATCTTTGTTTTCATTTTATTCGTAGCCGACGAATGAACCGTTAAACAACAGGATAACTAAACAATACTGTGGAATTATTCATTTTCGTTGGGGATTTAATTGCGTGGATTTCGTGGGTCGGCTCATCCCCAAATCAAATCCCCACGAATTGAAATGCAGAGATAAGACATTTCTTGTCAAAAATCAAAACCCACGAATTTATGTCCCCACGAAATAGCCATTTTAGTAAAAAAACACGAAAATTGAGCCCAACGTAATAAATGAAAGTACAGTAATTAAAGTCTGTCCGAATCTAAGTGGCTTATATAGGGAGGTGATAAATTATGACAAGATGTCGCTATGAGAGGTTTTTACTTTACAGTGATGTCATAAAAACATGTGCTTGGTCTGTGGCTTTTCAGTGCATGGACATACAGTGAGATATTGCCAGTATGAAGGTCTGAAGCTCCTACCAGGGTCTGCGATCAAAGATTATGATACCTGCAACAGGTGCGCCTGCACCAAGAGTGGTCTAAGCTGTGTGACGTAAGTCGCTGTAACTTGTGTTATTTTATCCATTTAATGTTGTAAAGCAAAAACATCTCTTTTTTCGAATTCTATGTGTATTGTATACAAAATATCATTTTTATATTCTTGTTTACATCTTTTGTTCGAATTCTATGTGTATTGTATACTTAACATCTTTTTTATATTTTTGTATAGATGGCTACGTCTTTTGTTCGAATTAATTGTGTATTGTATACTTAACATCTTTTGTTACAATTATATGTGCATATAATTCTGCGATTAAAACACCAAAGGTGTAACTATATTTACCACGCTTAACCAGGGATCCTTCGTCTTTTTATTTTTGTTTATATTTTTTTACACAAATTCAAGTCAAATTGTAAGTCCGAAAAGATCACGCTTTATAGCTTTATGTGATGAACGAACCTTATCACTTTTTAAACCATCATTTTCTAAATATTTTCTCACAGAAACAAACAACACAGCTGCAAATTTACGACTTTGTCATAAATTTCCCTACTCTTAATTAATCCCGATCTTAAACTGGTTCCGGTTCTATGTTTCAGTATACTAAATCTATCTTAAAGACAGTGTAAACGGGAACCAGTTTAAGTCACATGACTCCACTAAACAAAGGGAGAGTAACATCTCTGAGACATGAATGAGTTACCTCCCTTGCATTGACTAAAGATGGGTTGTTTTTTATTAGAAATTTAGAATACAGTCAAACTGTGAGTTGGAAGTCAATAAATGTCACTGTATTTACAACGGCTGCAATTTTTTAAAATCTTATGTACTGATTCACTGGCGGAAAAAACTACAAATAAAGATTAGCAGTGTATAAAACAATATTTAAACCCCTTCTCCTGGTTGCCGCTGTTCTTTAACGGCCCATTCTACAGTGGTCATTTCAGAGCCGCCCAGAGAGAGAGAGAGAGAGAGAGAGAGGGGGGGGGGGGGGAGATAAGATGCAGAACCGGGCATTTTAAAACCTATTCTTTTCGAATTAGTTTCCATGTTCATTTCAAATGAATAAACATTACCCTTGTAAATGGATTTAATAATCAGCCAGGTGCATCTTTCCTATTACAGACTGGCTTTCCGGATAACCGTGCACGATGAGAACCCTACCTGCGTCAATATCGTGATCGGCTGCAAGAACCGCTGGGTGTACACGGACAATAACAACAAGCGATGTCCGAAAAGATTGCACCCTAAGAATATATCTGGTGTAGGGAAATAAGATTTTGAACCCATTGGTTTGAGATCCATTAAAGGACTTAGTTCTTCTACGTTCATCTTGATGTCCACATTGCCGTCAGCAATAAAATGTAATCACGCATGACAGAAGGTCTTGTTGTCTGTTTAGCCAATTAATCTGTGAACTTATTGACTGAGCCACTTATTAGAGACGTTGGCTACAGTTTCTAGTTTTTTTGCACATATACGTATAGGGAAATGAAAACTCTTTCAAGATTGTTTTCAAACTTTGAATGATCATAGAATATGATAACAGAAACATTTTAAGCGAAACAAATTGGGAGTTGACGAACACGTTTTTGAGTTATCTGCCCTTTGAGTTTATTTCTATGTGGAAAAAAACCTGGAAACTGCAGCAAATGTCTCTAAATAATTGGTTGAAAGTTATACGAAGTTTTAAAATGGGGTAGACTCTAGATTTATTATCCGATACCTGAAACAAACTCCATTCTTTTGAAGGTACATGTAGTTATAGCCAAAGGTATTACAAACAAGAGCGCCACGAGTAATGCCAATGCTCGTCCCTCTACCGTCTCAATGAGATCTATCCACCTATGAAGTTTCATGTTGCTGCCAATTATAGTTTCTGGTTTTTGAGCTACATTAAAGTCTTTGACCGACGCAGACGCTGCAGTGATCTCAATAGCTCGAATTTTCTTCGAAAACAGACGAGCTAAAATGATTTAACGTTTGTAATTATTTTCCACAACACTTGTTTACTAAGTGTATAAAGATATCTACGGAATTATGCCTAATATACATGTACCATACTTAGTTAAGCTCGAAAAACTGAAGTTTTATTACAATTTACAGAATTCATTGAATTGAAATTAAGAGAGTCTTGGTCAGGGAAAACTATGATAATTAAATAGTGTACAACATATCGGATGGTTCACTATATACGAGTTTATAATAACTCGATTACGCTGAGCTTCACAATATGTAAGACAAATTATACACTCACTTATCAAACCACAAACAAACCCAGACAGAATGCACCAGTGAACATAATTCACATTTTTAATACACCGATCGAGAGCTAACTTATATAATCAAGAAAACTTATCTCACACCGGTAAAAGGTAAACATGATTCGTGCACCGGAAGAGCTTTTGTCAGCGCATGCGTGCATGAAGATATGACATAGAACTATTAATATATATTTAGAGCTCAGCACATTTGTTATCAACTACAGTTTAGCCTGTGTTAGAGGCCATCTCCGATTTACCCCCCCCCCCCTCCCCCCGCTGTGTGAATAAAGGCCATAGGCCATTATTTAAAAAACACTCTTGTTTATTTAGAACGAAATAACCTCCGAATAAAGGCCACCTTTCAATAAAGGCCACCTTTCAATAAAGGTCTTATTAAGTTTACAAGTTTATTTCAAGTCAGTATATAAAGGCCTCCAGCCCAAAATACATAATACATACAATTTTAATATAATAACATAGCTGAGTTGTGTCAATGATACATAGTATTAAGTACAATATTTAAACATTCATTATTCTATCAACAAATTGAGCAGGTGACCTTTGTTCACAGGATTGTTTGTATTACAATAGAGAGGTTCAAGCACCCATATGTGCTTCTATCCTAATTGTATTGTCAGGATTATAACAAAAAACAATACAAAGAATAGCAACAGAAAGTATAATAATGAAGGCAACAGTTGAAATAATAATAAAAGAAACATAAAACAGACGTATAAAAATAAGGTAAAAATGATAACAACAGCAGTAACAACATCAATAATTATAACCAGGGAGCTCATTGGACTCCAAAAGTTGAGGGTCAAATAGACCCTTAGCTTATAGAAGTTAGAAGAGTCATTAACATTTCCTATTAATATAATAATAAATGTGTCCCTTTGATTCTAATTATCAAGCATTATTTTGTCAAAATGTCATTTTAAGGGTCAAAGGAGAGCCCTAATATAACATAATAAATAACTACAGCAAATATCAATTAATGTTGCGATTTTACGACTGTGTGTCTTTCTGTAAAATTTGACCATTTTTCGAGTGAAAAATCTTAAATAGCGAGTTTGAAATATCTTTTAAGGTAGTAAAAGTGGCATTTTCTGTTAGCGTGTTGAGTTGCCCCACGTTACACTATATATGATTTAAATAGTTTGTACTGCGTTGCAATAACATGGAGGTTTATGACATGCGTTGGAAAATTCGAATTGTCGAAGTTCTTTCCCTTCTATGTATTATGGGTTACATGAAAAAAAGTTTTTGAATTTTTTTTCGTGACGAACCCCTTTGAACTTTGCATGAAGATCATATTCGATCTTTCCAACCCTTCACCTTAAGATTAAAAGGGCCAACCTTGACAAGTATTAAGGAGGCAGATAGGCCCTTTTTTCTCCTAGGTGACGAACTGGTGGTGAGCTTTGTTCTTTATTCACTTTTCAATGTCCCCATCCCAACTATATCGAGGCAAGTAAAAGTACGAGCGATGCGTATATTGGCGCTTTACACCGAGCATGATAAAGAACCGGGAAAAACTATTCGAAATAAGTGAAGGGAAACAAATACCCGCCCCTCCTGTATCTTATCTCCCCTCTCTATGAAGCGGTGTAGCATAAAATGTTGTTGACCCCGTTGAAAAAAGGGGTCATTTCTCAACGTTGAAAATCGACCCCGACAAGTTTTCAACATTAAATTTTGATCAAGAAAGTCGTTGAATATTGATCAATGTTAAATTTTGATCAATCCTGGGGTCAATTTTTACCGATAACTAAAACTCTAGACAAACGTCAGAGATCAACTGTTCGAATAAGAGAATTAGTCCTACAGGTGCGTAGCTCATGTAAGCACTGTTGAACACAGTCTATACATTTTGTCGTCATTTTGCTCCTGTCTATATGCGCTGCCATAGTAAAAGACAAAAAATATAATTCACTTTTATATACTGATACTGTAAGTAGTGATTTTCCACACTGAAAGAACTCTACATATGCTGGTCATTTTTTAATGAGTGTCAACTTTTCACGCGTAATGGGGTCATTATTTAACGGTATTAGTCAATATTTAACGTTGAAAATTGATCAATAATCTGTTGAATTTTTTTTCCTCGGGGTCAAAACTGTATGCTACAGTGGCTCTGAAATTACAATGCTATGGAGTGGGCCGTTAAATAACAGATGAAAGCCAACGTATAATAATTGAGATATCTTCTACGAAACCAATGAACTAGTGAATACGCGTCACACTCGTCTCAACAATGAAATAATGTCCTGTATCCATTAATTTGATAACAGTCTAAATCTCTTTTCATAATGTCAAAAGGATTCATCGTTCAGTAGATATAACATTAATGAGTCATTTAAACAGATGCTCTAGTGCGATTGTATTTGTAAATCAACCAGTAAAATACATCTAAATTCGGATATAATAATTTCGGATTGGTTTGTTTACTAGAGTGGAGCGACACATGAGTGATTGTTCATGACAAATATATACAGTCATACCCCGAGTGATTGTGCACCTGTGGATGTCGATTCCTATGTTAACAACAAACACATGTAGAGCAACACTCAGTTGTAGATGTTACTCTCTGAATAACCCTCTGAAATACGGACAACTGTTGATACAGCCGACCTTCGTCCAAACCCCAATTGTGGCCTCTGTATACGGTGCAACCTCTCAAATGTAACACTCCTTTCCAAAGCAACACCCCTTTGCAGTAGCAAAATTATTTTGTTGTTGAGAGGTTGTTGCTCTAGAGAGGTTAAATTAATGGTTAAATCGTGCAGTGGGGAAAATCATACTGTTGTTGGAGGCAGGTTGTTGCTTAAATGAGGACTGCTCTGGAGAGGTTGTACTGTACATTCTTAACCAAAACTGACTCATTAATTTTGTTTTAAATACGTTTTCTTGGCGGTTCGTAAAACTTAAGGATTGGGCAATTGTAGTATCATTAATTGATGAAAGTGAATTGACATATATCCGGTATATAAGTAGCCTTGATCGTAGACTATATAATAGATGGTAATAGAGTTTTGTCAGTGACAATATCTTAATAATTTACAGTTTCCGTGATATTAATTGATATATATTTTCTTAAAAGTGAGATGCGCAAAGAAAGATATAACAAACTAGTTTGACTTTTGGAGAACTTACGAATTCGTACTTAATTTGACTGTCTATATAGGAGAAAGTTAGCTTTTAATTATAAATTAATTGAATAGTAAATATTAAGTTGTTCAGCATTTAACTACTTAGTTCATTCTGCTATTTGCTCAAAGGATAAGCATAAAACAGTACTTAACTGGACTGTAATTAAAGCAGACTAAGGTTAGTGTATCATGATATTTAATAAAAGTGTGCGTATAGCCTTACTGTTAAAATCGAATTTTCTTGAGATGTGTGACATTTATATAATAGCTGTATATTATTTAAAATCATTGTCATGAACAATTAAGAAAAACAACAACACTGTGTTGGGAACAGAGGGTTTTCAAATAAAAGGGGTTTTCAGATAAAAGTGGGGTTTTCAGAAAAAAATGAGTTTAAGATAAAAGAGGGGCTTTTGATATAAAAGGGTTTTTTATGATAAAAGAGGTTTGTTTTTTTTATAAAAGGGTTTTTAAGATAAAAGAGGGGCTTTTGATATACATGTAAAAGGGTTTTTTAAGATAAAAGAGGGGCTTTTGATATACATGTAAAAGGGTTTTTAAGATAAAAGAGGGGCTTTTGATATACATGTAAAAGGGTTTTTTAAGATAAAAGAGGGGCTTTTGATATACATGTAAAAGGGTTTTTTAAGATAAAAGAGGGGCTTTTGATATACATGTAAAAGGGTTTTTTAAGATAAAAGAGGGGCTTTTGATATACATGTAAAAGGGTTTTTTAAGATAAAAGAGGGGCTTTTGATATACATGTAAAAGGGTTTTTTTAAGATAAAAGAGGGGCTTTTGATATACATGTAAAAGGGTTTTTTAAGATAAAAGAGGGGCTTTTGATATACATGTAAAAGGGTTTTTTAAGATAAAAGAGGGGCTTTTGATATACATGTAAAAGGGTTTTTTTAAGATAAAAGAGGGGCTTTTGATATACATGTAAAAGGGTTTTTTAAGATAAAAGAGGGGCTTTTGATATACATGTAAAAGGGTTTTTTAAGATAAAAGAGGGGCTTTTGATATACATGTAAAAGGGTTTTTTAAGATAAAAGAGGGGCTTTTGATATACATGTAAAAGGGTTTTTTAAGATAAAAGAGGGGCTTTTGACATACATGTAAAAGGGTTTTTTAAGATAAAAGAGGGGCTTTTGATATACATGTAAAAGGGTTTTTTAAGATAAAAGAGGGGCTTTTGATATACATGTAAAAGGGTTTTTTAAGATAAAAGAGGGGCTTTTGATATACATGTAAAAGGGTTTTTTTAAGATAAAAGAGGGGCTTTTGATATACATGTAAAAGGGTTTTTTAAGATAAAAGAGGGGCTTTTGATATACATGTAAAAGGGTTTTTTAAGATAAAAGAGGGGCTTTTGATATACATGTAAAAGGGTTTTTTAAGATAAAAGAGGGGCTTTTGATATACATGTAAAAGGGTTTTTTAAGATAAAAGAGGGGCTTTTGATATACATGTAAAAGGGTTTTTTAAGATAAAAGAGGGGCTTTTGATATACATGTAAAAGGGTTTTTTAAGATAAAAGAGGGGCTTTTGATATACATGTAAAAGGTTTTTTTAAGATAAAAGAGGGGCTTTTGATATACATGTAAAAGGTTTTTTTAAGATAAAAGAGGGGCTTTTGATATACATGTAAAAGGGTTTTTTAAGATAAAAGAGGGGCTTTTGATATACATGTAAAAGGGTTTTTTAAGATAAAAGAGGGGCTTTTGATATACATGTAAAAGGGTTTTTTAAGATAAAAGAGGGGCTTTTGATATACATGTAAAAGGGTTTTTTAAGATAAAAGAGGGGCTTTTGATATACATGTAAAAGGGTTTTTTAAGATAAAAGAGGGGCTTTTGATATACATGTAAAAGGGTTTTTTAAGATAAAAGAGGGGCTTTTGATATACATGTAAAAGGGTTTTTTAAGATAAAAGAGGGGCTTTTGATATACATGTAAAAGGGTTTTTAAGATAAAAGAGGGGTTTTCTTATTAAGAGGGATTTACTGAATATAATGATTTTCGGATAATAGGAGTTTTCAGAAAAGGGGTTTTAAGAATTAAGAGGGGTTTCAGTTTGAGAGATTTTCAGATTGTAATGGTTTATGTATAAGAGGGGATTCTATTAGTAAGGAATCTAACATCACAATACAAAAATGTGATCATCCATTATTTCTCAAAACCAGACCAGTGTCTACATCAATAACGATATATTCACATACAAGGGACTGTTCATCATTAGAGTCTCACTAATAAAATTTGATAGTAAGTACTGATAAGCACCGTAAAATTGTTCCTAGGTTGTACCCTCAGGAAGAATATGTTACATCTTCCATTTTTGTATGTTTCGTGTGGTGGGTGGGTTTTGGGGCTGGTGGGTTTTGGGTAAGGTAGTGTAGTGTTTAAGGGAAGGTTGGATATTTTATGTGTTTAAAGCATTCACGGTTGGTTATGTTTATATGAGTTTTAAGTCCCTTTTCAACAGTCAGAGTTATATGAGGCGGACAGTTCACCTAACCATCTCTCCTGGGAAGAACCTGTACTATAGACTCCCATCCTCCGTAAGCAACTCATGCATATATTTATTTTCTCATTTAAAGAGACATGGTCGATAGCGTCGATCTAACCCACGACCCTATATCAGTAAGAGGTAACACTGATTTGAAGTCAGCTACCTTAACTTCTCGACCACGGAGGCGGGAAACCTTTTCTTATCTATAACAGATATCTTTCAAGAGTGACCGATAACCACGTGCTTAGCCGCTTTCCTTTCATGGTCACTATCCCAAGTTTTACCATATCATTTTGTCTCTTTTTGTATACTTTCCAGGAGTGCGTATAATACATCCAACGGTAACTATGGGAACGACATGCCAACGTGCATTGGTTAGTTGATTTATATCTTCTTAATTTTGTTAATAAATTAAACCGTTAGTAGATTTGTTGCATAAAAAGTTTAAATACTATGTATGCTCTAAGTCTAGTTTGAGGTAGTCCATCCATCGTTACTTCGATGTTAATTAATTCAATTTCGCCTAAGTTCATTTCTTTAGATCAAATCAGCACTTTCAAAACTTGAGAGATTATACAGGTATTCGAGAGTATAAGCGAATTTATTATTATGATAGTCAACATACATTAAATGTTTGATCAGTAAATTTGATGCATACCGCAACCGCACTTACATTGCTCAACTTATATAATCAGTCACCTAAACTTTTAAATATTTTACATATTTCTGTAACATTTCAAATATCTATGGCAATCGAAGATCTATACAATATAAAACAAACAAAAGAACCGTCTCCATACGTATGTAAGACGACACTTTAGGAGAAAAATCTCGTTTTGTACCTCACTGTGTACGTATTTTACAAATACAAAATGACGAGGTGTCAAGCTGAACAATTTGTTTTGCTCTAGCACACCAGGGGTATGTAAATAGTACAATTAATCTCATCAAATAGATAGTCGTCATAACAACTGAATATTGTTCATTGCACCGTTGCGGATAAAATTGGAGTTTTGTTTTTCATAGTCAACATTTGGTATTAGTAAACTGATGTGGTGAAGTTTTTTTAAATGTAACAAATCTGCAAAGCGCATATCAAATGAGAACCCACATACACAGACAAGGGCCTCGTTGCAAGGACGCGTCGTAGTTTAGACAATATTTTATGCCCCCTTATCGATAGATCGATGGTATATTGTTTTTGGCCTGTCTGATTGTTTGTCTGTACCAAACTTTAACCTTGCTTATGCATGAAATCAAAACGCTTCAACCAACAATCATCAATCTTAATATTAGTATATTGGTTCCTCGAGGCATTTTCTACATGAACTGTGCATTTTAGTAGTCAATAGGTCAGTAGGTCAAAGGTCAAGGTCACACATCTTGTTTCAACTAAGTCATCTTGTCCACTCCGTTTGTAATGAGAAGTACGTTACCTATTGTCTGAAATGTGTTCAGTAAAAAGACTTTAAAGTCTAAAGAGTAATTGCTTGGTCAAAATACGTCTTAGAAAAGAGATATCTGAAATTTGGTGAAAAAATGATAGCCATGGTCGCGAAAAATGATGTCACTGCGTAAAATGATTTCACAATTTTATTTTATAATAGGTTGCCTTGGTAGTACTGCTGACTATCGCCGTCATTGTGTTAGCAGCCATATTAGGATGGAGAGAAGCCAGTCGTAGGTTAGTACACATGCTGAATTCGACGTAGAAAGCTTTCACTATACTCATTGTCTTATTTAGAAATCAATACACCAAGTTTGGTTCAACCATTATCGTAAAAAATAAGCTTACTGTAGAACTCATTAGCAGTGATTAAAACAGTATGTTTTATGTTCGTATGAAAAAAAATTACTTAAGGGATTTTTCAAATTTGGTACCTCTTGGTTGTCCCTAAAAATGTAGGTTGCAGACACTCGACCGACTCATTTGAAGATTTCCTGCCCCGAATAATAACAAAGATTGGTATAAATGCCTATCTGAAAAAGATCGTCTTCAGCTTCTTTTTTCAAATTAACGCCCATTTTGGCTCTTAAAGGCACGCGTCCACCACAGGTGGCTGTATCAGTGTACACAAAAATCCCGTCACTGAGCTTATATTACTATTATGCTGAAACAACCAGATGCGAAGTTCCACATTGTTTGGCATATAGACTTATAGTAGGCTTTTCACCTTGATAGTATATATAAGATCAGTGACGGGAATTTGTTTTTGCATCATTTGTGGACCAAACACTGATACTGCCAAGAAGCTGCCTGAATTACTGCCCGACAACGAATTCGGCGTTAGATGAATGTGCCCGAGCTCGAGCGTGACGTATTGTGAATTAATTTTGGCAGGAACTTAATAACCTCAGCGATTACTATCTAATTACATAATTATGTTATAGCACAGATAGATGCACGCGCTTATGACATAATCATGAGGGCGAAAATGGGTACGATTTGGAAAAAAAGAAGTTGATAGAAATTTTCAGAATCACGTTTATACCACTTTTCTTCAGGTTCGATAAATATGTTTTTGCAGATTGTTGTCTAAATGTTAAATACTTGTCATTTTCAATTTTTTATAACTTACAGGCTTAAACACTGTGAATCAATATAGATAAAAACATTTAACATTATAGACAGATTCAGTAAACACATACATGCGTACAATTTACAAATCAGGCTATTCAATGCAAGCATTTGAAACCAAACAAGTATATACATGTATATTAAATTTTAAAAACGAAGTGGATCCAACTTAATTAAGGAGCAGATTTAAATACAGTCAAACTTCTTATTTTCGAGGAGTCATCGGACCAGACTTATTGCTCGAGTAAGCCTGGTGCTCGAGATAAACCTGGTGCTCGAGATAAACCTGGTGCTCGAGATAAACCTAAAATATACAGCTGGATTTGGTTAGACTCCAGACTTCCAGGAGGGTGAGGAAACATGAATTTCAATATACCTGTAGTATTTACATGTGATTTTGTCTGAGATTCCATTCCAAGTATCTGTTCTTTTGCAGCGAGGAAGCGAACGAGGCAATTGCTTTGACCGCCGAAAACCTAGTAAAGAAATACCCCATGCACTTTAGGACTCCCGAACTACAACTATATTACGAGCAACAGTACATAAATGCATTTGAAAATCGTACTTTCGTAACTAATGAAATACCTGCGACAGAAGTCTGCTCGTTTAGCTGTATCGCTGAGAATCCGGCCAAACGAAGAAAAAGGGCCACCCAGTCAGCTCCGGCCTACCACGGATGCTGCGTTTCGTAAGTCACATATCTGCAATACAATGTCAGTTAAAGGTACCCTGAGACGATCATAGGTTATACACACATGTGAAATACAATTATTGTTAAAGGTATAAACAGTCATATGTCACAAAATGTGAAATATAATTCTTGTTAAAGGTACTACGAGACGATCATATGTCACATAATGAGAAATACAAATGTACCATTATTGTTAAAGGTCATCCAAGACGATCATTATGTTACATATGTGAAATACAATTATTATATATGTAAGTGCTTGATGTACCTAAATGTTAAAACCAATTCAGTTGGCACCGTAGGTGTTCTTTATATAGATGTTTCATTATATACGGGTAAACATTTTAAACAAGGTAACCCTGTTTCTATGGATGTGTTCTTATTTTAGGAGTGTGGTATTTCAAACACCTGTCACACATAACAACGTACAAGGGACAGCGAAAACCTTGTTGCAGCTACAAGGAGTAAAGCAATATTTCCCTGAACATCAGTGCCAGTAAGTTGTCATACATGCTCTTATTTGCCAGCGCATTATTTAAGAAGTGTTTATTATTTTTCGGGCGTTTTTAATGCAGTACCAACGCTTAGGCGGGGTTTTGAAAAATCCGTGAAGCGCGCTAGTGCTATCACCGACAGCGTTTAACAAACAGAATCGTCGGTTTCGATGTTCCGTCTTTGGAGGCGGTCTCGGAAGACCGATCGCATACGAAAAATAAAAGCTCAATATTAAGAGTGAATATAAATGTATAAATGTTAATTCGTTTGGGTTTACTTTTGCTGTTTTACTTAAAAGGTCGGATATTTTCCATGATTTGTGATTTGAGTCATATTGCGAACAGTTGACCGGTCAATATTTCGACTGCTTGCTGCCTCTATGTCGGGTGTTTCCCTTCTTTAAAGCTTTAAAAAAATTAGCAACCGTTCACACTTATAATGTTCATGTTTCACACTTATATTTCACCATATTTTCGCATTTATTCATCAGGGCCAGCAGTCCATGTACAGGTTGCAGGTGTGCTCAAGAGGCCAATATACATACTGGCGTTGTTTTAAAAATTGGAATATCAAACGCTGATGACGTCGACGACACGGAGATCGACTTTTTCCATTTTCCTGGTTGCTGTAAATGCATGAACGTTTGAAACACGTGAACACTTTTATTGGAAATACCCATGACCTTTTAACATGCTGAACTATTATTGGAAACATCGCTCTACTTCTAACACATGAAAACTTTCACTAGAAATGTACCCCAACTTCTGACAAGCGAACGCTTTTTATTATACATAGCCCTGACTTTCCAACACAAGAACACTTTGCTGGAAATATCGCCAAATGTTTAACTCTTGAACACTATCCTCGGAATTATGGAAGAATTTACAAACCGGTCATTCCTTTTCTTTTTGTTTGGAGAATTTCTGATATGTTCGTGGGACAGTTATAGCTTTCCTTCTTCTTGAACTATTAATGAAAGATGCAAGAAAAATTCAAGAAAAAGAATCTTGATTTTATGTAATGAATTCCTTTTGAAGGTGTTGCACAGAATGGTGTCCTAACATAACCTATCAGTACCTCTCTAAATGGAATTCATAAAATCATTCATTCTACTAGAACTTTTCTTGCATATTTAATGAATAGTTCATGAAGTAAGAAAAATTATTTGGCAGAGGAATTATTGTCGTTTATTAGATGTGATGACTTTATTCGTATCTTGTGTCAGGGCAATCGTTTGATCCAATTAGTTGTTTGTTTTATGACATTGAGAAAGTGTGGATCTTTATCTTTTAATATTACATGTATAAAATTATCATCTCAAATGTCATTTCTATATTTACCATGTTTATTTATACGACTTTGTTTTATATTGTGTTGTTTATTTGTACCAGTACTTTCAATATATGCGTTTTTGTCAGATACTTATTTTTGCGTTACTTTTTAATTATAATATCATCATTACTCTCATCAAAAATCCTCTTCGTCGAAATCGGCTACGTTATTGTTGTTGTTGTATTTATTAGTAATATCATCAACATGATTTCTATGTTGGTGGTGATGATGATTATGGTGATGATAATGATGATATTCATAATAATGATGATGATAATGACGGTGGTGATGATGATAATAAAAAGGAAGTGCAAACGATAAAATGAAAGTTAAGAAAAAATGTCATGTAACAATACACTCATACATACAGTGAGATTAATTCTTCCTATATTCAAATAAACATTAAGACCATCTTGTTACAACAACATTTTATTTTCGGACGAGATTTCAACATTTCCTCAGTACAGTCAAACATGTGTTCGTGGCCACCTTCAAATAAGGGCAATTCTTTGAAAAACATAATATTTACAAACGGACCCTTGAATAAGACGGCCAGCGGTCAGAAAAGGCCATTTTTGTCTTTTCTCCGGGTGGCCTTAATTCAGAGGTTTGACTGTATTCAAACTGAATAATTGGACCATCTCAATACTCCGAGTTGTTTGTCTAATTTGTAGTAATGATATCGCGGCTTTACCATGAATATTATACTCGGTCGTACATATTCTAATTTCGAAGGGAGACTATTGTGTTACATACCTAAACCACAATCATGCAAAGTCCTCTCCCTTAAGAAAATAGTGAAACGATACACATTAAGGATCTACAATAAATTCTACAGAAGTGCAAATACACATCTAATCATAAACAGTTTGTATAGAGACATAAACGCTTACGTTTTAAAATGTAATACATAATCAGACCATTTATAATCAAGTGTATAATGTAAACATTGACAAGAAATACTTCCAACACAATATGCGCAAACAAACCTGAGGTATTGGTTACTTATGAATCATCGTCATATTTACTGACAGCACACCAAATACACATATGTACAATATCAAACAGCACATTAGGACCATATTTAATTATTTACTGCCTTACTTTGTGATTTAGCAAAATAAAATTCTAGTCGCGTTTAACTAAATATAATATTTACAATATAAACACATATGGAATAGGCAGAGTTGGCTTGATTCATTATTGGTCATGCCGTGTTCTATATCATATAGATATATATTTAATGGACACGGAAAACTGCATGACATTTCATTATTCGTGTATTTCGTTGTTTATGACGTCTCACTTTTTGCATATTTCGTGGTTTATGACGTTTCATTTTTTTCGTATTTCGTGGTTTATGACGTTTCAATTTTTTGCGTATTTCGTGGTGTATGACGTTTCCTTTTTCGTATTTCGTGGTGTATGACGTTTCATTTTTCGTATTTCGTTGTGTATGACATTTCTTTTTTTGCGTATTACGTTGTTTATGACGTTTCATTTTTTGCGTATTTCGTTGTTTATGACATTTCACTATTTTGCATATTTTGTGGTTTATGCCGTTACATTTTTTGCGTATTTCGTTGTTTATGACGTTTCCTTTTTTGCGTATTTTGTGGTTTATGGCGTTTCATTTTTTGCGTATTTCGTTGTCTATGACGTTTCCTTTTTTGCGTATTTCGTGGTTTATGACGTTTCATATTTTGATTATTTCTTGTTTTGAGTTACTTCTTCTGAATCTGGTGCGATACGTTTCCTGTCTCTGATTATACCTGAAAGTTTGGAAATTATTACAAAGTGAGGGTGTGGACAATTATAAATGTAGACAGGACACTGATTCAAATGACCGACAGAACTGTAATAATAACTGCAAAAGGCTTTTAAACAATCACCTACAAAGGATGTGTTAGTTTATACTCCTCTAATTAATTTTCATTTCCTTTTTTAAGTAATTTCCCCTTTTCGCAGGTGACGAATGGTTTGTATGAATGGCCATTCGTTCGCAAACATAGCTACAGATACAGTGTAGTTCACTGCTCGAAAAAACGCGTTTACGGAAGTTTAGTGAAAAATTATATTTCTATAAACTTCACGTTTAAAATTTACTTAGAATATAATGACACTTAAACACCAAATTTACATTTCTTCGTTTATTTGAAATTTACTTAGCGTTTAATGAAGAATTAAATTCGTGTAAACATCATGTTTAAAATTTACTTAGAATATAATGACACTTAAACTCCAAATTTACATTTCTTCGTTTATTTGAAATTTACTTAGCGTTTAATGAAGAATTAAATTCGTGTAAACATCATGTTTAAAATTTACTTAGAATATAATGACACTTAAACTCCAAATTTACATTTCTGCGTTTATTTGAAATTTACTTAGCGTTTAATGAAGAATTAAATTCGTGTAAACATCATGTTTAAAATTTACTTAGAATATAATGACACTTAAACTCCAAATTTACATTTCTGCGTTTATTTGAAATTTACTTAGCGTTTAATGAAGAATTAAATTCGTGTAAACATCATGTTTAAAATTTACTTAGAATATAATGACACTTAAACTCCAAATTTACATTTCTGCGTTTATTTGAAATTTACTTAGCGTTTAATGAAGAATTAAATTCGTGTAAACATCATGTTTAAAATTTACTTAGAATATAATGACACTTAAACTCCAAATTTACATTTCTTCGTTTATTTGAAATTTACTTAGCGTTTAATAAAGAATTAAATTCGTGTAAACATCATGTTTAAAATTTACTTAGAATATAATGACACTTAAACTTGAAATTTACATTTCTTCATTTATTTGAAATTTACTAGCGTTTAATGAAGAATTAAATTCGTGTAAACATCACATTTAAAACTTACTTAAGAATATAATGACACTTAAACTTGAAATTTACATTTTTCTGTTGATTTGAAATTTACTAGCGTTTAATGAAGAATTAAATTCGTGTAAACATCACGTTTAAAACTTACTTAAGAATATAATGACACTTAAACTTGAAATTTACATTTCTTCATTTATTTGAAATTTACTAGCGTTTAATGAAGAATTAAATTCGTGTAAACATCACGTTTAAAACTTACTTAGAATTATAATGACACTTAAATTTCAAATTTACATTTTTCTGTTGATTTGAAATTTACTAGCGTTTAATGAAGACTTAAATTTATGGAAACTTCATGATTATAATTTACGTAAAGTTTACTTGGACGTAAAACTTGAGTTTATAATTTTACTTAAATTTGATAATGAAGATACTTCGTTTTGACTCAGTATTTGTTGATATGTAATGTTAATTAATATTAACCCTATCATTTTGGTACCGATTTTTGAAAATTATGCAATTACAACCGAAACGAGTGCATTATTTTATTAGAAAATGAAATTGAGAGTTGAATACCTAGTGACAGTCAAGAGAATGATTTTGAAGATTATGCATTATTTTGATTTTTGAATTGAGATATTTGAATGATGTTTATATAACGAAGGTTTTACATTATTTTCTATTATTCTAGATAGTTACCTTTTTAGTTGTAGAGGGTCTGGGGGTTGTGGCTAACTAGTACTACTGTTAGTCATGTTCCCCGTTTTCTGCTATCCATTACTAGATGTATGCCATGTTGTATAAAAGGTATAAATCCACCACAAACGCTGAAAATTTTACTATCTGAGGTTAACACATGCAGTAATAATTGTTTACACAACGTGTATGTATTTGCGCACTGCATCAGTGGTCAGTTTTACAGAGTGTCTAATTTTAGAACAGATTATCAACACAGGAGAGTACACAGGAGAGTGCCAACGGATTTAGATTTAAACTTTGTCTTGGAGTGATATGTTACTTTCAATGAAGAACTGATACATTCGTTAACTTGTTGACTTGCAAAATGGATGATTATTATTCTTCTGTGTATGGAACTGATGTCTTCTGATGAAGAGTAAAATAGGTATAAATCTTAATATGTTTATGTCTCTTATGTTTAATATGTACTGTATACTTGATTTATATTGATAACCACCTATGATTTTATACCTCTTCACATCATACTGTACGACGAATATACAATTAAATCAGCTTTATCATATTGAACAGCATTTTTATTACAGCACTTTTTGCATGAAACACAACATAGTCATATGATGCCTGGGCCATGGTAATACAAATGTATATAATGTAGATCATACCTATGACAATGATGAGAAATGTCTATCAAGGCTTTTATATTTATATTATTTTTGTATATTTACAGCGACGGCGAGGAATGCATCATGATATTAAAGCTTCTCAAGGAAATGGACAAAAAGGTCAAAGTCAGAAGGGATAGCGGCAGGAGCTCAAACGTAACCGATCGGCATCAACGGAAACTTCTAATCGAAAGATGGCGGAGGATTGCCGTCTTGGACTGTCAATCAGGACAACATTTTATGTTATTCAGGATAAGGATTAATGTTATTCGATGTAATATTGATGAAAATAAAGCAATAACTTTGAAAAGTTTTGTATTTTATTGTACGATACGAAATATCGTGCATTCTGTTTACTATATGTAATAAAGTGAGTCGTATTAAACAGCTAGGTTTAATTTACTGTACTGTGTGAAATTTACTGCAGGTTTGTGTAAAGCTAAAACACGAAGTTTAATGAAATAATATGGGAATATAATGCATTATATACTGCACATTTACATAAAGCTTAAACACGAAGTTTAATGAAATAAAATGTGAATATACTGCATTATATTGCAAGTTTTCATAAAGCTTAAACACGAAGTTTAATGAAATAAAATGTGAATATACTGCATTATATTGCAAGTTTACACGAAACTTAAACACGAAGTTTAATGAAATAAAATGGGAATATACTGCATTATATTGCAAGTTTACACGAAACTTAAACACGAAGTTTAATGAAATAAAATGGGAATATACTGCATTATAAACATCAAGTTTAACTACATTTAATATTAGTTTACGGGCGAAGGAAATTCCATGTTTACTTTAAGTTTACGATGAATTAAACTCCTGTAAACTCCGGAGTTTACGTCCTTGTAAACTTAAAGTAAACGCCATGTAAACTTCAAGTTTAATTACCAACTTAAATTCGAATAAACGTCATTAAACACTACATATAATGAAGTTTACTTTGAGTTTAAGTTAAAATTAAACGCGTTTTTTCGAGCAGTGGTTGTTTAAAAAAAACTCGATTATTACATGAACGACGTTTACCTTCAAATACTCTGTAAAGACTGCCCCATACTGCAGTTTCAAGTTTAGCAAGCGTACGATATCTCCGACTGGCTCGTAATGTCTGTATTTGATCAGCGATTTTAAATACTTGAAATATTCATATTTAATTTAATATGCTGTCAAACCTGTGTTAGCGGCCACCTCCGATTAAAGGCCATCCTGAGAATAAAGACCGTTGCAATTAAAACCGTCATTGATTCGTTAGAATAAAATGACATCCTAACAAAGACCACCTATCAATAAAGGCCCCAATTTGTCTTCCCAAAGGATGGCCTTTTTTTGAAGGTTTGACTGTCACAGATAAACAACACATTTTGTCAGTTTAATCAACGTGCCCTTATCTAACAACCAACACTGTTTAACCAATGCTACTAATGTAAACACCGCAGTTTGTTCAAATATCTTAGCAATGCAAACACGAGAGACAGTTCATGTTTAACACTAAGAGATATCGCTGAAATTTTTGGATGATATTATGCCGTATTTTCGGATACATCCTGATATAGCCATGTACAAATGGTAAGAAATTCTCACTGTTTATTTTGAACATACATGTATCTTTTCAATACATGTATCGCATTTATTCTAATAGTTATCAGCTCAGTCATGTTGACATTTGGTTACGAGAGAATTACATTTACAATGCCTTACAATTGTTCATAAAGATATTTATTCGTACGGTATATCTTGAACGCTAACAATTAGGGAGCGTGCGTTATTTAGATCGTGTGATTGAAACTTAAAATAAGTTTATGTACCAAATCTAATGTGATCATATACTGTGGAATCATTAATTTTCGATGGGGATTTAATTTCGTGGATTTCGTGGATCGGCTCATCCACGAAACCAAATCCCCACAAATTTGAATGCAGAGATAAGACTTTCTTTGCATTTAAATCAAAATCCACGAATTTATGTCCACACGAAATAGCCATTTTTGTAAAAACCACGAAAATTGAGCCCAACGAAAATAAATGAAAATACAGTATTGCATGTCTGTAAAATTCCATGGCCGAGTTCTAGTATTTGTAAATTTACTTTTAAAAACGGTCGTCATTAAATAAAAAATGCTTAAATATCTATGTGTCGTTAAAGTCTGAACAATATCTTATACATGTACCTGCTATAAGTAACACAAAGTATCAAAGTTGGACATGTTTGAGTTATGTATAATATTTATAATACCGAATCCCTTTTGTCCACCTTTTTTAACGGCGAGACATGTTTTTCATTTGCCCTTTAACAAACTATTCGTAATTGAGTATGTGAATATTGTTGTATGTAAGTCCATGACAGCAGTCACGTTCAAGGGGTAGTTATGCATCTTATGATAGAGGCTGGTGTTAGCTAGATGATGTAGGTGTTATTTGTCCAGTTCAGTATCTGTCCAAAGTGGTCCTACAAAGAAGATGGGACAAAGAATATGATTTTATACTAGTAGATCGTTAGACCCCATTTGGTATCAATATTCTCCAATGTTTGGCATGTTTGTGTGTAATACAGATTTCTTGTAACATTTTGTGTGTCTCCGTATAGAGTTTACATTCGTATAATTGTTCGATTTTGTCCTGACTTGTCCTGAATTAGGCTTAATTTTTTTTTAGTTTTCTGAGTCATTGTTAATATTTAAAACACGATCTAGAACATGACTTTAATTGTTCATTGTGAAACTTAATGATTGTAGATTATATTAAAGTTCCGCACCGTGAATTGATTGTTAGTATATTCATATCAATGCACGCGTATTCAAATGAATGACTATTTTTATCTGTACATGTCGGATTGAAAACTGTCCAAGCCCTATTTGTCATACAGATCTGAGTACGCTATACATGCATTTTGTATACATGTATGTACAAGTATGTGTTTTTTAAAAGTATTTTTTATCGTTTTATACCAATAGTGTGTCACTATTTCATTAAAAAAGAATTATAAATCACGTTCACTTCATTTCAGCGTTTCGTTATCGAAATCGATCTTTTTTCTAAGGTTGAACTGAACTGAATTGAAATTCCGTATTGGCAATAAAACAACGAGTCTATAGAGGCTAGTCTATCTGTATTATAAGTTCGTCTATATGATGTAATTGTTACACGTGTTTCTTTTCATACCAGGTTTTTCGAATTGGTCGTCTTTGCGTCACTTCTGGTGTCAACAAATGCAAACACTGCTTTACTAATTATTGACGTTCAAAATTGTTTCCTACCTGGTGGATCTCTGCCTGTAACCGATGGCAACGACGTAATTCCTGTTATCAATAACATCCGCCAGAAGTACAAAAATGAATTTACACTGACTGTGTTGTCACAAGATTGGCATTGCAAGGACCACGTGTCCTTTGCTTCACAACATCCGGGGAACCAACCTTTTGACGTCATTGGTCTGCAGTATGATAATAATGGTATGTTTAATAGGAACCATATAAATCATATAATTAAATATGCATGACGTATGTGTCGAATTTGCACGCCATTCGAAGACTTGACCGAAGTAGTTATCAATTACATGTACATTGAAACTAATGTAAATATAGCGACATGAAATCGTTTGTTCAACTTTCTTTATGGTTCTTTTTTAGCTCACCTGAGCACGGTGTGCTCAAAGCTAGGTGAGCCATATTAGGATCAGCCAATGTCTGGGATCTAGCGTCCACACTTGGGGGTTGTGAACACTCTAAATATCAACATCTTTGATTGGATATTCATCAAACTTTTTTCAGAATGTTTGTCTCAAGGTCCAAACATTTGAACATTCCAGAGATCACAACGTTGGTTTGATTTTTTTCAAACTTAGTCGAAATGTTTTCCTGATGATGTCTGGGACAAGTTTGAGCATGGGTCACCTGTTGTCAAAATAGGTCACCAGGTCAAATTTGAGGTAAACCTTGTGAATGTTCTAGAGGACTTAGTTTTGATTGTATCTTTCCTACACCTTGTCAGAATGTTGTTTTTGAATGATATACCAGTATTGGACAAGTGTGAAGATGAGTCATCTGGGGTAAAAAATTAGGTCACCAAATATAAACATAGAGGAAGCTTGTCAACACTCTTGAGGTCACAGTTTTAATCTGGATCTTCACCACATCTTGTTTGTCCTAATGATATGTTTGACAAGTTCCAACATGGGTATAAATTGGAGTAGAAACTAGGTCACTGAGTTCAATCATGAGACAACCTAGAGATACAACTTTTTTTATCAAGTATTGATGAAAATTGCTCAGAATGTCTGTCTGGTTGATTTCAATGTCAGAAAGAAGTTACAGTCTTCACTGAGGTGAGCGAGATCAATGCTGCCATGGCTCACTTGTTCATCTATAATGATATGATTGGTGCAGTCTTTCGACGAATAACAGAAATATGTTATAGTTATTATTCAAATTTAGTTTTGGTATATGTTATATGTATACATGTATATTTATTGTCACGAATAATTGGTTAATTATGCATTCACATTAAGGCATCTTTCTGTAATTGTTCAAGTTCGCGATATTTCAGATAATCTGTATATGGGTCGTATTTTAGAAATTAAGGAAAATGATAACAATGCAAGATGGTAATGGTTTATATGGTGAAAATTTGCCATTTAGAATTTATTATAAGTTTACGATGACAGGACTGTTACTACTGCCTGTGATAAATATGTTACGATCTTGCATGACTGTCAGACTTTAATTCGAATTAAATTGGTTTGTTAAATCTACTGAGCTTAAACAAACATGCCTGGGGATAAACATTCTGAAATCAGTGAAAAGTCAGTCCCTGTGGTAAATTCTGCACAATAGATTGTATAAGTACAAGTCATTTTTTGACTTGATATAAACCATTTAAATAACTTAAGCTGACCTTTAAAAATGTTTTAAGTTCAGCGTAAATATGTACATTTTGTACTTAAACATGCTGATTGCTTTATTTACCATTTTTATGAATTTTATGTGTGTGAACTTTTTTGTTTGTTTGCTATTCTGTAGATTTACCAAAGACCCATGTTGCATAATACAGGTCTTTGGATTGACCATTCTTGTTTATAAAATAATATTAAGTAAAATCTGATTAACTTGTCTATTGAACTTATTTAAGGTTTCGATTTGAAATCTTATTTAAATCGAAATATTGGAAATTGGTGTTAGAACAGATTATGTTTTAGAAAGTCACAATGAAGAAAACTTAAAATGAAATTATATCCTGGCCTTAAGTAGCGTCTTTGGTAAAAGACTAGTGCTCCGAACGTGTTACCTGGCGACCGAATTTCGAGTTCGAATCCGTTCCTAGGAGGTCATACACTTTCTATGAAGATTTGACGTATAATGTTAATTTTACTCGGCACTGAGAAAAAGCAAGTATTAGTTATCGTTCATATTTTGAATTTTATGGGATATATCACAAGCGACGCGAAGCGGAGCGCAGTGATATGTCGCATAAAATTCAAAATATGAACGATAACTGATTTACAGTTTGTCCTAATTTCTGTCACGTGCGCATGTTCTGTCTCGACAAAAACTGTCAATCATCACTATATTATCAATTTGACACCGCCCACAAAGTAGGAAATTTAAAAGACAGAGGGGGCATTCAGTGTGCTTTAGAGCCAGCATTTACCTGTAACAATGGATTTTCACTTAGCTTACGACGAATTCTAGATCTATCATGTTTTGTTCTCGAGGAACTGGTATTGTTATAATTATAAACAATTAATACCCAGAAATGCACAATTGATTTCAATGTTTCTTACTGTTTGATCACTGTTATTTACAGTTTTCGACCGTTCTGTTTCTTTCCAAACTTCTTGGATTCTTGCACATGTTTAAGTTCGAGTCCGGCTTAGATCGGAAAACCTTGCAAGTGTGGTGTCTAGCACCGGCCCAGATATTATACAACTTACAATCGATCTCTGAGCATCAAATCCATTCCATTCTCAACGTACTACTGTTGAATATAAGGTGCTGGTTGATTTATAAAATGCATATTCAGGTATTATTATGGTGATGAAATATTCATGTATCTACATGTAGCCTATATATGAGTAATAAAATTATTGTCTGATCATAGTTTATTTAGAAATATACAAAGACAAGCTATGGAATTTGATGGGAACAATTTTATAACCATGAAACCTGGTACTATTCGTACCAAGGAAAGATGGTAACTGAAATTCTATTCTGGCATTAAATCCAACAGAAATAACGAAAACCATGGAAAATTCGTATGCTATAAGACCTGGTTCAACAAACGCTACCGAATCTCCTACGAAGTCTATGAGCGGTTTAAACTCCGCCTACTTTATTTAACGGTTAAAGGATGACGTAATAAAACTGATGCAACTTGCACCGCCCTATCCAGCGTTTGGTCACGTAGCACTTATTTTCTCCATATCAGGGATTCGGCAGATTTTATGCGATATATTTTTCAAATTTCAAATGAAATGCGGACATTTCATTGGACGAGAAATTAGGACAAACTGTAATATTCCTTACAGTTTGTCCTAATTTCTCGTCCAATGAAATGTCCGCATTTCATTTGAAATTTGAAAAATATATCGCATAAAATTTGCCAAAACCCTGATATGGAGAAAATAAGTCGAATTTGTGTGCTACGTGACCAAGCGCAGAATAGGGCGGTGCAAGTTGCATCAGTTTTATTACGTCATCCTTAACCGTGCAATAAAGTAGGCGGAGTTTATACTACTCATAGACTTCGAGGGAGATTGCGTCATTCGAACCAGGTCGTACAGCATACGAATTTTCCATGACTTTCGCTATTTTTGTTTAATTTAATGCCCGTTAACAACAGAATTTCAGTCAAATACAAGCGGGCAGTCCATCTTGCCATCGTTCCTTGGTAGTAGTACCAGGTTCCATGGTTGTAATAATTACTCATAAATAAATGTAGATACATGCATATGAATCTTACATCATCATAATCAACCTGAATGTGCATTTTATAAGTCAACCAGCACCTTATATGTATTCAACAATGATGCGTTGAGAATGGAATGGATTTGATGCTCAGAAGTCGAGTGTAATTAAGTTGTATAGCATCTGGGCCGGTGCTAGACACCACACTTGCAAGGTTTTCCTATCTAAGCCGGACTCGAACTTAAACATGTGCAAGAATCCAAGAAGTTTGGCAAGAAACAGAACGGCCGAAAACTGTAAATAACGCTGCATAGGCCTAATGGACCAAATTGAAAGAGTGGTCAAACAGTACGAAACATTGAAATCATGCATTTCTGAGTATTGATAATTTATATTATAACTAAGACAAAACCCGTTCCTCAAGAATAAAATAACCATAGATCTAGAATTCGTCGTAAGCTAAGTGAAAATCCGTTGTTACAGGTAAATGTTGGCTCGTATCTCTTATTAACGCATATAAAGCACACTGAATGCCCCCGCCTTCTTTTTAATTTCCCTCTGAACGGAGGTATTTTGTGGGCGGCGTCAAATTACATATATAGTGATGATTGACAGTTTTCGTCGAGACAAAACATGCATACGTGACAGAAATCAGGACAAACTGTAAATCAGTTATCGTTCATATTATGAATTTTATGCGACATATCACTGCGCTCCGCTTCGCGTCGCTTGTGATATATCCCATAAAATTCAAAATATGAACGATAACTAATACATAATACTTTAAGACGTATTAAAATACCTACCTGCCTACAAACTGTGATACTGTTAAAAGTTTGAGTCGCATAACCGCGAACCAATACCATTTGAAGGATATCCTAACCGGATTAGCCATAATATTCGGATTAGACGATTCGTATAATCGAGGTTTATTTACATTGAAATATATAGAGGGAAATTCGGGACGGAAATTTCATTTCGGATAAGACCAGGTTTTCGGATAATCCGAATTCGGATAATCTTGGTTTTACTGTATATTGAACATTTTAATTGTGACTCCGAATACAGCTTCTTATTGAGCACGGGAGCTATATTCTATATGCTAGAACTGCTGGGGAGCTGTATACAGAAACGTTGGCGAATATATCTCCCCGGTAAGCTATGTTCGAAAGGATCCCATTGGTGTAACAATGCGCAAATAAAAATAAATCATCAATAAATAAAAAATAAAATCGGTCGCTTCACATGCATCTAAACATCCATTTCAAAGAATTCCAAGAATTATTATGTCCTTAATAAGAATATTTTATTACATAGGAACGCTGTGTGTGAATGATTCTTCAATATGCAATGGCGTCCATTCCTTGAACCAAACATTATGGCCAGACCACTGTGTGATTAATTCAACTAGCGCTGAATTCAGTACACAATTACAAAGAGAAAATGCTGACATCGTTATTCGGAAGGGTTACCATTGTGACGTAAGTACTGTCATCCCTGTATGAATTAGGGCCATCTGTAAGATGGGGCCATCCGTGGTTAGAGGTATCCTTTGCACGGCGGTCAATCTTTCTTAAACGTATTTAGAGATCAGGAAAACATCTGAATAAGGCCAATCTTAAAAATGCATGTTGTTGGATTGCATGGTCCTTGGAGTAACCCAACTGACTAGGATCCGAATACTATAAATCGTAGAATAATTATCTGAAATAAGTATGCAGTTCAGGATGTACCTCGATACGATAGTTAATGCTTTTCAGCGTTAAATTGTATTGTCAGTCATACCAAGGACTTATATACAAAAGGCAGAATGAATAGGGATTCGGGAGGTACTGTGCGAACATAAGATACTAGTAGGTGTCTCATAAGCCAACTTGGCTAACCCTTTCAATGGTGGTGACACTGTAATAAACAAAACCTTTACCTTTCATATACACACATGGATTCGCAACTGCTTAAAATAGCTAAAACGATAACTATCACTTACGATACTCGACTATTTCCGACAGTTATAATCGGGCATCTACGAACTTAAATACACTAGAAAGTGAAACTCTGGCAGTACGACACACATGAGGGAAATTGGTTGCGAGCGGCAACAAGCTTCATAAAGATACACTGAAAATACACGCATGTACAAGCATATACACTGAAAATACACGCATGTACAAGCATATACACTGAAAATACACGCATGTACAAGCATATACACTGAAAAAAACACGCGTCAAATAAGGAAATCTGTCACTTCAACTTCCAACATGGCGGACATAAAATATTATCTGTTCGTATCCGGAATTATACATTCGGATAATCACGGATATTTTCGCTGTTGCAAACGAGCCTGAAATTCTGTTGACTAACGTTGCTTCCATGAGATACGATTACTTCTAACTGTAAATACGGAAGTCGCGAATCCATGTATGTATATACGCACTTGGTCATATGAGAAAACCCATTCCAACAGCTTCCAACACATTACTTTTACAGATTGATTCATATTCAGCATTCTTTGATAACGGAGGATTTTCTAAAACCAACCTTGAACATATCCTGAGAGCCAACAATATAAGAAGAGTAGTTGTCACTGGACTTGCTCTTGACTTCTGTGTATATTATACTTCTAAAGATGCTCAGAAACTAGGTAAGTGTATTAAAGATGAAATATAATCAAACCTAAGGTTTTAAGGCTACCAGTGAATAAAAGCCGATCATGTAAATGAAAACATTTCTAAGCGCACAATAACCTATCATTCTTTTGAATACTTCTTTGTACACATTGAGAAGTGTTAAGTAGTGAAATACGCGATAACTGTTCTTGGAAATAAAAACAACCGTACGGAAATGAATTTATTTAGTTTAATTTCCTTCGCTTTTTTATTTCAGTTCAAATATAGCCAAACGGTTATTTAAAAATGTTCTGCTTTAGTATTTATAATTATACATATGTACCATATATTAAACAAACACTGACTTATCTTTTGTCAACTGATTAAATAAGGATCAATATTCAGAACAGAAGAACAGAACAGAATATTTATTCAGAACTCATAATCAATGATAAAATACCAGACAGGCCCCGTCGGATAGGGGGCGGGCTAATTTCAGATTATGTCTGTCAACAAGGGAGGGGGGATTAGCCTCTTTGATTACCATTATAGCCAAAATTATTGGGGGAGGGGCTATATTTCACGCGCGGTTCCTAATGCACTACCATGCATAGATCTATAAAAATAGATGTGCATAAAATTATGAATATTCTACTTGTTAGGTGAATCGACTCGGCTGCTGTATATAACTGAAAAATTGTTTAAAGAACGTCGTAAAACTCAAATAAATAAATCAATGGTCTACAAGTAGTCAGAATGAAGCAAAATTAATTCATAGTAAAATACTGTTTTATAGATCAATATAACGACCTCCGCCTGTGAACAGAGATCACCATGATTTAAATAATCCTCACTATTTAAAATAGCACGGTCTTATTTATATAATGGACCAAATTTACTGTAAGAAAAAGGCCAAATGCACATAGAGCCAACATTTGTCTCCCTGCGGGTGCCCATAGCATAGACCTAAACATGTTTGTTTCCGGTTACACGCTCATTAAAAATAATGTAGGTATAGGTCAGGCCTTTGTTCCTCTTGGAAACGAGTGGAAAGGTAAAAAAAAGTTTTCCTCTGAACTAACGAAAAGTCTAAAGTCACGGGGGAAAATTGGGAAACCAGAAACCAACTCTTGTTCACGCCTTACATGTTTCATTGTACGTATTTATGTCTTTAGGTCTAGAAGTATTTACAGTGGTTGATGCAAGCCGTCCCGTGGATCAAAACAATGTACCACGTGTCTTAAAAGATCTACAGTCGTCAGGTTAATAGATAATTATTTTTTGATACAAATGTACATACAATTATATGACAACAGCGTCATCTAGAATGATTATATGATTTATATGTAAAACGATATTTTTCATCAGTTTGAGAATGTATTATAAGGAAAGTAGATTTTTAAAAATGCATAATACAATGAGAACATGATTTGAGAAGATATCAGTAGCGGATTTAAGGGCTCCCGCCCCCCCCCCCCCCCCCCCTTAAAGTCCCCGACCATAGATAGATATGAAATATCATTCAATAAAATGGCATTCAATTCTTAAATATTTTGCCAACCCCCTAGCCTGAAATCCTGGATGTACATGTATAAATCGTTTCGACACTGCTAAATAAAAACACATTCTTTCAAAGCGTGGTTCCCGAAAACATTATTACCAATAAACTGCATTATTACCCAAGGCTTTATGTGAATGTTTATTCATTATTCTTTAATGACAATTTGCATAATATACCGTGATACGTATCGCGATACAGCATGCAATATTGTGATATATCATGATACGCTTTTAAGGTACGATACCCAGCTCTTCAAACGATTATCATTTATTCAGAAAAAAGTTACTGAGAATAAGTGTTTTGTGACATATATCATTTATTGCTATTTGTAAAGACAACCAGGTTAATATGAATATTAATATCTTCATTTATGATTTGGTCTCAAAGAGGGATATAGATTAAATCCTTTTTTCCTTCAATATTTTTTATACGGTTTAATATTTCATTGTTAAGGGAAGTAACTTCGTAATATAAACAGTAGGCGAATAAGAACAAGTAGTGTGTTATCTCCCTTAACTAAAAAACAAACTGGTACCCTTTATGTTGTGTATACATGTACATGTATTAAAATTGGCCTTAATCAATGGGTATTAGACTATTGTAAAACCAGGCCAAACTGGCTCCCTGTGTGTCTGTGTGTGTCCGTTAATTGAGTACAAGACTATTGTAACGCAAGTCTGACCCCTGCATGTCCATTAAGTAGGCACCGAACTATTGTAAAAAACAGAGCAGCATGTAAGAAAGAGCACAGTGCAACCTCTCCAAAGGAACACCCTTTAAAATTTTGGGAGTAGCAAAATTATGTTGCTGTTGAGAGGTTGTTGCTTTAGAGGTAAATCGTGCAGTGAGGAAATCATGGTGCTGTTGAAGGAAGTTTGTTGCTCAAGAGCACGCAGCTATGCAGAGGTTATATTGTGTTGCTAGATATACAAAGTCATATAAAATTAGTTCTCAAAACCATTAGCTCACTAAAATACTTGATTTTCTATTTCAGGGGTACATGTAGTGCCTTCATCAAAACTTGATGTGCTTGTATCTTCATCTACAGAACTCTATTCGTCAATATTCACCTTTCTGGTCCTGCTTTTGTGTGCTTTTTGCGTGCCATAAACGTTTTGGCAAGAATTCGACTCATTTTTCGCAGTACAGTGAAACCTAGCTAGGGGACCGTCTCGACAATCCGATCACGTCATTGCAACGGCCAATCAATTTCGGAATGTTTAATTTTATATTTCTTCTCCGTTTTAACTTAATGATGAGACCATCTCTGTAGAAGGCTCTCCATTTTGTCGGGTATCATGAGAAGTGAAAAGATGGGCTGTTTATCTCCGTTCGTCTGTAATTTTTCAATTGGCATTTACTCTTTGAATGTCATTTTAAACTTTGTGTTGATGAATTTTGACTGCAAGTAGACTTATGACTGGTAAACCACATGATATATATAGGTCGAGGAACAAGACAGAAGCATGATGGGTATGTGATATACAGTCACTTCTACCAAACTGTAGATAAATGTGAATAACAGAAATAAATGAACACCTTGACATAATTTAAATGGACAATTGAAAACTTTTCTTTTCATAATGACATTTTAAACATCTTACAGTTTGCCATAACAGACATTGAATTCTTACTAGACTATCACATGTATGGTATAAAGAATATCACTGAAAAATCTTCAACTACAACAACACAAAAAATTATAATTATACAATAAAATTGAATACATGTGTACCTTACTGCAATCATCAAGGTTGTATGATATACAAGCAAATCTTCTACAAACCTCTATACTGTGCTATAAACAAGATAGAAGAGTCCTCTTTTGAAAACATAAAATATGCATAACAATTGCTTGAAATATTCTCAAACACAGTCAAACTTGTTTTCAGCCACCTCCGAATAAATGCCACCCGTGAATAAAGGCCATTATGTTTTTAAAAAAAAGCTCACATCGATTATAAAGAACAAGATGACATCCAAATAAAGGCCACCAGTCGCTAAAGATCACATTTTCTTCCCCAAGGTGGTGGCCTTTATTTACAGGTTTGACTGCAATTGTCAATAAAATTCTACACAATATTCCTATCTTAAACATCATTGCAACTTACGATAGGTCACACTAAATGTCATGAAATAGGATAAAACTTACTTTGGATTCGTAACTGATGACTTACGGAAACGAGATATTTGACAAACTCCTCGCACCGGTTACGTCACGCTTTACTCCACTACTATAATCACGTGACGATAGTTGTATCATGTGACCAATAATTGATACCTTAACTAACAGATAGATTCACAATAACATTTTTACCGGATAAAATGTGTTGAAAAACACTCCATTTGCGTCTTCTTTAAAACAATTCATGGATCGATTTATTTCGCGCAATCGAAAAGTAACTGTCTATATTTACATCAATACGGTGTTACAGTGAGAATATCTTCTGCTATTTTTAAGAAATTTTCTTGTCAATGTTTATTTTTTACTTTTTGTACATTATGAATACTAGAAAGAAACGCATAGTGATAGAAATTTTCAAAATTCAAAAGTGAAAAAAATACTCGGCTTTCTGACGGTCAAATACAGTGGTTCATGTACAGATCAAGGGAAGTAATCACTGCGGGGAGTTTAGATATTTGATAGTACGTTATGTAACTCGATCCACCATTAACCGTAAATTTATTTGCCCTGGTTACCTATTAAATATGATAATTTCACCTGCTAAAAAGAGAATGTAATTACATGTTAGACACACGAGTTAGTTTTGAACTTTTGGCTGTACTTTTAACGCAGATTATCATTTTGAATGATAAATTACATTTAAAGAATTCTACAAATGCTTACAAACTATTAAGTGTGTTGACGTTTGATGAAGCAATGATGATGGAATACTTGAACATAGTAACCATAAATCTAAACATCAATCAATTAATTATGGTGACTTCCTTTTCGGACAGGTTGTAACTGACGTCACTTATTTGTCCCGCTTCTTTATTCTATCCCTGGGGTACAATTATATAAAATGTAATATAGTGTCATGTTAACTTCGACGCATGTTGTTTGTTTGTTTGTATACATACATAAATGTGCGTGCGTGCGTGTGCGTGTATTTACTAATTTATCATTACATTGACAATGAACATGTTAGAATGTGTTCGTCAATAAATATCTTTGAATCTTCTCTTTAAATTGAAAATATATATATATACATATAGCCTGTTACAAGAGCGTGGTTATTAAGTAAATAGGTGAAACGTATATACTACATGTATAGTTCAGTTAGGATAATGTGATAGTGACGTTTCATTTTATGTGTACACAAAAGTTTACATCCATTATCTGAACAGGTAAAGTGGGTTTATAAGAAACAAATATAGTATTACAGTTTAGCAATACAATTGTAAATGTCCGGTTGGCGCAGTTGGTAAAGCCTTTAGAAATGCCCATGAGCTAAGATTTTATCCCGAGTTCGAACCTCATCGGTTGTCTCTTTTTTCGTTTTCTTTTTTCAGCTTCAGCTCAGCCGCAAATTAATTGTAGTATATTGGTAGGTTTGTTATAATATTTTAGTAGCAAACTGTGAAGAAAATAATGCATTATTGACCTCTTAAACGCGAAGTGTGTAGTGCAAAAGTACTTGCAGTTTTAGTACCGTGCACAAGTACTTCGTGCCAACTTATCTGAAGGCCATCTACACAAATGTATCTAAATATGGCTGAAAATAGACGGAGTTTTAATAGCGAACCAATGGTAATTACCAGAATTACGACGAAATGTCTAAGACTATTCTTTATCATGCTTATTACATGTAAAATATATACCAAACGATAAAAATTATAACAATATAAGCACTAGATCTAGTATAATCCTTACAAAAACGAAAAAAGAAAATGACAAAATTGACGAAATTTAAAAATATATATAGAAAAATTAGAAATAGAAAATAATTTGTGAAAAATTACTAAATCGCGGTCTCACACCAATAATTTCACAACAATAGGTGTATTAACAGACCACGTCGTTACCAACTGCGTTACGCCGACATTTAATGTGCTGCACGAAATTTGTAAGTCATAATTATAGTCAGCTAACATGTCTACTGATAATTTGACAACGGTTTTACACAGTACAAGTGGACTCGACCACTGCGTCACTCTACAATTATCCTAACTGAACAGTATATAGCGTGAAATAAACAAGGCTAGGGAATTACAACTATTCTTTTGTTGTACAGAGTTACCTCCCTTAGTCAGTCACGAACCAACATTATCAAAAGTATATTAATAAATTTAATGAACAGCACAGTTTTTGACATTTTATTTTCGTGACGTGAAAACAGCCGAAAATAATAAGGCAATTATTGCTTGATTTTTGTCTGCAATTTTATTGACTGTATTTAGTGCATGGATTAGGTAACGCGAAAATTACCGTATGCCCCATGTAGAGCAATCTAATGATTATGACAATTTTCCCCATGTGACACTACTGGTAAGGAATCTTGAGGACTGTGTCTGATGCAATCGGATCTCCTCGGCGTTTGTCTAAAGAAAGTGCGAATTTCTCAGGTACGGAAATGCCCGAGTACGATTGTGTCTGACAATGGACATCATTTTTTTCATTTTTAATCAAAGTTAGATACAATGAAGTTCATTTTTTGTACATTGATAGGCAAAACATACATGTAATAAACTTATATGATTATTTATGTGTATTTTATCTTTTCAAGTTTCAACTTTGGGCTGATTTTTTTCAATACAAAATACATACAGATTTAAGATGCGCTGACATATTTTGTCTCGCCCACTTATAACAGTATTCAGGCAAATCAGAATAAATTCACATGTTATATGTTGCTTTTAAGTGCTCAATATTTGAGTTTGTCTATAACTGTCTACCTTACCAGGTTAAAAGGCATTGGGTCCAGTAAAAACATGAATTATGATGTAATAGGAGGAAGAAAGGAATGTACCCGATGCTCGGCTTGAATCCGTGACCACCTGCTTGCAGGTCAGATGCTCTACCAACTGAGCAATTAGGGCTGGTTAATATCACAGCCAGTTTATTTATCTGTTATGACTCCTGATAATAAGAAGATTCTGGTATTAGTGTTTAGTCTATTGTATTTGTAATAACATATGTACTCCTGATTCCAACCACTACGGGATACGTGGCTACACATTAGGTTGGATTATGTTATTTCTGTCCTACCGGAAACATGTCCTCGTAGATGGCGTGACCTGCAAGCCAGCTGATGTGAGATCAGACGTGTTCCAGGGTAATGTCCTCAGGCCGCTGCTGTTCCTGGTCTATATCAACAAAGGTGACATCATCAGAGACCAGTACAGCCTCCTCTTCCGATTTATCCAAAATGCCTGTGATGCAGACCGCCTACAGAAGACACTTGCAGTTGGGAAAAGTGGGAGAGTGATTGGCACACGAAGTTGTTGTAATTAATAAAGTTCACGGTCATCCATAACTGTCTGCAAGAACAGGAGGTACCTTATGTACACTCACTACCAACTACATGGCCACGTGACCTAGCCACAGAAAACAGTAACAAGTACATGTATAATGGGTCGTTGTTAGTTGTTGTTGAAGTTTTTTGCTGTTGTTCTTTACTAGATACATGTATGTAAAACATACTAAAAATAATTTATTTTGTATACAATCATACTGACTTCATGAATTATAATAAATGTTTAAAGCCTTTTATGTCCTTTTAACTCAATATAAACTAACCAACGGACGAACGGACAGACAGACATAATTGATTTGTTTACACGACGTCAGACATTAAGTATACAAGGTAATCAATCTCGTTTAATACGTTGTGTTCAGATATTCATAGAGACATTTTTGTAAGTTGAACTTTGTTCGCCTTTACTAGGCCGTCACTCGTTCTAGGCGCATGAAGATTTAAGTGGACCTGACTCAATGTCCGTGAAGTTGGCAGCCCAGCAGCCTAGCAGCCCAGCAGCGTGAAGTTGGCAGCCTAGCAGCCCAGCAGCGTGAAGTTGGCAGCCCAGCAGCCTAGCAGCCCAGCAGCGTGAAGTTGGCAGCCTAGCAGCCCAGCAGCGTGAAGTTGGTAGCCCAGCAGCCTAGCAGCCCAGCAGCGTGAAGTTAGCAGCCCAGCAGCCTAGCAGCCTAATATATTTCTACAGTTAAACTGCACAACAAATCATACAAAAACTTAAAAAACGCATGAAGTAATAACATTATGCTGCTGTCATGTTTATTAGAAGAAAAAAAATACGATTTTTATCGATTTTGTGAATCTGGCAGTGTAGCGGCCGCATAGCGGATTGTTATAGTCAAACATATAAAATGCACAATAAATCCGGCCAAACACTTACGAATCGATGATATAATTCGATTTTATTCCTTTAACGTTCATTAGATGAGAGCTTACACATTTTTTTCATTTTTTT
Organism: Lutraria lutraria; assembly: GCA_964023205.1. Classification (NCBI taxonomy): domain Eukaryota; kingdom Metazoa; phylum Mollusca; class Bivalvia; order Venerida; family Mactridae; genus Lutraria; species Lutraria lutraria. The sequence goes on along the minus strand of OZ026851.1, from coordinate 15,823,053 downwards.
CTTTTTGTGAAGTTGGCAGCCCAGCAGAGTAACAGCGTAATATATATTTCTACAGATAAACTTCACAACAAATGCTCTTAATATGCATTCGAACGTTATTTACTAATAGGGGCTGGTTTAATTCATCATAACAAGATACACAGATATTTATTGACAGAAACATTCTATCATTGTAATTGTTAAAGAATCGCTTTTGCTCCAGGGTTAACTCTACACAAAGGTTTAATGGCCGTCATTGTTTATTTTGATCAAATAAATGTCACCTGTCAATAAAGGCCACATTATACCCTTCCTGAAGGTGGCCTTTGTTTAAGCGTCGACTGTATTTTCACTTTCGGAAACTGGAACTTGGATAGTTCAGCTTTCTATAGCCGTCACTCGCTCGGAGCGCATGAATTTTGATGCAGACCAAAGTACAACGTTTTCCTACATCCGCCATACAATTGTTTAACTAATTCCCGTTTCATGCGGCAGTGCAAGTCTATTTTTAATAAGTTCAATTTCCGTGAGTACCTTTATTATTTTGATATCATATTTGGAGCATGTTTGTAAAATCATGCATTTTTTTCATTATAGAATGTGTTTTTATTAGTATCCTTGTTATAAATTGATTTATACGTTGTTAAACATTCGAAATTGGTTGGTTCGATTCAAATATAGGACAATCGCAAATTAATACAATCAAAACAATTCTATATTTCGCAATGGGACAAAAGTCTATCTCTCTGTATTTATCAAACGTTTTCGTCAATTGTGTGTATACACAAATTTGAACTGGACACTTTTTATTTTATTATAACAATATTGTTTGATTCGTATATTTAATGCCATTGAATGTAATTGAATAGATGACACGCTCGTCAAGTGTAGGACCACGGTTTGACTTGTACGAAAAGTTCAAATATATTAAATTCAACCAGAAAGTAAACTTAGATCAGAATTATTGTATCTATAAGAGATTAAGTCGAAAGATTAGTCCCACAAACCAACAAAAAAATATACACAGAACATCAACAAAATGAAACTTCTGATTTGTATACATGATACATGGGGTGTTAATTAAGTTACCGTTAGGTAATGCAATATTGATTAGATGGTAATGGTATCGACATTAACATATGTTGTTCTAGATTCAACTAACGTTACATGTAATTTAGCAGTACTATTGTTGATTTGCGCGTTCATACAGCGTTCAATATTTATTCATTTATTCGCATTTAACGTCATTTTGAAAGGATGTAGGATGTAATGCCTTCGGTCGAATTTGTCATGGACAGTGTGAGCCTTGCCTGGGTTTTGAACTCACAACGTCTTGGTCAGTAGACGAACGCTCATACCACTGGGGTCATACCGTGTAATATACCACCATAATTCTTCACTAGTCATACAGACACCGTTGTCATTTGAAAAACTTGTAAAATGAACTATATTTTTGCAGTTGTAGCATTTTACTTTGAATTGAATGAAAAATAAATATGCTAAAAAATCTGAGTTTACGTTAAGGTTCAGTGTCCAAGCTTAATTCCGGTATGTCGACATTTCGTGTTCTAGTCCAGCTATATAATATACAATCTGCGAACATTTTTTCGCACGACAGGACGTATTTACGACTTATCACGTGTAATGATACCGTATTCATTATTTCACTGAAAAATCGACCGCTTAATATTAATATTTCTGTTGTTTAAAGACCTATTCGACAGCTTTGGTCTTTTCAGAGGGAGAGAGACAGGGGGGGCATTTATATCCCAACTATTTTCAAATGATTTTTTATGTTTTTTTGTCAGGTGCCATGTGTAAGGCACCGATGCACGCCTCGCCCTTTGTACAGTGATTTTCTAGACATAGTTTTTGGCTCGGTAGTTGGGTGCGGACACTGGAAAAGCATCACTGGGAAATTCGAAGCCGAGAATCAAACCCACAACCTTTCGTTTAGTAATCCAGCGCATTACCATTCGACCACTGATCATCTCCCGAAATGAGACTGAAGTCTAAATAGATAAATAACATCTAATATCGGGTATGACAACCTCTTGAATGTGTTACTTCAGCGCGTCGCTGGCGCATAGAATGGATCACGTTGTAGAATTCTGCCTGATGAATAATGTTCCGTTCCTTAATAAGTTTTCGACGGACATCGATGAGGTACATGGATGAGTTTCAACGACGCCTTAAACGTCCTTCTAGATTGTCACAGACGTGCTCGACTAGGTTTTAGCACACCGGTCATCAATAAAGTCACTATTAGTCGAAAGTACGGTTTCTGGCAATGTCATGTTGAAATATCGAAATGTTGGCGTTGTCATGGCAATGGGGAATGACGGGGCGCTAGAATATGATCGCTGTGATGTAGGGCAATTAAGTTGCTGACAACCAAATTTAATGGGGAACAATAATTCACATCATGACAGGATCGTCACCACTAAAACGAACTCGTTCTACAACACTACAGTCTGCAAAACGTTCATTTCGTTTACTGTAGATATATACGTAATCTGTCATTATCGCGATGATAAAAATTCGAAACTCATCTGGGAATAAAACCGTATTCCCGCGTCGCCGGGTCCAGCGAGCGTATAATTATGTCCAATTAACTCCCATCTTCCGTACGCAGCTGCCTACTTTCTCATATAAAAAGACATGGTCGGTAGCGGAGCTCGAACCCACGACCCTCAATTTGTGAGAACTTACAGTGATTTGAAGTCAGCAACGTTAACCACTTGACCACTCATATTTTAGGTACAATATTCGTTTGATGCGCGTGTAATATCACACTTATGATATTCTATTGCCGAAGTGTAAAAAACATTTTGACTGTTTACGTAAAGCGTGTTTAACTTGCAGAAGAAGTAATTCAAAATACTTGTATAAGAAAGCCATTTATTTTTTAATCATGCGATACAGTGGGAAAGAGTTTAAAAAAACTAGGACTTATTCTACAAAAAAGATGATCTTGTTTAATAATTATAAATAAGATAGTTTTAAGGGCTGTTATTTTATCAAAACTAGCCAGCCAGCATGCTAGACAATTATCTTACATGTCTAGTACAGTTTGGTCGGGTTTTCGACATCTCACTCGATAAAAATATTATCGAAAACAAAATTAGTTTTCATCGCGTTTGTCGCGTTCTCATTGTATAAAACACTGACTTCTGTTAATCCGGATTAGCATATTAATACCTAAGCTTAAAATTCAAACATGTTACTACAATTCTCTAGTTTCGAAATTAATAATAATAAGTTTATTTTTAAGCAATTGTGTAGCTGATATATTGGCTGTTCGTCATGCGATCTTAATTACTTATTTTAATGTTTTAAATTGTTGCAATAAAAAATGAAACTCGTGCCTAGAATTGGATATTTCATAAAACCAAGGTACGTTTTCTGTACATTTATTGTAAAATGTTGTAAACATAGAAAATGAACACGATGCATGTATATGGTAAATCACGACGTATTGTACAAGTTTTTCTCGCTTAAGTGCTTAAATATTTCTGTATGAGTAACATTCTTACTACCTAAATCGATCGGACAGTCGTTCGGAATGACGTCATGACTGAAGTTCAATTTAGTAACAATCGTGAGCGCCTTGTTATGGTTTTTAAACGTTAATAAATAGCAAATGCACCTGTGATATAAGTGAACGGATAAAAATGAAGAAATATACATTTTTATTTCCTAAATGTAAGTTTCTTTTATTTTTGATTGTTTGTTTAGATTTCTTACCGGTCAGTTTGTAAAGAAAATGAGAGAACTTAAGACTTTATAGACGCGTATTTAAAACCGCCTTCTTATCATTGTGATATCTATTTACAAGGTGTTATATAATTTGTATGCAGACATGTTTCATTAAAACGTTCGCCTTTTATTATATGAAGTACTCTTGTCTATCATTTATCATTAATTAGTATGATACTTCCAAATAAATGTAACTGTTCGCAAATCTTATATTATGCATATCATATTTGTATCCTTGTGGGCTTTTTAGCCTTTTGGAAATAAAATGTTTCATTTATATCTCTCTTTTTATATTTAAATAATCTACTTTAAGACTGTATCTCGTTTAGCGTTGGCGTGAAAGATATGAGATACTTTAATATCAAAATAGTTCAGAACTGTTAAAACAAGACAAAACATTTAATCCTAATATGGCTGAAAATTTGAAATTGAACTGTAGTCTTCGTAAAACCCTAGTTAGCAAAATCACTCATAGCAACCGAAAAATAGATATAAAAAACTCGACAATAACAAGCTACTTAAATTCGGTTCTTCTGTTTTCTGTTGTTGTTTTTTTTGGGGGGGGGAGAGGCTTAAAGATGATTTATATGATACCAGAGGTCAACTGTGTGTTTTCGTTCATGAATATTTGTGTGTAATTTAGACGCAAAACGACGCATAAATATACTTGAGCGTCCAGATGTACCTATAGTATTTCCAGAAAAGTACTGGAATCTCGATTTAGGTTATATTTTGTTGTTTTATATGAATAACAAATGAGAGAGAGAAAAACGACCATACATTAACGAAGGAAAAGTGTCCCAGACAACACACTGCAAGTTTCCGTAGTATTCCAAAGTATTCCAAGAAAAACAACTGGAATCTCGATTTGAATCACATTTTGTTTCCTTGCCAACGTAATTTAGATATAGTTTAAACCATATTTATGTGCAATTATTAATTTCTAAACAGGTGCATTTATTTTGATCAACTAATTAAGATTTTTTTTTCAAATCTTAATTCTGTGTTTGAAAAACTATTCGAAAAGAGTAGAGATATAAATGCTCGATTCTCCTGTATCTTATCTCCCCTCTCTCCAGGGTGGCTCTGAAATGACAAGCATAGCTGTCGACTGGGCTGTGAAATAACAGACACATGAATAAATCAATCATTCTGTATTATGTTGAGTCCTGTAAGAACAGGAAGGGCTTGCATAAACTGCACATTCTTTTGTTGAGACAAGATGGTATAAACGTTTACAAACATACGCTAAATTGCGTTGTAAACAAAACAGATTTTTTTCTTAAGTCAAGAAAGAACTTGAACATTGAACACTGTATATCCGAGTCTTTATTTGGATGTAATTTTGTTTAAATAATCAATAAAGGTTTGTTAAAGAATGGTCTTTATTCAAAGGGTGTCCTTTATTCACAGAAGGCCTTTATTCAGAGGCTGACAACACAGGTAGGACTACATCTGGTTCAAGGTATCACAAATGTAGTGAAGGTTAGACTTATTCTAATATAAATAACCAGTTCTGTTATTTTAAAAAAAATATCTGCAAGAAAAGGTCACTTAAACCAAGTAAAATTTAGGGTCCACAGAAAAAGGGATCGGCCGAGTTTAGCAGTAACCAAGAGCACTTTCACGTCTAAAGTACATGTCAAGATCATTTTTCATCTATGTGTATTCTTGTTAACCTGTCCGGGCGCATTCCTTCAAATTATCTATAATCCTAAATATACATACAATGCTAGAAAAAATATGGAGCTAAGTGAAGCTAAGCCGACTTAACTATTCTTTGCCATT